>JAMAHN010000032.1:0-419866 GCA_023627535.1 Aspergillus sp. S1802E
AGAATAATACTAAATAGGAAAGCGGTCATTTTAGCGCGATAAAGGGGGTGTAAATACTTTTTCACCCCCACTGTACCCAAGTCGGACAGTTTCCGCCGGGAGAGATGAGGAATCGGAGGCTTCTGGCAGTTTAGTGGACGGCTATATACCCACCGCCAGGATCGCAGCATAATGTTAGCCAGTAAATCGTTAATTCTTGGTTGTTGTGATCCCATGCTTCTTGCAGCCGCGCTATGTTTCGTCGAATTGCCGTTTACGACCGCCTCAGGCAACCCAGTCGATTTTAGATCACTCAACAACAAGAGATGTTACCATATAGGGGTTATTGATAGTAGGAGCCAGGAATAGAGGCTGTCAACGTCGTCAAATGATTGATTTATCTAATCATGGAAGTTCGTGCGAATTCCACTGAATACCCATATCTAAAACCCAGACTAGGTATTGAATCGACAATGATATATATTCAACCCCAGCATAAAAGAATAAAAGAAGACGGTTATCATACTCAAATATTATGCAGGCGTTCTACAGCATCCGGATGAGCTGCAGTAGCCAGAAACAACTAAATGAACGGATGTCTGGTTTGGATTGATTGATGTAGGAAGAATGGAGCCTACACAAAAGGTGCCTCGAAGGGGGCAAGCAAACGGCGAGATGCTTGGCATTTTGCTTCAGAATATATCCATCAACCTATTCATCGATATTACAAGATACAAATCATCTATACAACCTAATCTATCTAACTATATACATAATCCACACATACATACAGCAACACAATTACAAACCTACTAATTAAAACCGTCCACCCACCGGGAAATCCCTCGAACTAAATCCCACAAACACCTCATGTTCTCCCTCGGGCATGACCCAATTTTGCTGTCTCGCGCTCCAGTAGCTCAGATCCTTGCGGGTGAGAGTCAATTCAACGGGACGGACCTCGCCGGGCTGGAGCTCGATCTTGGTGAAGTTGCGCAGGACGCGGTCGGGGAAATCAATCCGTTCGTGTTGGAGTTCCATCTTGGTTTCATCATGTTGTTGAGTGGAGTCTTGATTGGGTTGAGATGAGTCGGAGCTGTCAGAGGGCTCCTCCTCAACCGGGACGAGGTCGCCTTCTTCAGTGACATCATCGGGATAGCCCACGTAGAGTTGGATGACAGTTTGACCGGGTCGCGTGCCTGTATTTTTCACCATAACTTGCACCTGGGCAATTTCGTCGTACAGAGTTGGGTTGCCGCCGAGACCTCCACCGGCCGGAGAAGGAGGGTAAGGAAGGCCGTAGCCCTCTGGGTAGTGGGTGTAGTTCTTGGGCGCGGTGCCGTCCAGGTCGCGGAGGTATGGGTAGACGAATCGTGGAAGTTGCACAATGTTGTCAGGGAAGTAGAAGCTCTCGTTGGACGGGATGGTCGTGTTGTATTCGGGCGGGGGCAGTAGGGCGACGGAGGAGGCTGATGGCAGCGACGACTTGGATTGCAGGACGTTGATGTTCAGATCGGACATCTCGAAGCTCGTGTACGACAGACCGAACCCGAATTCGAACCGCGGCGTAATATTGTAGCGGTCGAAATGCCGGTGGTCAATGTAGAGCGAGTCGGAAAAGTTCACCTGCGGCACGACGCCGTTCGCCTCGTACAGCACCTGCGCGCCAGGGCCGTAGTCCTCCAGACTCTTGCCGACCGTGTAGGGAAGTCGACCGCTGGCGTCGAGGTCGCCGAACATCACATCGATCAACGCACTGCCGCTCTCCTGCCCGGGCAGGTGGGCAAAAAGCACCGCGTGCACGCCAGGCAGATCAATCCACGGCTCCACAACAACTGGGCCCACGGCGTGCACCACGACGACCGTGCGGCCATTGCCATTGCCACAGTTGTTTGCGACCGTCTGGATGAGTGTGTCACCGCCTCGTTGCAGGAACAGGTTCGGCCGGTCGCCGTGGATGCCGCCGACAGACTTGTAGCCCTCGCCGGAATTGGCGTTGGCAAACACCAGACACAGATCCTTGTCGGCCGCGTCGGCCGGCATCACGGCGTTGCGCAGGTACGAGGTGGTCTCCACGTGGTGGCCCCAAGCGCCCTCGATTGCTTGCTGGGGAGCCACCAGGTACGGGAACTCCACGGTGCCGCTGCCCCAGCCCGTGGCCAGAGTTCCCGAGCTGCAGGCCCGGTCAGGACAAACGTTGGGTCCCAGGGCGGGCCCGGCGTCGTCGCCGTAGATTCCCACCTTATATCCCTCGACCGGGTTACGCGACAGCGGTAAGGTGTTGTCTTTGTTTTTCACAAGAACCGTTCCCTCGGCACCGATCTTGCGAATGAGAATCATGTGCGCGTCGTCACCCTGACCCTGGACATCCACGTAGCGATTAACGTAACCATAATCCCGCGCGTTGCCCTGTTGGAGCCAGCCCACCTCGTCGTTCGTCCAAGAAGAGAAGTTGGGGCCTCCGTCACCGTCCGGGCGCGGCAGCGGCCATTCGTCCTGGCCCAGATGATACCACGCGGCCACGATCCGGGTGACCATGTCGTTCAAACGCTCCATCGGGACTGAACTGTTGAGAACCGCGCGGGTGAGCTCGCTGCCCCACAGCGACTTACCATCTGCCCAGTGCAGTCCGTCGCCGGGCATGCTCATATCCAAGCCACCGAGGGCGCTGTTGATGCCCGAGCGCTGGGCCAGCCAGTCGGACTGTACGAATCCCTGGAAGCCCAATTCGTCCTTGAGAATGCCGTTCAACAGCTTGCTGTTCTCACAGGAGTGGCTGTTGTTCACCATCTGGTAAGCACACATGACACTGGCCACGTCGGCGCGAATGCTCTCCGCAAAGGGCCACACAAAGACCTCGTGCAGCGCGCGATCTCCGATGTTGGATGACAAGGCGGTTGGCATACCCCACTCGTGGGGCTGACGGAAGTGTTCCTGCTCGTTCATCACGTAGTGTTTGGCCGTCGCCATCACTCCGTTGCTCTGGATGCCACGGATGGTCTCCGCGGCGGCCACGCCCTGCAGCACGGGATCCGAACCGAACGACTCCCAATTCCGTCCACCGGCAGGCATCATACCTAAAGGACCCATGGACGGACCCAGCAACACATTGATACCCTTGCCTCGCGCCTCCTGACCCAACGCAACGCCTCTCTTATGCATCAAGTCACGATTCCATGTGGCTCCGGTGGTCAAACCGGCCGGAAATGCGGAGACGTGATCGGCGTACCGAATACCCATAGGGCCGTCTTGCAGGCAGAGAGAGGGGAATTTGACATTGTTCGCCGCACCTACACAGAAACCCATCAGCAAAGAGCCATTGGAAGCCCTTGTCAACGAACGTACCCGTATTTCCCACGCAGAGACCCATCTGCCAGCCCGTCCCCGTCGTGATATTGATCTTCTCCACCAGAGTCATCCTCTCTACCAACAGCTGAGCTTTGCGGTAATCCTCCGCCCACTCCTCGTAGGCTCCTCCACGCGGCGTGGGAAACCAAGATTCGGCCGGAAGATACGACTAGACACATCTCAACCATTAGCATCGTCAAAATTCTAACCCCAGCGAACTAAAAGACCCTCACGCACATAATCCGGTCTGTCCTTATCCCTTTTGGACCAGGTAAAGCTCAAGAAGCCCCACACCAACAACGCCAAAGCAATGATGACGCCGACCAGCGTCCGCCACCAGAACTTGGAGTAGTAGACCGCGCGCCAGCCCTGCTGCCGACTCTGTCGCCGACCATGCAGAAACCGTGCCTTCTTCAATGGATGTCCGTACCCGTCCGTGTCTTCGCCATCGCTGAGCTCGTACTGTCGGCTGGCGGAGAGCAATTCCTGCTCCGCCTCGGTGATGGTATCTAGGTAGGCTTCGACATCTGTGGAATTGCGCGCGGCGTAGGCGGTCGCATCTTTGCCGGCGCGGGAGGAGCGGGTGGAGCGATCGAGGCGACGCAATTTCACGTCGGAGTCCTCGCCGTCGGAAGGATCGGAGAGAGGAAGCGAGTCGTCATCGTCGGAGTAGCGACCCTCCTGAACGGGGGTGTAGCGTTGAGAGGACGAGCCCTGGTTGTTGTCCCGGAAGAGGGCAGGAGGCATGGTGTGCGGATTAGACTAGGGAGGGCATGGAGAAAGGAGGGGGAGGAAGGGAGGAGCAATGCGAGATCCGGGGAGGCCCAAAACGGAGGACAAAAAAGGAGATGTCGTTTATGCCACGGAGCGACCGGGATGATGAGCAGACGAAAGAGCTGAAGTGTCCATCGGGGAAAAGCGACACACCGAAAGAGTAATGATTGTTGATGCTGGAGTTGAAACGTGCCGGCGGCCAATCAGCGCGGCGGTGGGCGGGCGATTACGCGGACCTGTCGTCCTCGGGTCATTTGGGGTGGAGAGGCAGATTTGAGGTTGATTGCGCCGGAGGGGAATTGGTCGAGATGGGGATGCATGGTGTCGCTGGAGAGGAAGAATATGCGACAGAAAGGAAGAGAGAGAGAGAGAGAGAGAGAGAGATGAGGAGGAAAAATGAAGGAAGGAAAGTCGAATGTGACCAAAGAAACCCTAAATGTCGTTGCCTTAGGCCATGTCCACGTCACTTCCTGCCAATCAGCCCCTTACTTGGACATGTTCTACGCTCTACGGAGTCCTCAGGAACAGCCACGGAATGTTTGTATCGGATTCAGTTACACTGGACTCCAGCTCGACCCTACAGTCCCACGACCTGCTCTTCGATCTCGCGATGTCGCGCCGCCTGTCCTCGGAACGAGTGTCGTCCGCGGAGGAACCAGTCGGTCGCGATGATGATCGCCACCACCGCATACACTGCGGACACATAGTTCATATCTACGCCGTTAGCTGCGACTTTTCGAATAATAAGAAAGCTCTTACCTCCAGGAGACACCGGATACACCGACGGAAATGAGTAAATCACCAAACTAAACAGCGTCCACAGGAGGACCACGATATTGCAGGCCAAGCCGATCTTGCCAAGCCAGAACGGCTCGTGGGGAATGCGCTCGCGTCCGCGCAGAAGCAGACAGACGATGGGCACTGCGTAAGAGGCATACAATATCACAATGCATGCCGTCACCATGCTGGTAAACGCAGTCGACGATCCCAAATACAGCAGCCCCAACAGTGCCACGATGAAGCAACTGGCGCTGTGCGCATTCAACGGCACATCCAATGTCGGATGTACATGCGAAAGGAACTTGGCGGCCGGGAATCCGCGATCGCGCGCAAACGACCAGCACAGTCGCGACTGCCAGGTGTGGCAAGCGATTTGGCATCCGATGCCCGTGACGAGGATCAGGGATTCGAGGACGACAGCCCCCGCCTTGTTCTGCAGTGCCTGGTGAAAGAGCGCCAGAATCGGGACGGCCGTTGGGCTATCTAGAATTTCGTCGAGGTTGCGCAGGCTAAAGAACATGGACATACAGTAAAACCACGAGGTGACGAAGCCGATGAGCACGGTGCATAGGATGGCAATGGGAATGCTGCGTTCGGGCCGGGTCACTTCCTCGGCAAGATGAGTGGCCGAGTCGAGGCATGCAAACACCCAGTTGGGGTAGATCAAACCCACCAAAAAGGCGATGCCATCGGACGACCACCCCGTCGAATTGACAAAGTGGGCAAATACAAACTTGGCCGACGCGTGCGTTGGGGCTGTGGCCGGGACCGTGATGAGGATGACCGCGAACGAGATCAGCGAGATGTACAAGGTGGCCGTGGCCACCGCTGGGAGTACTTTGCCCACGCAGTTGAACAAGAAGGCGAAGAGATTAATCACTTCGTACGCAACCACCGTATGCCAGGGGTGAAGCTCACTACGGATGCGTCAATTAGATCACACCGTCGCCTTCGGTAGAAAACCTACAAGTCTGGATGGGTCAGCTTCCACATCCCTACGCCCGCCGACCCCAAGCTCATTGCCACGCTGGCGCTGGTGAAGATCGCTCCGGCCCAGGCGAGCCATCCGGTGAGATACGAGGCAAAAGAAGCGTACTTCATGGAAGCCAATTCGCTAGCCCAGAAATACTGGCCGCCGGAATTGGGCATGGCCGAGGCTAACTCGGACAACGTGGCGCCGACACAGGCAGAAATGAAGGCAATCCACGGAATACCATAGATGGTCAGCACCGTTCCGCCGGAATTGATGCCGGTGATCAGCGACGCGGAGATGCCGAACCAGGAGTTGGCCAACGAGAAGGCCACGCCGAGTAGCGATAGAACCGAAAAGTTGCGCTGCATATCCTGGGTGTAGCCCATCTCTGCCAGCTTTCTCGCGTCGGCATCCAGGATGGAACCTCCGACATTATCTCCGAGAGATGCGTGCTCCACCTTCTGGGGCATCATCGTTTAGATAGACCGGAGCCTTGTCTTTGCTAGGAAATGGATATCTGGGGTTGCTGAGATGCGAAATATAAGAAGGAACATGCGGGGTTGAGTAACTTGGATGACACAGGTCTGTCCACGGCACGGTCTGTCGAATCCCGATGCAGACTCGCCGGAGGGGTGGTTGTTCAACCACTGAAGTCAATGGCGAAGGTGACGCGGGATCAACGCCCGGAGAGGGTGGAGGGTGGCACGGGATGTAACCAGAGAGGGAAAGCATAAAGACCTTTTCACATGCTACCAGGCACTGCTGAAGTTCTCAGTAAACTGTTCATCAAATAATCATTTGAAACTGAAAAAGCCCTTAAAGGTAAACATAATCCAATTTACATAGTAGTTTAATATGGGAGTTTGGATAATAGAATCCCTGTAGAAAGAAGCATAAATTAAGAAAACTAATCTAGAATCCCTTGAGAATTCTACCATCCAATTCATCATATATTATACCCTACAAAGTTGAGGCAAAGTCGTATAAAAGGGGTAGTAGATAGTCCAATTCTCCGCATGGAACAAAAGTCTAATATAGAATCTTGCAAGAACTCTGCCATCTGACCCAAGATATATAGTACTATATTCTATTAAGCCGAGCGTATTCACTAATGTTCTCTCCTTACGGAGTGGCGACTGTGAACTGCCTTAGCATTGAAATAGGAAGTTTACGGCACACGAAAGTTATGGAAAGAAAAAAAAAAAAATCGAATCAATTGGGACCATGCTAGTAGAACAAGAAATGGAACACGCTTATAATCAGAAGAACTAAACAAACGAATAATTGAAACGAAATCCCGAAGGTGGCTGTTACAATCACTTGTGCCCACTTCTTTCTTCTATTTTTCTTTTTCCTTGGTCTCATCCTTTTCTTTTTCGAATGATCAAGCAAAATAATTCAAACCAGAGGAAAATAAAATCAATCAGGGCACTAAGATTGGTTGCTCGAAATCTCATCGCTTACCGCATCCATCTCCTCCATTTCCTCTACTTCTCGGCAGTGCTGCACATAGGTATAAAGGTTCCCTATATGCATCTCGACGTCCGCCAGCGTCAGGTCATTATTCCCCTGAAGATAGTCAGAGTACCTCCCCACGATATGACGAATGCCATCCACAGTTGCCAAGGCTGCCGCGGTCAGATTCATGACCTCAGGGATAGAGACATGTGGTACAGCTTCCTCTGTCTTCAGCCCGGGCTCTTCCCACTGGGTATGACCCTCTTTCATGATACCCAAGGGCTTCGATTCGAACGTACTTAGCGACTGGAGTTCGGTTTTTAAGGTATGTAGGTTATGGTTCTCGTTTAGGAACTGCTGGCTCGATAGACCGCCCATGATATCCCCTCCCTGAGAACTGGACGAGATATTCCGAGTCCCAAAGAAATCAGTAATCATCACCTGTCCCGGTATTGCAGGCTTTGGCAGCAGTCGACTGGAGGGCTCATGCTGCGAATTGCAGAGGACCGTGAACCCATTTACTTCCGAAACCGGCAACAGCTGGTAGTTTGGCTGCGCGTTAGGGTACAAGCTATACAGGATCGTACGCTGATCGCTATTGTCAAGACACCACCGGTCATATGTTCCCCAACGAGCCTCTGCAGCGTTCCAGTCCCCGAGGAACGGCTGTTCCATATCCCACTGGTTCGGCGTATCGTGGTAGAAAAGGTATCGTTCAATATTGGGCCCGTCTGCTGGGATCGCCTCCCTCGGCACGCAAACTAACCCAAGCGTGAACGGTACGGCGCGTTCCCTCCTCGCCCCGAGTATCCAGTTCCCATGCGCAGCCAGCTCCCCGCCACACAACACGTATGATTCCTTGAAAACGGGTAGACAGTAAAGTCCGTGAGCGTTGACCACGGGCGGGTTACCGCACGGCACGCGAGACGGCCGAATATTTCCGTTCTGGTCAAAGTCCGCTTTATATCTTGAGGCTCGCTCCTGGGCAGACAAGAGCTTGACAGCCAGGTAAACCCAATTGTCAGAAAGCCGAACATTCTTCGGCGGCCAGCAATTTGCCTTAATCGGGTCCCATATGATGTAGACGGTCTTCCATTTCGAGGCGTTCCATGTGTCCAGTTTCTTGACGGGCGGCCGGCCTTCGCCGTCTGTGGGCTTCCAGACGCTATTATGTACGTGATAATGAGCTCGCTTGAGTCTCATGAGGCACGTTTCGTTGTCGTCTGCAAAAATCTGGTCCCAGGGCTTTGCATTCTTATTCGGTCCTCGCTTTCGGCGGGCTTTAGGAGAGGTAGGGGGGTAGAGAGATTCTAGAGAGGTAGAAGACTCGACGATCTCAGGGATCTTGGGTAGTTCTGGAGCATTGAGGGCATTCATTGCGAATGATGAGTGAGGTTGGACGGATGAGTCGACGGTTGGTATTTGTGATAAAATAGATTCTGAAGAGTCACATGCTGTGAACAGGTTTATATCTGAAGCATGGCCCAGAGGTAGATAAAGAGAAGAGGGAAGAGGGGGATATTGGAAAGACTGAAACGGAAAGATTCTTGATTTCTGAGGCTTCACTGAAAGTTGAAAAGTGAGAGAAGTGATGGAAGAAGTTGTTGGGGTGGAAGACTCTTTTAAAGGTGGAAAAGTACCGGGTCCGGAGCATTTGACGCGTCTTGTTATAAAACGATGCAATCGCAGGTGAGGTTGATGAAATTGTTCTAACGACTGCTGGAAATGTCTTGTAGAACTTGGGAGCTTGGATCACAAAAATGTAGGAAGGATCTAGATGTCAGTGTAGATGTCAATTCTGTGAGATTTCAATTCACGAAAGGTATATATTTAATCTATCCAACTCGATTGGTTTCAGCTAATCAAATAACTCGACTTCCGTACTTTGAAAAAGAGTCTATGGCTGATTGGGACAAGAAAATAGTGGCACATGTACTTCAGGACCTGTGAGGACTCGAATACCTGTAGACAATCCATACCCTCCTACTTTCTGCGATTTTCGTAGAAGATCTTTCATATGATTTCAGCTGTGTGCATTGTTCTAATTTCCTTGCAATTCTGTGCTCTCCTCTATGTACCCTGTCATCTACACATCGCGCATACAAGACGTGAATTCTAGCTGAGGTCAATGTCAGTCTACATGATCTGATGGATCTAATAGAACAAGCTTTTAGATAAGACATAGACAAACTTCTGCGGTAAAATGGCAGTGTCTACAGATCTTTAAGAGTTCTCTATGCTCTATCTAGCATATGCATGCTTACCAGTTGCACATTGAGCTCAAGCATCAGTTTCTGCGGAGAAAGCCGTGCGATGAGAGATCGAAGTTTTACTGAAAAAAGAGATGAAGAACCAAAAGTGAAATCGAACAGTGTGTTGAAATAACCACAAGAAAAGCTTCCGTGTACGGATTTATAACTCTTCCCAATGAGGTCAAATATATGTTCCAGCAGCAAGACAGAGCCCCTAAGTTGTAACCTGTCCAAGTCCTATGCAGAATCGCAACTCCACATATAATCTAAATGGGAAAGTTCATAGTCAAGTGAAAGGCATGAAAGTCAGGAAATCGGAGCTCATCTTAGAGACCCTCATTACCATTCTCTTGTCGCGTCCCACGTCCATCCCATGGACTCACCCACATCAAACTCATTGACAAAGCCAGAACTAGCACCATCGATAGACTATGCGCACTAAACAAACGCCTCTGAAGCCCAACCCCCAAACTAACACTAGTCTCTGTTGGATGTTTCTCGAGCGGGACCGGACCAATTCCATTGTTTATTAAAGTCGACGATGGAGATGGCTCAGTTTCACTTCTCACACCCGTAGTATCCTTGCCAGCATTATTCAAGCCACAAACACAACTATCATCATGATACTTGAGTAAGAGCTCCGCGATATCCGGGAGCTTGCTTCTCCTTTGGAGCGCCAGTTGAAGTGGTGTGAATCCATCGTTATTAACATTGCCATTGCAGACAAGTTCTCTGAAGCTGATGCTTTCTGGCTCAGAGAATTGCAGTGTGGGCCGAGGCAGCGAGCGTAGTATGTCAAACAGCTTTGCACGCGGGGGCTGAAGCAGCAAACGTATTATGTCAAGCTGATTTGCATGTATCGCGAGGTGGAGGATTGTCTCGCCAGTGACAATGTTCCTGTGCGCGAGATCTGGTCTTCTGTTCTTGCTATCGATAATCACGTCGTGAAGCGTAGCCCAACAACCGTGTTCCGCAAGAGATAATGCAGGGAGGTCCCTTAGCTGCTTTGTTGTTAAGGAATCAGGCTCAAGGTCATGACCTTCGTTCACGAGGGTCTGGAGTAGGACTTTCCTGGTCTCTGTCTGACCAAGAAGCGATGCAAGCACGTATGGTGTGCAGCCCCGGTCATCGGCAGTCGTGGGATTTGCGCCTAGCTTGGTCAACGTATTGGTTGTGGTTGCTGCATTCTCGCGTTTTGATACGTCCTCGCCTTTGATTAGAGCGGCGTAATGGAGGGGTGTTAGCCCGTTCTCATCTTGAACGTTCAGATATGAGACGCCCCTCCTCAGGAGAGCTAAGTGTAGCTGATCCATATGCGGGTAACCAGTTGCGCTGGCGATGTGGATAATGTTTTTCTCTGCATTCAGATTGAGATAATCGCATTCAAGCAGCGCAGCTACGGCTTCCAGCTTTTGTTGTACAACTGCATGTACCAGGACAGTGGTGCGTGTCTGGTATATCAGGTTTGGATCGGCGCCATGACGCAATAGCAATCGGATAATATCAGCCTGCTCCGGTAACAATGCTGCCGGAGATTCTTCGACCGCAATCCACAGTGCAGTATGGCCCTCTGCGTTTCGAATGTTGACGTCAGACCCTTCCACCAGCAGACGTTCAACAAAGTCATCGTGGTGGAATCGCACAGCGTGCATAAGGAGCGTCCGATTTGCATTTCGGCCGTCAAGTACGGCATTGAGGGTAAGATCCCGCTTCTCCAACAGTATGCTTATAATCTCCATACGCTCTCCTAGCTCGTGACGGGATCGGCCTGTTCCTGGTATTCCGGTCATAACGGCAATGATATCCTTGTTCGCCGGAGGTCCCAAGGAGCCTCGGCTGACGGTGTCCTTATGTCCCCGAGCACATGCACAATGCAGAGGAGTGCGGTAATAATTACTTCCAGCTGCTTGTACCCTATGCCCCCTCTCTTCGAACTGGTCGATTATTTCATGCAAGCCAAACCACGCACAGAGGTGAAGGGCATTAAATCCCTCGGGGAGCCAGTTCAACAGCAATATTGGTTCTCTCAGAGCTTTGGCATTCTTGAACATCTTTTCGACGTTGCGATCGTTTGTCAAAAAGCTCACAACTTTGGTTATGATTCTTGGGCGTTCAGGGCCCCAGTTCAGGCATGCATTGCGAACGTGGTCTCCCCAATACTCCAAAACATAGGACGCGAACGGATAGTCAGAACTTTTCTCACAGTGCCGCTCAAAATCAGGATGTTTAAGGTATTTCAGACATATATCTGCCATCTTAGACTCAGCAGAGCATAACGGAGTCTCATTGAAGCGCTGTTCGAAAATTGTAGGCAGCGTTCCGTGGAAGAAGGATACATTTGCATGTTCCGGCTTAGCCTTTTCAATGGTGATCAACCCATTTGTTGCTTTGAGGATCGACAAACGATCTTCTAATTGTTCCTCTCGAATTTCGTCCAAATCGCTGCCGAGAGCCAACGCATGCTGCAATGCCAGAATGGTCAGTGGTTGGCGGGCGGTCATCAGTAGGCAAAAGATATCGAAGCCCAGTTTCTCCTGACTCGTTTCTTGACGCTTGATCCTTTCAAGCTTCCCAGTAACATACGGTACCAACCGGGAGAACGGGGGTTTGAACAAAAGAGGTAAAAGCTCTTCGCCGTTTGTCTGCTGTTTTTTGTTCTCTTGTAGCAACCAATCTATCCACGATTGCGCAACTAAGAAATTCTTTTCCGCTTGCGCCGCTATTGTCTGAGCAATACCCTTGATCAAATGCGGGTTGCGTTGTAAGAACGAATCTGGATACTCGCGAGAATCGTATTTCCTGTTGCCAGAAGCCGTGGCCTGCTGAAGCCTCTGGTAACACAACAGTTCGAGTTGGTTCGGTCCGACTCGTACTTCGACGCGAGCAGTGTCGTTAGTCACCTCACTAGGGTGGCCAATCGGGCAGGTGAGTCCTTCTTGTTTACATTCCGGGCAGAGGTCATAGTCCTTGTCGTTACAGGGGCAGTTGAAGTAGATATCAAGCTCTCTCTTCTCACATTTGTCGCAGCTGATCTCCTTGGAAGCCTGGCGATCGCTAGGGGCAGTCGTGAGAAGGCTCAAGGTACACCCCTTGCGGATGAGACTTAGTGGATACGTTTTCAGAGTCTCCACGACATTTGGGGAGCATTGGTAAAACCCATCAACGATAAGATACGTCCTTTCGTGCATGCGTAGCAATTCCTCGAATGCTTGTTTTAGGATTCTTTCAGAGTAGTGGTGGCTCTCATCGGCGTTCTGTAGCGTAGCAGGTATCTCGCACGGGCCCCCAGTAAACGTTTTAAACTGAAGCAATTGCTTTATCAGACTGCCCAATAGGTTGACCGGCGTCTGGCTCCCCTTGATGTGTTCCTCGTCGCTCAGGTATATGTAAATTACAGGGGATAGTGGCTTCATCTGTTGTAGGCGGTGCACTACAAGCGCACAGAGGTGAGTCTGATGAACAGATCAGAACCGCAGCAAAGTGATGCGTGCTACAAACAAACCTTGCCTGTTCCTGCTCCTCCGTATAATCGAAGCTGCCAAGTAGCCCCTTTGACCCAGCTCTGGAACAAGTCCAGGCCAAACAACCAGTCTCCTGTAGGCACGCTATCCTCATACAACCTCTCTTGTTCGTCCGAGAAGTGTAGGTTAGTAAGCCCTTCCAAAAGCTTGAGGCGGCGTCCTTTATCAAAGTTCTCATTTATCTGGTCAACCTTTTCAATTACTTCAAGGACTGCAGTAGGGGGTTAGCATAGTTTCAGGATACATTTGCGCTGCCACCCAACCAATATTCCAACGCCCGGTCTTTCATTGTTTCCTGGTCTCCTGATAAACAAAAACGGACATACACCTTGAGGCAATCTCTGTGTTCACTATCTCCTCTGGCTGGATCTGGGCCAAGAGATCCTTCGCATACGCCGCTGCTGTCAGTGCCGCATACGGCTGCCACACGTCATTCTTGTGGGTATCGGCATAGTCCGAAATGCCTCTGATAGCAAGGCACGGAAAGTTGTTCATCAACCCGGCCGCCTCCATCTCGAAGCAAAGCACGTGTTTTCTGCGCCGCATCGTATCCCGCAAGCGTGCATCACGAAAAAGAGTGTTTCCGGAAGCGATGAGACCGTGATGAACCACAGGAGTGTTCCGCGGTTCAGGAGTTCGCTGTATTTTGGCTCTGTCACAGCTCCGACAGGTCTTCTCTTTCTCATTAGGATGGCAGTACTCGGAAGAGAACAGTAAATCCTCATGCCGGCCTGGAAACCGAAAATAATCCTTTCTTAGTTTCACTGGTATCTTCTCAATGTAACTTGCCATGTGTCCTCGTCCAAGCCTGTGGTCCCGGGCAAGAAGATCAACGTTGGAAATAAGCAAGTTTCCGGGGCTGTTTAGGTGCGACCGAGGCGTAAATTCACCGTTTTCTCTGGTGCCCAGGTCGTACTGAAAGATTCCACCTAGATCATCCTGTCGGTTGGAGGTCCACTTTATGGATTTCGGGGCGACTCACCGTGGTCTCCCTCCGGCCTACTTACGACGACATCACCAAGAAGGATATCCGTCGTTTCTCTTGTCGGTTCTTCTGACCCAGGGGCATCTGTAGCACCACCGCCAATGCCTACCATCAATCCAAAGCGTATATGTTTGAAGGTCCGAAGCAGGTGGGTGACGGCTGTTCCTGCATGATTTGTCCCTTGCCGGGTGAATTTGACAATAACGACTTTGTGGGCTCCGATTCGCCCGACAGTGTAGGCGTTAGTGTCGTTATTGGGTTTTAGCGGATTCACGTACTGCTCGTCGAGACAAGCGGTCGCGACATCGATCTCATAGCTTGTGACGCAAAGCCAGGCGACTGTGTAGTCATCGCAAGAGGGATTACCGCGTATCTCAGAGGCGGAGTTCATGGTCACGACTGTTCGTGGGAGGGCTTTCACCGGCAGGGGGTTAGCTTTTTCGACGCTGTCGGGCTGTGTTTAGTTGACGCGAGGGCCCAAGGACATGGTCAGATCAAATAGCAACTAGGCTAGGATTTTAGGCATGTCGGAATGTGAAAATGTAACCCTACATGCAGGATGGCTAAACCCAGGAAAGTTAGGGTTCCAGCCGGGGGAATTCGGGGATATATCAGCTGGGCGAGGCTGTGAAGAAAGGGCTCAAAGTCGAGAGTAAAAGTGATTACGATAGCGAAAGTGCCTGTCTTAGCGCGACATACTAGTTCAATTCCCTGTATGCAAGGTGTGTGATGCCAGTGATGCTACCGGATAAATGCCACCAATGATGGGACGGATCTTTAGTCACTCTCGGAGCCGACAGGCTGCTGGGTAGGGATCAACTTCACGCGAAATAGACAGGTAGAGTCTTGGCTGCTGCTTCTCAAGTGCAGATGACCTACGAAGGGCTGACAAAACAGGGGTTTCTTGAAAGACGAGGCTACCGTCGCTGACTCTGCCAAGATCAGGCTGCGTGAACGATTCAGGAGCGGAACCTGGCTGAAACCACAGGGATTCCGCAGAGGTTGACCATGACAATCACCCCTCATTTATGAGGATGAGCACTTTGCGGCGGAGGAGGAAAACAGCAAACATGGCCAAGATGCCTCAAACGAGCCTCACGGCGTAAGCATAAATACCGGGGGGGAGTTTACAGCATCAGGGCTTTGGAAAGCTGACCAAGTGTTTTGCACGCAATCAAGATGCTAGGGGTTACAATTCACATCCTTCTGCTGGCCCTGCAAATCCTAGGGCTGACAGCCTCAGCGTCGCCTTCCACTGCCTGCGGTGAAATTGTGAACAATAAGAGCATGTATACCCTGAGCTCATGAATGCCATCCCACCTCGCTAACCATTTGCTTTCTTCCAGACGCCGCCTTCATTCTATTCAACGCAAAGCAAGCATACAACTGCCTGACGAGCGTCCCCTTCGATGCAGGGGTTGCTACTCGTCTCCTCCAGTATTTGAATGACACGATCCAGTTTCACTCCACCCTCGCCTACCTTGCAAACCCGCCACCAACCTATCAACAGCCCGCGGTTGATCTTGTCGCCGGACTAGCCCAGATCCAGCGTCACGTTGATGAGGGCTTCTTTCAGAATGAGTACGCGTTTGAGGCCACGCTTAAGCAGCTGCTTAATGCTGCACACGATGATCACCTCAGTATGACTGGCGGCATTCTTTCTGCCTTCGTATTTGGGTCCCCATATGATCTTGTGTCTGTGTCCTCGGACGGATTCGAGCTGCCAAAGATATATGTTGCGAACGATCTTCGTGCCAACGAGACAAAGGGTCTACCATGGCGACCGTCAGCGATAGCTACTATCGAAGGCGAGGATGTTGTTGAATATTTGACGCGGTTTGCTGCTCGCAACTCCGTGGGAAAGCTCGAGCCCCACGCGGACTGGAACATGCTGATGCGGAGTGGCGCGTTGGATGTCCAGGGACAGATGGAAGTCTTCTTTGGCGGTGCTCCACTTTACCCAAACGATACAATTACCATCGCCTTCGAGAACGGCACAGAGCGGGATCCTGTTCCATGGCAGGCCTTATACCTAAGCCCCGGGTACACCGGGCCCTTAGAAACCGGAGGTGACTTTTACAACTTCTTTGTCTTGGGTCTTTACCCTGCATCATACACGGAATCTCTGAAAGAGTTATCGTCTCAGAAATCTGCATCGACCACGTCGACCCCGTCCTCCCCCGAGCCTACATCGAAGCCAGTGTGGGACTCAGCATATCCGGAAGGCGCTGATGTTGAGCAGAGACAGCCTTACTTGAGGGGATACGGTCTATTGAGAGGATACTTCCTGAAAGAGTCCTCCCTGGCAGTTCTCAGTATCCCACAATTTGCGTCTTCCGGCCCTATAGAATCAAAGGGGTTTGTCGAAACCATCAAGGATTTTCTCAGGCGCAGCAAAGAGGAGGGCATGAAGCAGGTCGTCATTGATGTGCAGCAGAACATGGGTGGACAGCCTCTTTTGGCCATTGAGACCTTCAGGCTCTTCTTCCCTTCCATGAGCCCGTTCGCTGGGAGCCGCAGGCGCGATCATCCAATGGCAGATACGCTTGGTCGTGCTCTCACTCCCTATTGGGAGAGTCTCACACCCAATGAAACCCTCTATTATTCACTCCTTACCAATGAGTGGGTCGTGACCAATCGACTGGACGCATATAGCGGACGCGAGTTCCTCTCGTGGCAAGATTACTTCGGTCCGGGGGCCTCGTATGGCGGCGACAACTACACCAAGACGGAACTGTATGACCTCACAAACACGGAATTCTTGGAAGAGGCAGGGGGTTTTGCGATCGAACACTTTGACAAGACCACGCCGTACTCGGCGGATGATATTATCATCTTAAGCGATGGTCTCTGTTCGTCTGCCTGTGCCCTTTTCATGGAGCTGATGCACAAACAAGCCAATGTAAGCACCGTTGTAGCAGGCGGCCGCCCCAATTACGCCCCCATGCAAGCGCCCAGCGGAACGCGCGGCGCAATTATATACACTACAGACAATATGGATCGGGACATCCGCCGCGCGCGGCGTATGAACAACACCACCGACGGCGTACTTCCGTTCCGGGGCCTCGATTTCACCATCTCTGCCGCCAGCGTCAACCTGCGAGACCAAGTGCGCTACAAAAGCAATGACTCAGTTCAATTCCTCTATGAGCCAGCCAACTGCAGGATCTTTTTCACTCCCAAAACATGGTACAATTACACGAATCTCTGGTTATATGCGGCCGAGGCAGTTTGGCGGAATCCTAAGCTCTGCGTGGGCAGGTCAAATTCGACGACCAGTTACCATGCCGATGTCATCACACCGTATCAAATTGATATTGGCGACAATCACAAGCTCTCGCGCCCAGGCGACCATCGCGTCATCGACAATCCTTCCAATAATTTGCAGGGTATACAGTACGATTTCCAGAGTTCATACCATCGGGCCTGCCGCCAAGACAAATCGTGTCCTGGCAGCTTATATTGTGGACCGGTCAACGTATTCCTGAACGGAGAGACAATTACAGAGGATCGTTGTCTCCGCACGTGCAGCAATGCTAGGAGGCTGCACAACTACGGGTGCAATTTGGACTCGACCTGTGTGTTCGTGGAGGACTATCTCCCAGAAGGATACAGCCAGCCAAGGTCCTATTCCACAGGCTATTGTAGGCCTAATAGACCGCTATTCAGTAGCGCGAAATTTAGCCCAGCTATTCCCGAAGACCAGGGTGTGAATGTTGATGAGTGCTTCAAAGGGATAAACTGGCCAAAAAATGGACATACACTCGAGTGTTTCAATTTGACTGGAAACGTGAACTCGAAGAGATGCCATGTTTGGACGAGCAATACTATGTTTTGGCACGAAGAAGACGCCCGCTACTGCAATGCGACGAGCCTCGCGAACTGGCGATCCAGTGAACAAACCAAGTGTTGTCCCGAAACACTCAACCCGGGCCCGGCTTCAGTTTGTGTAAGCGACAGCCGAGTTGCTCGGTTCTGGGGTGGCGCTGATTCCGTGTTTTTCACCGACCCTCACACCGAGGAGGGTGCCGATTTGGATGAGAAAGATGGGGAAAACATGCTTGGTGACATCAACTCCTGTCTGTCGCCAACGAAGGATATCGACCCCGCTGAGAACTCGAGCGGTGGAGCGGGAGCGATGAACCAGCCGAAGCAGTCCCCAAACCCTCAATACCAACCTGTCACGACAGGGCCCTCGGATGTCAGACTGGGAGAGGGGAACAAAGCAAACTCCGTGCCAGGTTGTGTTTTATGTTAGGAAGTCTTGAATGAATCCAATCAGAGGTACCAATCCAATACTGGCCTCTCGCCAGCCAAAATATAGTTTTCTTATGTTTCATCTAATCTTATTCTCTACAAATGACAATTTTCTTATTTCTGCTGGTATACAACGGCCTGAAGCAAGCTGCCAAACATTTCGCCGTTTACTCCTCCAACACACCTTTACTATCTATAGTACTCCATAATGTAGAGGTTACCTTTTACTATAACTTCCATTTTCAACCTGCTTAAGAGGATACCTACAGGTACCTAACTAGAGAGGATAAAGCCCTATGACTTCACCAATCATATAGGCAGATACTCCAAGTTGTTCTCCACTATGTAAGGTAGCCTGCTTGGTGCAATGGTAGCATGCCTCTCTATTACTAGACATAATGTTACGGAGATCCAGGTTCAGATCCTGGGGCAGGCGTTCTTTTATCTATTTTGCGTCATTGTTTCCTCTTTCTGATTCTCCCATCCTTTCTCTTTTTTATGTTTTTCTTCCTTCTCTTCTTTTCTTTCTTTCTCTCCTTTACCTTCTTATTTTCTTTATATTTTTTCTGATGAAGGAGATAAAGAGATGCTAGTAAGGTAACCCTGTATAACTAACTATACGTCTTCTATTCCTACCTATTGTTGGTATTCTAGGGGCCACGTGCACCGCGGTGGTCTACGATGATGAAACGAATAAATAGAGGATGGAACAATGCTCTGATCAATACTGAATCGGTTGATCAATAAAGGAAGATGCGAGGTCCTCCACAGTGTTGCCCAAGGTGCCCAAGGAGAACGGCGAAATGCTTGGCATATTGCCTCAGGCATCAGGAACGCCCACACCTATGGCTCCTACATCAATCAATTAATCAATCCAATATGGACCTGTGTAATGCTTTTTTACGTGTTCGACCGCTACAGTGTACTCGGTTCCTAGACAACGCTTGCGTATGCTGTTAAGAGGTGCAAATTTGATGAGATAGTTGACGTGATTCGAACAGTTATATATTTCCTAATTGTGTTAAAGCCAGGTTCAGGGAAATGAGCTCGGAGTAACCACATTGAAAGAAAGAAATATCAATATCAGATACTTCATTCACATTTGACTATGAAGACGCAATAGACTTAGGTATCTTATCTGATCCCATCCCAATCTCATGCAGACCTCCATGTTTGTACGACTACAACACGGGGTGCAGACCCCTACCAGAAACAGACTAGCGCCATCGGACGGGTAGAAGCGGGAAAGACAAGAAAGATAATTTCACGACTACAATGCAAGATCCCTGCACGACAGAAATCCACAAAATACTGTCTAATCCAGTCTATTCTCTAAACCTTTATATTGTCTATCTCGAGATAACTGGGTACAAGAAAGTAACCAAAGGTATGTTCAGGGTTCAAAGTTCAATCAAGTTCAACCGATCATGACGACATAAATCAAACAATCGAGTCGGGTCAGGTCAATCAAGGGAAAAATAGCAGACAAACATGCTAAACGGCATCAGAAACAAACTACAAAGTCTTGTTCACATCAAGTCAACTCGGACTGTAAATCACTTCTTCAATCCGAGCAGGTTGATGCTCTTGGGTCGCTCGATGGGAAGGCCCAGGGCGCGGTCCCAGATGAGTTGCACCAAAGGTCCCAGGGCGCGGCTGACACCGAAAGTGACAGTGTAGTAGAGCGGCTGCTGGAAGCCGTAGTGGTAGAAGAGCACTCCGGACGCGGCGTCGACATTAGGGTGAGGGTTCTTGGTCTAGGTTTTCATTTCATTAGTGAGGGTTTACTTCACGGGGAGAAAGGCAACATCAACATACCTTGCCGTGCTCGGTCAAAACCCCGGGGGCAATTTCCGAGTTCTTCTTCACCAATTGGAAGACCGGGTTGGCCAGAACGTCCGGACGAGTGGCGGCAAAGTCCATCAGCGCCTGGAACCGTGGGTCCGGCTTCCGAAGGACGCCATGACCGTACCCCGGAACCACGCGACCGGACTTCAAAGTGTCCCAGAGGTAAGTACGCACATCCTCGTCCGTAAACTTGGTGCCGATCTTATCCTGCATGGCGAGGATCCATCGGAGCACCTCTTGCGCGGCTAGACCGTGCAGAGGGCCTGCGAGACCCAACAGTCCGGCGCTGTAGCTGAGATAGGGATCGCTGAGAGCGCTGCCGACCAGGTGGGTAGCGTGGGCAGAGACGTTGCCACCCTCGTGGTCTCCGTGCAGTGCTAGGTACAGACGCAGTAGGTCGTGGAAGTCCTGGTTCTGCGCACCACCCTTGCCCAGGAGCTCGGCGAAGTTGTGCGACCAATCCTGGGCGGCGTCCAGGGCCTGAGTGCCGACGGTGTCGATCTCGTCCGGACGGAAGACGAGCGCTGCGACACGAGGGATCTTGGCGAGCAGCGAAATGCTGTCGTCGAAGGTGGGTTCCCAGTACTCGGCCTTGTTCAGGCCCTTCTCGTAGGCCTGGGCGAACTGGGACTCCGTGTTGAGGGCAGCGACCGCAATGGACAGCTGGGTCATGGGGTGCATCGAGCGGGGGAATGACTTGATGAGGTCAAGGATGTGCTGGGGCAGATGGGACTTCTCGGCCAATTCACGTGAGAAGGCGCGCACTTGGCCGGTGGAGGGGACCTGACCGGTCAGGAGCAGCCAGAACATAGCCTCGGGCAGCATCTCGGTGCCGGTAGTGCCTTTGGGGAGCTCCTTCTGGCAGTCCTTGATGGTCTTGCCGTGGAATCGGATGCCCTCGTCGGGATCGAGTACGGAACCCTCCCAGAGCATGGATTTGAGACCACGCATGCCACCGATGACATTGCCAACCTTGACCTCCCCGATGACCTCGTCGCTCTGCTGTTTCACTTGCTGCAGAAGTTCGCGTTTGGCGGGGATGACCGATTTCAGGGCGGTCTTCAGGTCGGGTTCCGCCGTTGCATAGGATCTGCGAGAGGTGTGGACAGCCAATTGGCGGGAGGACTGAGAACGAGGTCAATTAGTGTCTGCATTAGGGTGAGGCACCGAAGCGATCGGAATGTTCAACGAACCTGGGCCAGCTTAGACGCATGGCGAGTGGCTCGCATTGACATAGCCATCGTGTGTGAAGTCGTAATGAATAGAGGGGGAGAGATGCGGGGCGAATGAGAAGGGAGACGGAGTGTTGAGGATATTCAAGTAGAAGGTGAGGATTGAAGAACGAGGAGCAAGAAAATAAACGAAGGAGAGAAGGGGATTTTCCGACAGGACAGGCACCCTTTTCCCTTGAGCCGGTTGGCCTCGGACAGTCACGCCTGGCCGAGGTTGGGCGGTTGCACGCGGCGATCAGCTGTTATGTAAGATGGCTCGGTGGAGGAGTACCTGCGGTGTGATTCGGGAGAACAGGATGCGAGGGATACGGAGTAAGAGCTTAAGGATTTGACTACGCTGGCCTAGTAGGAGTATCATATCAGAAATATTTCTTCATTTTGAGATATGGTTCTGAGACTTGAGCCTTTCTTTCCGCGGTGTGCCTGAGGTTTCTGGCTGCTGCTGGTGATAACGGTCGGCGTCACATGGGTCGGCACATCCCCAGTCACCGGCAAGAATGTTACGAGGTTTAAGTCGGGAGATATTGGAATAATTATACGAGTGGACTGGTAGTACTTGCTTCCCTACCCATTGACCATCTCACCATGTCAATTGACGCTCCTCCATCTCTCCGGTTGACCGAATGTGAACTGTGAGTAAAGTACAAGAGTGTCATACTCCTGTAGACGGATAGCGATGGAGCCGATGGATCCTCGACTTCCGCGGGTGGCGGATCCCGTGCGGGGTAATCCCAATGTGCTCTAGTCCCGTCCCCGGGAACTGTCTGCCTCAGGCACTAAGGTGTCTACGGGGCAGCGATCGCACCGCCACATCCTGGCCAGCCCTTGCACCAGCCACAGATAAGCCTGCGGTGAGCCACATCCAATGGCGGCGGCTCATGCGAAAGCGGTGAGCCCTCATTGGCTTATCGGCGGGGCCCACGCCTCAGGCAGAGATTTTCGCCCAAAAAAGGCAGAAAAAAGAATTGTCAGCCCCGCCGCAGGTCAACTTTTCTTCCTGGATTTGTTCGTGAAGGCTGATTTTTCCTTCCTTCTCCCTCTTTCTTTGATCATCTCCACTCCTGTTTTCCTTTCTTTTCCTGTTCTTCAGTTGTATACCCTGTTTCTTGTTTGCATTCTAGAAGGCTGATCCATATTCGGAGGCCACCGGTTGTCATTTGGCACAGAAAAGTTTTTGGAATTTTCTTTAATCTTCTTTTTATCGATTCTTTGTTCATCAGTACCGATTTTCGACGGCCCCGCCATCGCCGCTGAAGCGAAGGATTTGTGTGTTTGGATAGAAGCCAACGCACGAAATTACGACCTAGTCTCCGCCGATCCTATCGATTGGTTTATATACTGAAGAATGCCGCATTCTGAAACCCCCGCGATGCCGACCGCTGTCTCCAAGACCCCTTCGTCCGTCCCCCCGACCGCAGAGGAAGTGTCCTCGCTCCTCAACACTATCTTTACCGCTCAGACTTCCCAGCAGTCTCTCGATGCCTCTTATGCCTTGACGAACCTCCTTATCCAAAGCGTCGGGTGCCGCGCGTTCTCGACGTACAACATCTTGCCGGAAATCAAGAAGGCCGCCACCGATAAGAAGAATGGCGCTAGACGTGAGAGTGCCATGCTGATCCTCGGCGCTCTGCTGGAGCGTTTCCCTCGCGAACACCCTCTCAGCGAGGTTGTCTTTCTGCTCCAGGACGGCGGTGTCCTGAACCTGGCTCTCGATGCGCTTGCCGATAAGGGTGCCATCGTGCGCGAGTCCGCCCAGTATGCTATTGACGCCTTGTTCTCGTGTCTCAAGCCCGAGGCCATGGTCAACTCCCTCCTGCCTGCCCTCTCCGCCTATCTCGGCAAGGGTACCGGAAAGTGGCAGGGCTTTGTCGGCGCTTACTCGCTCATTGAGAAGATGGCTGTCAAGGCTCAGATCGGAACCGGATCCTACGACGAGGAGCTGGCGAAGGATGTACTGCGCGAGGCCATGGGCAAGACTCTGAAGGACTTGATTCCTTTGGTTGAGGGCGGCATGCACGATCTGAAGAACGAGGTGGCCAAGCAGTCCATCAAGGCTATGAACGCCCTCACGACTCTGCTGTCCAACGACGACGTCGCCCCTCGTATCCCCCTACTTATCAAGACCATGGAGCAGCCTTCCGAGCAGACCCTGCAGGCGGCTATCCACGCTCTGTCTCAGACCACTTTCGTGGCTGTCGTCACTTCTCCCGTGCTCGCTCTGCTGACCCCTCTGCTGGAGCGTTCGCTGAACGCCCCCACTACCCCCCAGGAAACCTTGCGCCGCACTGTGGTCGTCGTCGAAAACTTGACTAAGCTCGTGCACGATCCCGCCGAGGCGCGCACCTTCTTGCCCAAGTTGAAGCCTGGTGTGCAGGGTGTCAAGGACCGCGCTTCCCTGCCCGAGGTCCGTGAGCTCGCGACCCGTGCTTTGAGCGTCATCGAAAACGCCATGAGTGACAGTGACGTCGCTGCCGGTGCTGTCGTTAAGGTCACCCCCGAGGAGGTTCTCACCGTTTTGGACGCCCAGATCCAGGCCAACGGCGGTCTCGCCGTTCCGGAGCAGCGCACCCTGTTCGAACTTGGTAAGAACTACGTTGCCGAGATGGTGCGCGAGGACGTCAACGTTCGCATGCATGACCGCATCCCCGCCTGCATTGCCCCCTACCTGCGCGGATTGCTCGAGGAGGGCAAGGAGGACGCCGTTGCCTCGGCGGTGCAGATGCACTTCGTCGAGGAGGACCACCGCAAGTTCGGCAAGCCCGAACCCGATGACCCGAACGAGGTCGAGATTGTCAACGCCAACTTCTCTCTTGCCTACGGTGGTATGCTTCTGCTCTCTCACACCAACCTCCGTCTCCTGAAGGGTCACCGTTACGGTCTGTGCGGTCGCAACGGTGCTGGAAAGTCCACTCTGATGCGCAGTATCGCCAACGACAAGTTGGAGGGTTTCCCGCCCCAGGATGTCGTGCGCACTTGCTTCGTCGAGCACAACCAAGGCGAAGATGCGGACCTTACCATCGCCGAATACGTATCCAAGGACCCCGCCATTGCCGCCACGGGCAAGGAGCACATCAGCAACGTCCTTCTTGAATTCGGCTTCACCGATGGCCCCGACGGTCGCCAATCTCAGCCCGTTGGATCTCTGTCTGGTGGTTGGAAGATGAAGCTGGCGCTGGCCCGTGCCATGTTGATGAAGGCCGATGTCCTCCTGCTGGACGAACCTACTAACCATCTGGATGTCGCCAACGTCAAGTGGTTGCAGGAATACCTGAAGAAGCACACTGACATCACCAGTTTGATCGTCAGTCACGACTCCGGCTTCCTCGACGAGGTGTGCACGGACATTTACCACTACGAAAGCAAGAAGCTCGTCTGCTACAAGGGTAACCTGGCCGACTTCGTCAAGGTCAAGCCCGAGGCCAAGAGTTACTACACCCTGTCTGCCTCGCAGGTCTCCTTCAAGTTCCCCCCTCCCGGTATCCTGGCTGGTATCAAGTCCAACACCCGTTCGATTCTCCGCATGACCAACTGCTCCTACACCTACCCCAATGCCAAGAAGCCTTCTCTGACTGATGCGTCGCTCTCCCTTACTCTGTCCTCTCGTGTCGCCATCATTGGAGGTAACGGTGCCGGTAAATCGACCTTCATCAAGATGCTTACGGGTGAAACCATCCCTCAGACCGGAAAGGTGGAGAAGCACCCTAACCTGCGTATGGGATACATCAAGCAGCATGCCCTGGAGCACGTGGAAATGCATCTGGAGAAGACTCCCAGTCAATACCTGCAGTGGCGTTACGCCAACGGTGACGACCGTGAGGTGTTCCTGAAGCAGACCCGTATCCTGAGCGAGGAGGACAAGGCCCAGCTCGAGAAGCCCGTCGACCTTGGTGATGGCCGTGGCCCCCGCCGTATCGAGGCGCTGATCGGTCGTCAGAAGTGGAAGAAGTCCTTCCAGTACGAAGTGAAGTGGGTTGGCCTCCTGCCCAAGCACAACACCATGATCTCCCGCGAGACCCTGAACGAGCTTGGTTTCTTCAAGATGGTCCAGGAGTTCGATGACCACGAAGCTTCGCGTGAGGGTCTCGGATTCCGTGTCCTGGAGCCCAAGGAGATCTCCAAGCACTTCGAAGACATCGGCTTGGACCCCGAGATCGCCAACCACAACCAGATCTCCGGTCTCTCGGGTGGCCAGAAGGTCAAGGTCGTCCTTGCCGGTGCCATGTGGAACAACCCCCACTTGCTGGTGCTGGACGAGCCTACTAACTTCTTGGACCGTGACTCGCTGGGTGGTCTGGCCGTGGCCATCCGTGACTTCAAGGGTGGTGTGGTTATGATTTCTCACAACGAGGAGTTCGTCGGTGCCCTTTGCCCCGAGCAGCTCCACATCGCCGACGGCCGCATCGTGTCTCGCACCAACAACGCTGTTTCTCTGGACCGATTCGAGGACAGCGCCACCAACTCTCCTCAGGCCGGCAGCACCGCAGCCAACTCGACCACTACCAGCGCTGCCGCTTCCGCCGTGAACTCCGGTGCTGAGGACCAGGGTGAACTTAAGTTCAAGGCCAAGAAGAAGAAGAAGATGACCCGTGCGCAGATGAAGGAGCGTGAGGTCCGTCGTCGTCTTCGTCACATTGAATGGTATGTCCCTCTTTTTCCATTTTAATTTCGACTTGATACTAACATTCTACCAGGTTGAACTCTCCCAAGGGAACCCCCAAGCCTGTCGACACCGACGACGAGGCGTAATTACATTGCTTTTCAAATACTTTTATGATCACCTGTATGATGTCATTGATTATTTTCGGTTTTGGTTTTTTTGCTTTATCCCTCGCACGATTTCGGTGGTATATAGAGGTGTCCGGTTTGCTTTCTGCATCATGGCTTTCTAGGTAGATTAGAATTAAGCACTTGCTTCCGCTACTTGCAATAGTGAATGCTTGTAGTATGTCATCAAAATTCACCTGCACATATACTTTCTTGACTTCATCTACTGGAGATATCCATTCATCGTAATATTCACCATCGTAGGATGTAGGGAACATAGACTCCAGGATTTCCCATATCCTGGGCCCTCCCCCCTCCAATCATTATTCTCTTCCACAACTCTCTATATCTCGTCGTTTGGCCTATTATGATGGGTTTAACAGGTGACATACGTTATTTTGTATGATCAACAAGATTATCTTCTTTCTCTCAATATAGAAGTCTGCAGGGACTGCTTGAACCCACATATCCCAGTCTGACGTTGAAAGTCATGCCGACATGAGGACGCTTAAACTACCACCAACCACGTCTAATTCTGTTTTACGCCCCTTGACTTAACCATTCTTCTCAGGTCTAGGAGATTTCTGCACCTACCTGTCTATATGTAGGGTGCTATTTGTATACCCACGAGACTCGTTCCCGGAAATACTATTGTTTTGCTTGGAGATGCTGGGTGTATATCCCGTGCGTTGGCATCTGAAAACGTTCAACAGGACCATCCGAACACTTGGGTCATTCTGGGATATGTTACAGATATCCGGTCATTTTTACCACTCCGCAGGAACCAAGAGAAACGCACGATATACCTCGTCTGTCGTTCACCCAGCCACTTCAATTGGTTACCAACCAAATATTCCCAAGTACAGACTGGCTTAGAATTGTGGCTTTTGAGATCTTGCTTTTCGCAATACACGGTGTTCAACGTGGAGTCCATGAATTCAAAAGAATGGATTCTGAAACAACAAGATTCTCAACAAAGGATTCCGACCGCCTGTGTAGCCCAAACAAAAAGGACAGTGCAGCCTGGTTCAGATGTATTTCCAAAGTATCAAGGCGTTGCTTGATTGCGGTGGTATAGCGATTATACCGACCTTTGAACCCCAATCCAAATGTTGAAATGGATGTATGTCCTTGTGGATAGGAAACAGTGTTGTTGAAGCCAAGAAAGAAAAGTCCATTGTGGGTGAGTGTCATGCCCCTGTTGCATCATACCTAAATTCAACATCGCTGCTTGACGAGATGCATCCCCCAGTTTACTGGTTGTTTGACCTACGTGCTGAAAAGTCGCCTGTCTTACATACAGTCCTCAATGGACGTAGAATCGATAGCCCGGATACGGCGCGGATACAAGCCGTCTTTTCTATTTTGTGCTACAAAACGACATCCTGAAAGCTATGTGTCACTTCCTCAGGTGCAGCCATATCAGGTCAATCTAGAGATTTTACATGCACTACGGCAGTTCGCCTGGGCAGCTTGACTGCCCTTACCTCCGATGCAGATGGTGCACCCATCGTCAGAGTATCACAGTAGTGGCGAGGATCGTTTCACTGGCTGTGGTGCCCTCTGGCGATGTAGGTTGCCGCAGATTGAAGTGTTCGATGGGCACAGTTCGAAAAGCATCTATCAATTTTACTATTCGAACCATGTGTTAGGGTTTAAGCGATATGGTTGTTTTTACAGATCGGGTTAGATCTTCGCCCGTCAAAAGAACTGGGATGGACGGATAAGGTTGGACCATGAAAGATTCGCGCAGTCCAAGATGTCAACACTATGCTGTGTCCTATCTCTTTGATGACAAGTCCTGTCAGAAAGATGCTTATGATCCAGTCATGCGCTCAGTTATACAAACACCACGGACAAGCGTCTTCTGGTTAGGTGCTAAGATATGCTTTACAAATCGGCTCGAATCGACGGCACCACGCAAGCATACTCAATCGAATCGTCTGTTTCGAAAATTCCCCAGAAGATACAATTTCGGCAAAGCCAAGGCCCAAAGAAGATCTCACGATTGTCATTTGAGCAGGCGGATATCAGCATGTCAGCATACAGAGGCGAGATACAAGGCTCCCACTTCTGCGGTTTGACCAGTTCACAGACATCGCCTATGTCCTGAGTGTGCATCTCTTCACAGAATCTTGAAGGCCCACTACGGCTGTTCGACAGACTTCCACATTAGCCCACGACTCCATTACATGTCGTGTTGACGATGTCCTGATGGTAGAAAGATACGCAGACATGATGCCTTGACGTCTTGATAATAAGGAAAAGAGTCTGGGGAATCCACGTGTTAGCTGCTGGGATTCGATCGTTTACCTGTATCGAATTGTGGATCGAGAAATTCCACAAACATGTCCGCACCAGGCCTTCGCTCAGGATCAGCCAACCCATGCGTTCATTGAAGATACAAGACCAGTTATCTAATTGATCTACAGAGTCTCTGTTTCTGGGGACTTACTCGGACGAACATACCGCCTGGTAGTAGTCTCAGGGCTGGTGGATCTGCCAAACGAAGCTATAATGACCTAGCTTAACCAGACTAGAATCAAGACCGCTGTGAAAATCATGTCGCACAAAGTGTCGACGATCAAGTTACATTTGGGAACAGCTTTGGGCTGGTATTTGAAGGATGCATTTCCCATAACCAACTTAACTGGAATAAGGTCAAACATGAAATGCCGGAAGCTTCCAGAAAAAGGGAAAGAAGGAAGAATCTGCTTCAGACGAACAGAAATCTGATCTGAAAGATACAGTGCCTGAACAGACCAATAGAATGTCTACTCTGGGAATTGGAGGATGTGTTGGTTCCGGTGAGAGCGTTCATACTACGCAATCAGAAAACGTTTCATGAAGCTATTTATTGGCCTGGCGTCACCAAGAAGCTGTATTGATTTGGTTAATGGCCCTGTTTCCAGACGCTGCGCGTTTACGGCAAACGAACCAGATATTGGCTTTGGAATCGACTGTTACAGAATCCCAGAATCCCTTGTACGTGTGTTGTCCGAGTTGCATCTTTTGTGCAGTCATACACAAAGGTCATGGTGCTTGGCTTCACAGGAATAGAGAATATCCCAACAATGGTACGCTCGCTCGGCCTAAAATTCTGCAAAGCCTTCCAGAATGCACCGGGTCGGCTATATCGAACCATTCGAAACGCATATTAGGCTTCCTGCTTGCGAGTTAAGAATATCAAGAGGCGCCCCCTTGGATGGAGCACATGGACCTGTTCCGGCATATTGTAAAACGCTTTGCTCACATCATTGATCATAAAATCTCGGCAACTGTACCTGTTGAGAAACTCTTCAAGCTCAAAGAGGTTCATTCGTTTAACGTGAGTTTGCGCGCACTTTGGCAGCTTCTAGAAAATTAGGCCTTACCAGCTGAGATTCTCTAGCCTTCATCTACATCATTGTCGATACATGTGCCGATACAAAAGTTTCCCCAACCATGATAATGTTGTTAATAGGACGCCATTCTCCAGATCAGTACCAGCCGTTCGCACCAAACGTTTGGATGATGATGCTTCTGTCGTCGCTCCTCGGCTCAGATTTGGATCATAGGTTCAAGATTTCCTGCTCTAAATTGAGCGAACTGGGATTTGAGGATTATCACCTCTGTCTTGGGATCTTTATCGTCTAGCCCCGCCTTCGTTGGGCTGACGAGATAGAGACAATAAAGGTGTTTGATTAGATATTTCACCAACCAGTAACTATGCCAGCATTCTTCCGCATCTTCTGTGGCGTACTCTTGGACGCTCATCTTGTCCTTTTTTCCTAACGGGTTGTTTCAACCAGATGTCCCTATCACCCGACATGCCTGGTCCCAATCCTGAGACTTGTGGTTCTGGCCCCTCTCCTGGACCATCCGGCAAGAAGAGAGCGAGTGCTACGCTTGACCCCGATCTCGTCTTATTATCTCGCCCTTGTCTCTATTTGTTGCAAGATGTTCATGTAACCGAGATTAGTGGAAAGCATGAGCAGCTGGCGGTCGCTTTCCCCCGCATGATTGATGCTTACAAGGAGCATGCTAAGACAATCGACAAGGCTATGGCCGGTTTTAATCAATCCTATCATGACTTTATGGTATCTACACAAGTTCGCTACCCCATCGTCTGCCGTAACCCCCGCGGTCAAGTCCACCTATGCTCGTCCAACCGGCCGTGCGATCGCTAGCCACCAAGACGTCCCCAAAGAACTCAATTGTTCTTAAAGACCCTGAGCCCGGCAGCTATGGATAGGACAGAAATGGGGACAACGTCGAACAGGGTGAATATGGTGGTTACAGACAAGAGAAGGCTATTGCCCCGCGTCGCGTCCGCCGTGGCCGGTAGGTTATTTGATTCCCACCACCATTTACCGCAATTCCTAACATTGTTTATAGTTAGCCTCACCGTTTGGCACTTCGCCCCGGAACCTATCGGGGGGTTTTCGCCTTTAATTTGAGGGTCGATTGGTGTAAACAGTCTGATCCTGTTTTGAATTGCAATGCTTTGTTTTGTCGGTTTCTGTCTGTGAAGTGGAATGCTATTAGACACAACCTTCTCGCAACCCATGCAAACTGAACATGGGGACCCACGCTTGAACATGTGCAGTTCCGCCTGGGAAAAGTTATCCTGTTAATGAGAAGCAAATCGTTAACTATGAGCGGCCGAAGACGCACTGTATTTTGAAGCATCATGAACGCGGTTGACACTGGTCCTGAGAAAACAGACCAGTCCTATGAAGAGCGTTCGACCAAATGGCGAGATTATTTTGACTTAAATGGAGGCCCAAACGGACACGCCAGCCTCTTGAAAGTCCCGTCATCAGGGCCGAAGGGGACTCTGGCGACTCCTACTATTCGCAGTGCCAACCACTCCATCACAATCATCGTCATACTGATACTCATACTAATAGTCACGTTCGAATCAAACATTTGTCCTTCTTCAAAACAGGATGCCTGTCAAGGCGCCCCCTGTCACGTCCTACCATACCTCTCAGCTCCCAGAGCTAGAAAAAGGTATCTCAGAACCTGGCGGGTGCCTTAGGGTTCGAATCGACGGCGGACCTGTGGAACCTGTACCTCACCGATGAAGACACGAAAGGGTTGCTCGCCAGTATGTTGAGCATCGGAAAGATCGTTTTGGCTCCGAGGAGCACGAGCTGGACAGGGCCCAACAGGTAGTGCAGGATAGCACCATCGCGCAGCTGATTTTGGACGCGTCGTCGCAGGCAACATGGACGAAGCCCGACATGCCCGTTCTCGGAAAGGGTGGGGTACCACGACCAGTGCATTGCATCCTGTATATTTCTGTGGAAACCTCTCGTTGATACCCTGTGGGACCTGGCAAAGAAGCCCCAAGGGCCAATAAAGAATCACAAGCCTGTCAATGCCGCCGCAAATATGAAGCTGTTCGCTGAGCTATCATCTGAAGAGGTTATTAGTCCGTGTAAACTGGGGCCGAATTAGATAAAAGCGAACTCGGTCAGCAGATTCACGATTCCTGAGGGTCTTTTCGAAGACTACATGGACACCTATTGAAAAGAGGTCAAGCAACTGCAAACTTAGCAAAAGTCAAGGCTCTCCACGTTCCAGCTCGATATAGAGACTAATGGAATGGTAAAGCTACGATTATATTCCTGGATTCTTAAGTTTCCGATACAGGGCCTACGAATAAAGCTGCTCACATGACGAGGTCATGGAGGATGTGAAATGGATTTGTCAGTAATACAAAAGCATGAATCTTACCCTCCGAGTAAGAAGCCAAGAGAGAGGGCAAATGTCTCATAGAGTCAAAACATTTGAGGTTTACTGGGATTTATTGTCAGCTGAACCTTCCTCGTGCACGCTGGCTCCATGGTCCTACCGCAAGAGTTTCAAGACCAAATTGACACAATCAATGCGTCTCACAAAGAGGAGCCAGTGAAGGTCCAAAATGTTTAGAAAGAAGACCTACAACGTGAACAGAGAGAATGGACAAATGTCTTGGCAACTGAACTCCGTGAACGGGGCGATATCAAAGAACAAGCAGAGCGCCGCGCGTATCTTACAGACCCCGTGAACCTATCTGGCGGTGACTTTAGCAGGTCAGGTCTGTCAGACTCGAAGGATGCTATTCCACCAAGACCTCGGTATCGCCCAGAAAACAGACCGCGATTTAACCGTCGCGGCTAATACCTAAAGCCTATGGCGGGACGAAACTGGCAGCATCTTAAAATCATGTTGCGTATTCTATTTCTTAAGATTGGGATTTTGGTTCAGTCGAGCATACCTTTTTCCCTACCTAGTGGAGATTGAACACGTTCTCGGTCTTCGGTGTTTTGGTGACTGGTGGGTCTTTCATGGTGAAATCCCATATCGGTATTAGTTGTGTCCTTGACCGAAGTAACGTTAGGCTGAGATTTGTTCGGATGATTAACGACATTGTCGGCATATAATTTTAGACATTGACCGAGCAGAAGTAATGATTAACTTGAAGTATTTAACTGATGCATGCTGAGATCGACTATTATGCAAACATATCAACTGGATCCATCATGTCGACAACCGATTCCTGCACTTCGCATACATGCTCCTTCGACCTTGCATACATTGAATATATGCTCTCCATCGGCGGAAATATGTTTCTTTTGGCCGTCTTCTTGATTATTCTTCTGCTCATTCAGACAATCTTTGAATTTTATTACCGCACGTGGGCCATCTATGCAGCCATGATATACGATCTTATCCCTTAACATATACGCAGGACACATGAAATTACATTTCAACCCGTTCGGATTTTCGAATTCCTACTGTCTATTCCACTCTCTGCTCTTGAGGCTCAAAACGTATTGAATTTCAGACATTGATATTTTTACGACTTTCACAGGTGTCTTATCTGTCTCACTATCGATCCGGCCTTCTTTGGCGCAGCATTCTATCTCTGTCTTAGGCGAATCTTCGTCATCCACGAGGGTGAAGACACCGGTAAGGCTTGGCAATGGCTGGAGCTATTTTCTCGTGAACCTAATAGAATTCTCAAGATGATGCCTGATCAAAGTCAGGGTGCATGCATGGCTATTGAGGATGCTGCCTGTCTTGGCATAGTGTTCAACCACAAGTATTTCGCAGGCGATATCCGTCAGGCCCTTGAGGTATACCAGGCAGTGAGGAAGCCTCGGGCAACCAAGGTTCAAGCTGCATCGGCCCGCGCACGAGAGAATATCCACGAACGCATTGGTTAGTTTCTTGCTTGGGGGTAACCTACAATGCCGACGCTGCCCAGGGTTTTCCGACAATACAGAAAATCCGTTATACACGGTAGAAGATGAGTCTGAAAAGCTAACAATACGCGAAATGAACATGTAAGTCTTTATCAATAAACAACATTTGTTCATATTGTTGATCAGATTGCAGGTATGATATGCATGATGACATTGCCTCTAAACTTTCGCGTCGATCGTCTTCCCGATTGTGATCTAGAACATACATTGTTCTTCCCCATTTCTCACGCGCATGTATTATAGACTATAGGTCGAATGTATTACGCAGGCATACAGATTTGATATTGAACGGGAATCAGTGCTTGACAGTTTTAGCTATGAGCTATGCGCAGGTTATAAATATTCATGAGCTTTCCGGCACGTTGGAGAAAGATGATTGGGATGATCTCTTGTCCAGCGGCAATAGACGACGCACAGAATATTTGACTCCAGGAGGAGTGGTCTGGTTCCATCTACAGGATCTAAAAATTTTTAAGAAAAAGGCAAGGGGCAAGGCTACGTCATAAGTTACTGGAGGCCCAGGGATAGCACCTACCATTCGGAAAGCGAACGAAAAGTGGCAGCAGAGGAAAGTGGTACCGGTGAAAGCAAGTAGACTCCCGAACGTGCGAGCTGGGTCATCAATCTCGGTCCCGAGATCTGAATTCCAATCCCCTATACTTCGCAATCTCGGCTAGGTGCATTTCTCACTGATCAGCAGTAGCAAGGTAAAGCACAACGTGCTAGAATTTGTAATTCGTTGAAATCTTTCTTTCACTACTTTATCTCTCTCTCTTGTCCTCGCCCAGCAATAGCAGCCAGCACTCGGGGAGCAACATGGCCATTTCCCCATATTCAGCGCTCTCTCTTATCGTGGCCATCTGCTTCTTCCCATTGTTATTGGTTTTTCAAAGGTCTGTCACTGCAATGGATTTGGAAAGCCACTCGGTTGGCTTTGCCTCACCGTACTTTCCCTTGCACGTATAGTGGGCTCGGCACTTCAGATCGCCGGCGATGAGAACCCTCAAAGCGGACTCAAGATGGCTGCCAACGTGATTGGCTCTGTTGGGGTCATGGCCTTGTTATTGGGGATGCTTGAGCTCATTTGGACAATGTAGGTACAGACGGGAAGCAGCGAAGCTGACCAGGCTCTATTGAAGTCAATCGGATGCGCCAAGAGCGATCGCAGCTGCGCACCTTGGCTGATCAGCTCCTAGACATCGCCGGTGCCCTACACACAACCCTGGGCCTCGTGGACCATGGTGGACGCTCGTCGCCCCAGTTCACTAGGACAATCTTCCTCGGTGACATTGTTGGAGACTACGAAGCGCTCAAAACAAGCTATTCCATGCCGGCCATGTCCCTACAGATCCTCATACCATTCTCGTCGGTATTCTCAACGGTTGGAATACTCCCGTGGCGGGCCAGGAGGAACCATTCCAGCGCCTCATGGCCCATCTTCATCACAATCTCATGCTCGAGCGGCCCTTGGTCCGGCTCATTGCGATTCGGTTTTTGATTCAGATGTCTTTGCTGGTGAGTAATCACCACCTTCTGCTGCTCGGATCTGCTCCACTAACCTTGAACCTTAGTTCCTTCTTGCCCAACATGAGCTCTACCGAGCATATTTGGGCCATATCCCTGGCTGGCTGTATCCCACGTGAGAGGCTCCCCATCCGTTAATGAGGTTTTGGAAGCCTTCGCAACTGACGGTGCCGCAGACCAGCTCAAAGCGCGATCCCGCATAACGTCACCATCGACATGCTTCCATGGTGGGTTTCCTTCTGATAACTAAACCTTACATCGAAATACGGATTGAGGCTTACTGAACCTTCCATAGGCCGCAGTTACGCATGCGCAACCGGATGTCTCGACCTACAATACCCAGCCCTGTAACAGCTTCGCCACACTCGCTCTCCGTTGCATAGTCTTTGTGCTGGGAATGAGTTTTGAAGATGCTTATCTTATCGGTCCAGATCACCGCCTGACCTTAAGCGCGCAGTTTATGCAACTCTTTTCTCCAGGTATATCTTCTTCGCCCTTTGCAGTGAGCCCGGAGCTTCTAGCCCAGTATTCAAGCCTACGGGTGGTCGTTCCCGAATGCCAACAACCCCGTAGTTGCCGACTGCACAGGCCTAATTCCGATGTATCCCGTTCAATCACCCAAGACGAGCAGCAGGGACAGGATCAGGTCAACCCCGGATCGCACGGGGGTGAGCCCTTCAATACCACACGTGATCTCTCCTCCGCTTTGCATGCCGACATGGCTCTCGGGGAGGGTGATCTGCCATGCCTATCATCGGCACCTGTTCCACTTGCCTCACCCACACACGACATGCTCACGGGCGAGCCAATGGGAAGCTGGTATGAGGCGCTAGGAATCTTAGCGGAAACGGACTCCGTGCCGGCCTGGTTACTGGATCCTGCTAGTGAAATCCTGAATAGATTGTGATTCTTGGGTAAGATACCAGGGGGCAAACTTCTAAACCTTTGGATCGATTGCATCCGAATCAAGCTGGGTGGAAACTTTAAAGATTAAGGAACCACCAGATGAGGACTATCGCATATAGTATTTTATCCAGGCTGGATCCAAAATTCACCTAATGCAAAATCACGCTACTTCAGCGTGTATAAATTCAACCGCGATGTTTATACATGGTGAAGATCGGCCCCCAGGACTTCCATATTTCCACGAATAGGATTTGTATCACCTACACCCATTAGGTCTCCCAGGTTCACTATCTACTGTGTGCATGCCAGATTGATTATGAATGGGTCTGGTTATATCTAAGAGTGGATTATTTAACTCATCTTGAAAAAGGAGCATACTACTGGCTCTATTTATAGCTATTAGGTATATGTTAACTTTGGTATAGATAGATGTTTCAAATAACTTCGTTTAGCCCGACGAGAGGAACTGGAAAGGATAACTGTAACGTACTATTTTATGCAGGCAGGTGTTTAATGGAAAGCCATGTGGGCCGTGGCATTCGGGGGTGGGTCAGGGTCCTGCCAGGCTTACTTTTAATGTCGGACTTACAGTCTATATCCGACACTACTGTACCTTTGTAAGCCTTACGGGAGATAAAATCCCCATTTACCCCCTTGTCAGCCATCGCTTCCAGTGCCAAGGTGCTAGGCATTTCCTCATGCAGGGTACTGAGGGTAGTGGTTGGACGGATACCCGATGACCGCTTGAATTAGTCCGCAGAAACAGGTAAAGGAAAATTTCGACTGCTAATTGCGCCAACCAAGAACCTCGATATAAATATACACTTCTTAGACGGCCGTACAAGGGAACTTCGTTTAGAGAACCATGTAATATAAAGGTCTATAGCTGAAACATGTTTCAGCGCAGATCCTTCCCAATCAGGAACCAAAACCGCATCACAGCGGGGCAGGATAGTTCTTTGCCGGAGACGATGGCCAGAAGAAACATTTTGCCGGGAACTGTTTCTCTCTTCGGTTTCTGTCCTTTCAATTTTGGCAGAATTTAATCCTTTACTAAGGTATGTCACGAGCAGACATGAAGTAAATAAGAACGGAGGGTTGGGACTCTCCAGAGTACATTTGTCCAGTGACTAGTTATCTTTTCTTTTGAGAATCTATCAACTATGAAGGTGCCTGTTTTTCAACTTCTATGCCTAAATGCTGCCTTTGCCAGCGCCCAGGTAGTCTCGGGTGCTGCAGAGGGTTTTGCAGCTGGTGTGACTGGCGGCGGCGAGATATCAGCTAGCTACCCCGAAACAAATGAGGAGCTCGTCACCCTGCTCGAGAGCGACGAGCCTCAAGTCGTCGTACTTACCAAGACGTTTGAGTTCATCGGAACTGAAGGATCTACGACCGAGGAGGGATGTGCGCCTTGGGGCACCGGGGAGGGTTGCCAACTCGCTATTAACGCCAATGAATGGTGTGGTGACAACCCTGCCGCAACGGTCACTTATGATAACGCTGCCATGAACGGCATCCGTATCAAGTCAAACAAGACGCTTGTTGGTGACGGAGATGCCGGTGTGCTTAGTGGGAAAGGACTTTATTTCGAAGGCGGTGTTTCCAATATCATCGTGCAGAACATTAAGATCACGGATCTTAACCCCCAGTATACTCCCGATACGGAACACCCGCATGCCCTGACTAGTTGATCTAACTTTAAACAGCCTTGTCTGGGGTGGCGACGCCTTCACCTTCTTTGGTGCGGATCAGATCTGGATCGATCACTGCGAGGTAAGGCACCCGACACCTAGAGAAGGGAAAATGACTTCATTTTCTCACATTGACCGTTAGACCTCCCTCATCGGACGCCAACATTTTGTTACTGGCTTCAACCCCAACACCCGTATGACTTGGTCGAACAACTTCCTCAACGGTGTGACGACCCACTCCCCAGGGTGCGATGACCACCATTACTGGACACTGGAGCTGGTCGGCGTTGGGGATGAGATCACCTTCCAAAGTAAATTCCCAATTCTTTCTGAGCATGCTACTGTACATCTGACTGACCCTCATTAGGCAACTATGTCTACTACACCACCGGACGAGGACCCGCGCTCTCTGGCACGACTCTCTTCCACGCAGTTAACAGCGTCTGGTCCACAATTCCTGGACATGCCATCGAAGGCGGAGACCATGGCCGTGGTGTGTTCGAAGGGTGCTACTTTGAGGATGTTGCCGACATCGCCCCGGCTGAGCCCGAGAATCAGCTCTTTAGTGCCAGTGACGACAACGCCGCTTCGTGCGAGGCAGCTTTTGGCCGTTCATGCCAGCCCAATGGCTACAGTAACTCTAGTGCCTTTGATAGCTCCAATACGGACTTCTTTGGTGACTTCGATGGGCTGACCATTGCGCCGGCTGCGGCGGCAACTGACGCTTTGGGTTATGTTCCTTCGAACTGTGGAATTGGGCGCGTTTGAAAGAATGAGCGATGGATGCCAGGAGGCGATGCTTGGTGGGTAATTATTCAATCTTAGCTGAGCTAATAGTCACTTATTCATTTCAGTTGGTGATTGGGGCATGGGTCTATTAAGGGGGGTTCTTGCATCATGTATCGTGACTTTACAGTCTGTACAAATTAATATTAGTTCTGACCAATTTTCAGAAGGAGATTTAAAGCTTAATTAGATTCTCCCTCCGGTCTATATTTATGCATAGAGGCGAAGTCTACAATGTCGGCCTATGTAGATCACTGGGCGTAGATAGGCTGCCGTAGATGCTCAAATGATTGAACCCAACCATTCAACTAGGTGCGGAGACTAAAGAGGGCCAAGGAGTACGAGAACTACAAAATGTCTGTTGGAATGCTTCTGGCATTTGAACGCCTACATAGCTGACTCCATGTAACAACCGAAAGTAAGTGTGAGCTACACGCAACAGCTTGTTTTCTCACTCGCTTGATAACTTCATCGCACATATTTCAACTGGCTCTACGATATCTACGATCCAACATGGCACAGTAAACGAATCATTTCTGTTCGTAATTCTAGTTTCTTTTTCCTTTTGTTTTGGATTTAGCTCGTTCCTGAACCCCCAGCCAAGCCCAAGACTATCATGGATTGGAGCTGAAGCTCTCTAGCATGATGAATGGCTACATTCCTAACGTCTCCGGGCCTCCTGGTTGAAAGCACGGTCGGACATGATGATTCTATTTTGACCGGACAGAAAATTCCAATCCGTACTTGTCCTACTTATGTGATTCCCGGCTTCCACCATACCTAGAGTGCTGATACTAGGATAACCTTAGATGAATGCCCATTCCCATACTCTGAACTATAGGTATCAGATTCAAAAGAAAACAGGCACATACGACCACAGGGTGTGGAGAACAGGGCTTCCCGTCCGCTCAGCCATACTTAAGCCACACGCCGGCCGGTTAGTAGTTGGGTGGGTGACCACCAGCGAATCCCGGCTGTTGTATGTTTTTTTTTTATAACTGTGTTTATATGAATGAAGTCATGCTTCTTGTTCCTTTATTGAAGAATCCGAAATTGCGTAATTGCACGGGTTGAGTGGGAACTGCACGACGCAGGATTCGAGCATCCGGGCTATCATTGTAAATGTAGAAAATTCGGAACTAACTTTAGCCGATAATACAATGCAGTCGCTAACGGGACATGGATAGCAAGTTCATGAGATCATTTATATACAGCAATGCGGAAACACCTCTAGAGCCAGCCGGTCGAAGAATCTAACATGAGAACGGGGTCCGGACAGCACCAATGTCGTAATGATGTCTCTGTGAAGCTATCAGCATCTTACCTTCAACTGTGGGGATAGGGAAGGAAAAGACTCACAATATCCTGAACGCTAGCGTACGTTCCTCCACCGAGAACCAACATACCCATTAGAAAGACCAAGATGCAGGAAACCGCATGGAGCAGGTTGTGCGTAGCATACCATTTACCCTCGCGAAGAAGTTTGAACCACATGACAGGCGGGAAGTAAAGGACAAATCCGGAGATGAGAAGAGCGGAACTCAGTGCCAGAAGGTCGTCAAAAAATGGAATAGCTTCGGCTAGGATCCAGGCCACGATGGTGATGATTGCGAGAGTGATGATCCACGTAATCCAACCTTTTGGGGTATTGATGAAGCGAACAATAGAATCCTTGTACATGCGGAGATGGACATATCGTGCAGTGACGGTATTCCCGATGGCTCCGGAGATAAAGATCAGTGGTAGGGCGACACCGAATGCCACCTTGGGAAGCACCCCGGTGAGAGAGAGGAGGGAAGGACTCTGGACATCCGCGCCGACGAAAACGTAGATAAGTGAGCCGATGAGGGTATACACGATCATTTCGATAATTCCCAAGGTCCAGACCGACTTCATAAAGTCCTCTGGAGTGTGCATCTCAGACATGAAGGGCGTGATGAACATGCTGAAACTGTAGGCGAACATGATGTTGCAGATTGCGACCATTCCGTCCTTGAACGTCGCATCTGGTGCTGGCCATGCTGACCAATTCTGTCCGGAAACTCCACCAGGGGAGTTTGTTGCTTCAATTCCGGAGCCTATGATGACAATTCCAATGGTGATCGTCACAGAGGCGAGGTCGATGTAGCCTAATATGGCGGCTTCGGCAAATGATGGCGCAATTGCAAGAAGAAACAAGAGAATAGCCGACACGACGCCGAAGACTAGGCCGCAGGTACCTTCGTCGGACAGGGTATTGAATGCAATCGTGCCCGTGAGGCAAAACGACGCCGTCATTAAAATAAGCTGAAGCACGTATAAGATGCCTACCAGCTCTTGTCCAGGTCGGCCCATGACAAGGCCGCCGATGTCTCCATAATGATTGATTTCAGGGTAGCGGACTTTGACCATTCCGACAAGATATCCTGTATATATGACCACAAACCCAAGGCCAACACAGCAGATAACGCCCGCAACGAGGCCAAGTGTTGCAAATGCGCTGGGAAGGCTGAAAGTCCCCAATCCTACGGCCTCGACGAGGAGAATCACGGCCATTCGCTTCCAGCCAAGGCGACGGAATTTCGCTTCTCCTTCGACAGTCTTGTGTTTTTCCAGGTCACTGACAGTTCCGATTGCATGATCGTAGGATGCGTCGACGCGTGATATTTCGTCCGGGTTGAGACCCCCGGCATCCTTTGCTGGATGTGCCATAGGTCTTCGTGGGGAGGGAGTATCCTTTTTCTCCATATTGACGGATCTTTCTTATGGGATTGAAGGTGTCAGGCGGTTTAGGGTGGATATAAGCTGACCTTCAACCCCGGATATGGGGAAGGACAAAAATAAATAGAACAGCTGTCGGGCTGTGCGTGGGTATGTGGACCTAGATTTACGTTTACCCCAGGCTAACCACAATACCCCGTCTTTTCCCCAGTTTCCCAAGTCCTGGTGTCTTCACTGGTTAAAAGTTATAAGGGAATCATTCGATGGGCACGGGCTGGGCACAGGAGACATGCTAATATAGCATTTTAGCTTTCACTCGTAGCTTCAAGTTTCCCCTTTTGTAATGGCCAGTGGGTACTCAGATCGGCCCTCGCAGCCTTTCTGTGGGTCGTTCCCGGTCATAGCCGGTGTCTCACCACGCTTTTTCTGTTGTTGGCGATAATGTTACATAAAAAGATCCACTGTATGTGACTTCCCCTCTATGGAGTAGGTGTCGCTGTTCCACTGCATTTGTGGCCAGGTGCTTAATTGGCTACGAGAGACAGACCTCCACTTGGCAATCAGGTAATAAAATTGAAAGAGCCGACACAAATCATTGACACATAGTTAACTCTGGCTTCCGGTTATCAAGAACGGGCTATAAGAACGTTCTGGAGATAAAGACCCAGTAAAGCCAGAGCTGCTTCTAGCACTGCGGTGTGACAAACGAAGCCTACACGGACGAATCCTGCAAAATCCTGACCATTCCCAAAACATCTTCGACTCGGCACAAGAAAGGCCTTCGTCTTCGAGATCAGGTCCTTGCGGAAACTTTCTTCGTCCACAGGGATGCCGTTATGCGCAGTTCTGATGAAGGTAGTCGGGCCTGCATTAGGCTTGACCTAGGAGAGAATATCTACCTGTAGCTATCGACAACTTCATCCAATTGGGTTAGATCTTTCCTGCAAGTTCCACGTTTCGTTTCAGGTGAGAGATTTGAATAGCGTCAGACAATGCATAGTTGGCAATATGGTCACCAATTTGAGAGGCGCTGATAGTGGTGTAATCCCGGGATGACGCCAAAGCATGAATAATTTCCTTGTTCTTTCGTGCCACCTAGCCGATACGAACTTCAGCCATCGCATACGCCTTGGACATGGAGCTAGTGACCACTACATTGTAGTAGTCCAATTCCACGATAGAAGGAGGTAACCCCGCCTCCTCCTGTAAGAGTTTTTGATATTAAAGGGCAACTTACCTCATTAGAAGAAAACATGACCAAAATTGTTGCCTGGGCAATGCTAGCAATATTTTGAATGCTTCCTGGGATCAAGATGCTCGTGTGGTAGTCCAGGTTATCCCTATAATTTTCTACAGGCAGAATATGTGGTCTCGTAATTGGGTTTTCAGCTCAGCATCTCTCGCCTATGTGTTTGGCTTTCAACTTTTCAAGGTCGTCTGTGCGGGCACGAAGCCATCGACTCTCGGAGTTTCCACAACGACGAAGTTAGGGATTGGTACCAGTTTCAATGTTTGAGATCATTATGACAGGTGTGTGCAAGTAAATTGAATTCATAAGTGATACTGGACACTCCTGTGGACCGATAGTCGGGCTTTGGGGGCTTTGGGTTAGTATTTATGTTCCGGAGAGACAACGACGGGTCAGTTGGGGGCTAATGAAGAACAGAAAAGAAAAGAAAAGCAAGGAATCTATCTCCACACGCTACAAAGAACGTTTGGTCATCACTTAACAGTTCCTTCATCCTGTTGGATGAGTGGGGTGAATGCGGAAATGAGAATGGCAGGACCATAGGATGTCTTCCGAACTGTGGCTACGCTGGTTTGTCAGACAAAGCTCTAATGCCACGCACTGGACTTTCCCTAGAATACTTTGCTTCAAAGAATGCAATCCATTCCTCTTTCCCTTTCTTGTTCTGGGTTACTGGCCCAAGAAAACCCAGGTCTTGCTGCAATAATAGGTTGGCGAGGCATGTTAATTGCTGCGTGAATACCTAGTGATAACTGCGGCCGTATACTAGGTCTTAAAGTGGTTTTGATCAGGAATTCTAGGAGCCCTAGAAGCTCCATTACCAAAGTGTACTTTACATGCAGCATATCCCTGTTTCTTGTGTGGAGTAGCCACCTTCGTCGTAGAGCCCACTGGCTGTGTAGCTCAGTATACTGCAACAGATAAACCTTCGTGCTAGCGGGTACTTTGCCTATAAAGAGGCCCCTCCTTCTTTAGTTCACAGTTCATCGGCAGCCCATTCTCATCCTCATCCTCAATATAGCTACCATGACGTACCGCACTCCTGTTCACACCACCAACGCTGCCCTGCCCCTTCCGCAATATTCTCAGGCCGTGAAGTACAATGGCCTAGTGTACTGCAGTGGCTCATTAGGCATTGATCCGAAGACCGATGATCTTGTTCCGGGGACTGTGACCGACCGCACACGCATGGCTCTTCGGAATCTCGAGGCCATCCTTCACGCGGCCGGCAGTGGTATGAACCGTGTACTCAAGGCCAATGTCTTCTTATCCGATATGGGTGATTTTAGCGCAATGAACGAAGCCTGGGATCAATTTTTCCCCGAGGATCCTAAGCCTGTGAGTTGAGATGATACTTAGCAGGGCGCTCAAGTGTGTGATCTTAACAAAGAGTAAAACTGATGACTCCCAGTGTCGGACATGCGTTGCGGTTCGTCAGCTGCCGCTTGGGACTGATGTCGAGATCGAAATGATTGCAAGTTGCGATTAATCATGGGGATTTTGCGTTCAACTTTGAAGTCTAAGGCCAGAGAACTAGTCTCATTGGAGCCCAGTGAAAAATTCAGCTTCCCAATAAGAAATTGCCGCCTTGGACTACACGACTGGATAGTTTCCTTGGTTGAATTAAACTGCATCGATCCCCCGTAGATTAGAGAAAATAGCTGAGAACCACAAACACCAATCCGGACGGACGTTAATATGACAACAGATATTAATTCTAGCTCATCATTTGCTATTAGGACACTTTACCGAAAAGCAGAGGACGGTCCGCGCACCGGATCGTCATTTCCACGCACTGCTTGGACGAGGAAACAAGAAGGAATACAACACTCACATCTAACAATCGATTCTACTCAGGTTCTCATAGGCCCTGTCGGATTAGACGATCATATTTAGTTTATCACGCTAATATAGCGCCGCCTAAATGCCCGCATTGGGAATCCGAGAAACTATGTAGCTGGTAGACCTGCGATGCAACGATCCGGGGCCCTTGTTTGAAATAGGTTATAACTGCTGACACAGGTGTGATTGGATGAAACGCTTCGATATCCTATCCTGGAAGTTTGACATGGACATGGACATGGACATGGACACAACTCTGGATGTCTGATTGGGATAAAATAGCTGGTGTACCCACCTGAGAGTCCGAATTCGGTGTCTCTATCAGACTTGTTTACATTTATGCCTATTATAATCGCCGCCATGTCACAGCCCCAGAAGGATAATATCCAACTCGGAGCGTACCGATGTATATCTGTGTTCGTTTTTCGATCAAAAACTCCATCCTGAACGAGCGAGCGGATGTGGGTCCGCCAATAGGCCCTTCCCCAATTTGGGGTAGAGTAGGGTGCGGCCCCTTCCAGTTGTATAAGAGCAGTCCAAACTCTTCTCTACAGTGACATAAAATCAAACAGCATATTCCACAATGCAAATGAACATTCCTTCACTCCCAGCAGAAGTTCTTCTCCTAATAGCCCGGCTCTTAGGCCCGCGGGACTTGATCCACCTGGCTCAAGCCATCCCTGGTATGGACCGCCTCTACAAACCCAAATACTGGGTTCCCGTCAAGGACGAAGAAGGTGATACGATGCTCCATATAGCCGCTGCAAATGGATGGATTGATATTATAGAGTCGCTGCTCTCTAAGAATTTTGATCTTGCCGTACAGAACAGTCAAGGATATACCGCTCTACACTGCGCCTCTCAAACAGGCCAATACCATGTGGCATCTTTACTATTAAATGCCGGTCTTGACCCTAATATCCCTGCACGAGGTGGAATGATGGCAATAAATCTGGCAGTCAGCGGCAGAAAAGCGCAGCTTGTTCGACTCTTGCTCGAGAACGAGGCTGATATTATGGGGTCGACAGCGGGCGACTGTTCTATTCTTCACTGGGCAGCCTCGACTCAGGACATAGATATTACCAGGTTCCTTCTCAGTAGAGGAGCAGATTTCACGAAAGCAGACATGTTTGGTCGGACTCCACTTCATCTGGCGGCAGCAGAAGGGAATATGCAAATCGTGGAACTACTTTGGCATGCTGGTTCTAATACACTGTTCCCTGACCACGAAGGAAATACCCCGGCGGATATGGCGGAACAGCAGGGCTGGCCATTAATAGCCAGGAAAATCAAACGCTTACGGCGAGACAGGAGATCTTCAATGACTCTTCAAGATCTTTTGACCTTCATGAGAAGGGCGCTGGGATGGTTATAAGCGACCATTGTGCTTGGTTATGGATTCCCATCGGAAGCCAACTCGCTCAAAAAAGTCTTTACGCACAATGCAAATAGTATTTTCAAACACTCTATTACAAGTGAAAGGCCCAATTTTTTAGCTTTAGTCCACAGAAGCGCTATAGCCCAGCCTTAACAGCAGTCCAGCAACAAAAGACAGTTGCGCTACTCGTCCTCGTTGTGGTCATCAAAAGGCCAATGTCGATTCGTCATTTCGCGCTCGTGGTCTGTGCCAAGTGAAGCAAGGCCAACTACTTTCGCCTGACGAGCACGGGCACAAGCAGCTTCATATTCTTCCGGAGGGGTCCAACTGTCCACACCTATGCCAATAGGATCCCGAATTTGTTTGAGTTGGAGACCAACTTCTTCCTGCATGGTTTGTACGTGCATGATGTAATCAGACTTCGTCGTACAGAATGATACCGGACACGGGCCGGTTGAATATTTGTGCCAGGCTTGAGTAACTAGAACAAGGTCAGCCAGGAGTGGGATATTATTTCCCTCCCAGGGCTCGCCCGCATGGATAAAAATGCGGCGCGTAAGCATGTTCGTAGCGTGTTCCATGGCGCGGAAGTGCAATTCATTAAAACGCTGTGTAAAGGTCAAGTAGAAAAAGTAGGTATGGCGACGCTGAAAATCATGAAGAGCGTTGGCCTTTGCGTCCTCGTCCATTTCGCTTAAATTAGGACTAGTAGGCGGGCGAAAAACAAGCGATATAAGGTTGTCGTAGTTCTGAAAGAAGTTCGGGATGCCGGCGGCGAGAAATAATGGTAGAACAGATGCGTGTTGCCAGTCGATTAATCCGACAATGTTGAAATCGTCAGAGACAAGAATGTTGTTCGGCTGAAGATCAGGGTGGCGAAGAACAGGCCGTAACAATTCATTCAAGGGGAGTAGTCTAGGAGCAATCTTGAGGTAAGATTTTAGCGAAGCGACATGCTCACTGGGGTTGGACAATCCGTAATCCGTGTATTCGCGATATGCACGATCAAATGGGGAACGCGGTGGGCCATATACACGCAGCCAGGCCAGTTCTTTCAACAGAGAGTTTCGGAAAATGTCAATCGGGTCCTCACCTACGATATCGTCAGAAGTGAGCGCAAGCCGACATTACAGGCACTTACAAGGACCGCGATCAATACGGAGAGAGGCGCGCTCTGCAAACCACCATTGAAGAGCTGCATTGGGGCCGACGCAGAAATCTGAGTCTGGGATGGCAATGCGTGGTGAGTCGGATGACAGGTCGCTGGCATAGTATATGCTTCCGCTCGCAGGAAGCTCAATAGCATGAAGCTTTGCTTCTATCCGTACGAGCTGCAGAAGCACCTTGAGACGTTCTCGGTCAGATAAATCGAACCACCGATCACCAAGTGGCTTTCCTGGTAGCTTCTCCATGATTATATACTCCGGGCCAACGGGATTCTTCGTATCTGTGGAGTATGCATACACACGGGGCACAGGCAGACCATGAGCCCGAACGAGAGCCAAAGTCGCCACCTCGCTAGCGACTGCCAATTGCCTTGGTTTAGTTGAGAGATATGGCAATCGGGCAAGAACCACAGTATCATCAAGCATGGTGGGTGGTCTGTAGGACCCGATTGAAGCCCCCTTCCGCCAGCTTTGACAGACTCTTGATATCTGTATGGCATCTCTATAGCGACTGAGCAGCGGCACTTTTCAATGCATCGACTTTGAACTCCCCGTAACGTTCGGCGAGACGGATTTTCTCGTTGTATCTATCTGTATGAGCTATTGGGAAGCGGAGGACATTGTTGAGCAACTCACATTCATCGACCAGATGTGTATTCGAAGAGTCGACGATTGTCATTCATCGTTGAAACTTTCCTAGAGGTAAACCTCAAGGAGTACTTAGCATATGTCCAAAGGGGAAGGTATCGAGTGACCGGATATGGACGCCATGTCCATGTTGTCACCTTCCTATTGATCATGTCGAACATTATCTCTGTGAACAAAAGAGTTGGAAGGTTGCGCGTCAAGGGTCAAGGGGGTGATGCACCCTTAGTCATCAATGATTAGGCAGGAGCTATGTAGTAGTTAGGCGCGTGACTGCCAGCAAATTCCGGCTGTTTTGTGTTTTTTTAAAATTACAATTTGCTAAGGTTTTAAAAAAAAAATTAGCCCCTATATATATTATACATAGCACGGGACGGACACTAGAGATCGAGCCACGCAATTATAACATGTCGATATCATTGCACTACGTGGAATAACCTAAGGGAACAAATAACTACTAGGTATGAAAGCAAATTCTATAATAATCTCTCAGTATTCATTTACCAACAACACCACCGCCATGACCATTACACTGACAGATATCTAGTTCAGCATATCTTTCTATCTTGATCACGGATAAATTACTATATAAATTTCAGAAAGAAGAAAACAAGCACATACGACCACAGGGTGTGGAGAACAGGGCTTCCCGTCCGCTCAGCCGTACTTAAGCCACACGCCGGCCGGTTAGTAGTTGGGTGGGTGACCACCAGCGAATCCCGGCTGTTGTATGTTTTTCTTGTTTTATAATCAATCACTGCTGCTTTGTCTTCACATGGGATGGATAAATAGATAGATAGAAAAGTATCTAGCTAGCCATGTTGCTGGGCTGATGCATTTAGACATGCCCCTGCCAATCATTATTACACTATTTCAGAAAATTCCCATAAGCAGATCTATAAGGGTCTAGCAGCCATAACAAGTTCTACGGACCACTCATAAACACAGCACTTTTTCTGACCTTCCTCGCAAGATTCTCAACCCTAGTATCCACCGACCCTTGAACAGACGAGTTGAATTGGTGCGATACCCCATCCGCATTTTCCGTGTCCGCCAACGGAATCCGAAGCAGAATAGTAACACGCAAGAATTGTTCACGAATCCACTCATACTGCCCCGGTCGAAGAAAAGTCTTCATCAGAGGGCCGTGGTCCTCCAAGAAGAATGTCACTACGCGGCTGAGCGGACTCAAGATATGCCACGGTCCTTGGGCGATAATATGGCTCCTATGTTCATTCCAGTTGGTTTCATTCCCCGATCCTAGCACATCGTCGGTAGGGAGTAGATCAATAGGGAGAAAAACAGCCGGATCGGCAAAGTCGGCAAGACTTAATGGTCCGGCTTGATTTCCCAGGTAAAAAGGCACGCTGTGGCACACCGAGTCTAATAGCTCCTGCAGAGCCTGTTTACAACTGACGAAATCTTCATCCGTTGCCGAAATTTCGTCGGAACTGAGGATGATCTTGATGAGCAAGAGGCGTTGAACGCGCCATAGATTCCAGATCGTTCCAATTTGGCAGGAAGGGTACACCTCGCAGACAGACTCATAGGTGGGAATCAACGGTTCGATGTCTTGGCCGCTTGTGAGTTTCCTGGGCCTCCAATATTCTGGGACACTTCGAGCCCAAGCGAGGAGCTGTTCGTCAATGTGCTGTGCCTCGGTCCTCCAATCTCTGTGTTCGTGCAGTTCTGAAAGCATGGGGTCGTCGTGATTTGCTCGCTGGAAATAACTGGCCTGCAGCTCGGCGACAGACGCACCTATGGAATCAAGCAAAAAACTGGGGTTGGCAGGCTCAGTGGTCGAATCGTTGCTCTCAGTGAAAGACGAGCGTACAATGCTTTGCAACGGTCTGTTTTGGCGAATGGCCGAGGACATTTCGCTATGAAAAATATACTTTCGAAGGTATCCACTGACTAACCGGTTGGTAAAGTCCGACTTCGCGAACGGGAGCAAAGAGATAGCGCCGTCGTGATGGACCCTCGAAGCTGGGCGGCGGTCGTATATAGCAGCAAGATTCTCATAAAATTGCAGCGATAAAACAGCTAACACGGTTGCTGGCTTGCCTCTTTCATTGGGGTCCTGGATTGTACTCCGAAGGCACTTGACGGCCTGGAGATAAGCCTCTTGTGGTGCTCCGAAGCTATTGTGCCGCCAGAGAGATATCACCTCGGAGGCTATGGCTGATACCGCAAGCGAGAGGGCTGATTTCTGTGGCTGAGAGGAGTAGACTGGGACCAGCAGCTCGAAGAATCCACTGGCTGACTGCATGTCACGGCCCATGACAGCATAATGCTGCAGAAAGAACGGGACGCTTGTGTCGGGTTCAGCCAGGGGTCGTGGGCTAGGACAGGCCTTCTTTGGGAAGATCTCGGTGCCAAACTTGTGGCTTTGGTCTTTGAACTTGAACGTGGTCGGTTTTGCCTTGTAGCCCCCACAATGAAGGCCAAGGCGCTGACAAGAGTGGCAGTTGGGCCTCGCCTCGTCACACTTCACCCGTCGTCGTTTGCAGGTAAGACAACCATTAGAGCGCCCGTGGTTGACCATGGCGATAGTCGGCGACAAAAGGAGCGATAACGTTGCGATGGGGTTATTGCAGAACAGGTCTCCGACGATGTGGAGAGTAATATACTGACTGGAGTCAAGTTAGGCTCCAACACCGAATGGCCCCATCGCAAAACAAATACTTTATTTGATTTAGCGGATTGGCACAGCCATCGCCAAGCATCAAGCCTCCATTAGTCGCATCCTATCGCAAAACAGTCACTCGGTTCAGGATAGTGTTATGGTGCTCTATGCGGGCACCTTGGGTGATGTTACTGACCTCCGACAACGGGATGAAGTATAAGTAGAGATGATACGACCGCTATGGAAGGGCAACTTAAGATACACACTTCCATTTCGCCCGCAATAACACCTTAAACACCTTGTTATCATACTCGATCATGAAATTCTCTGCCTACGCCGGCCTTTTTTTGGCGACGATGGTGTACGGTCAAGCTGCGGTCGCTGCCAACAGCACCGAGAAACCTCCCACGCTGCAGCTGAGCACAAGCTTCGAGTTCAACTTTCAATTTCTCATTGCCTTAGGCAGCGCTACCGAGGGTGGAGCAGATATCGGGCCTGTTTTGGGTGCTGCCAACAAAATCAAAGCCGGAGACATGGCCGACTTCAGCAGAGAATTCTACAAACTCGCCAACGCCACCAAAGCCCAGGCCGAAGACCCGGAAAACGCTTTCGATCCGATCAACGTTCGAGACACTTGGTTCTCTGCATCCCAGTACTTCCGACACGCGGACTTCTACAACCACAAAAACTGGAGCGACCCGCTGATCAACACCTTATGGGTCGAGCAGACTGCAGCGTTCGACAAGGCCGTGGCCACCCTGCCTATTCCCGGTCAGCGTGTCCAGATCCCGTCTCCAGTGGGCAATTTCACCGTCGACGCTATCTGGTACGGCGCACCGGGGAGTGAACACCGCAAATTGCCCACATTGGTGATCGGAAATGGATTCGACGCGGCGCAGGAGGACTCGTACCACTATTTCGTGGCGCCGGCTCTAGCTAGAGGATGGAACTGCATCACCTACGAAGGTCCGGGGCAACCAACTGTGCGCCGAAACCAGAATGTGGGTTTCATTCCGGACTGGGAGAACGTGGTCACTCCGGTCGTGGATTGGGTTTTCGCCGAAAAGGCACACGCTGTGGACACAGACCGGCTTGTGCTGATCGGAAACTCCTTTGGAGGTTTTCTGGCGGCCCGGGCTGCGGCTTTTGAGCCCCGTCTGTCTGCAGCTGTTCTCATCGGCGGTGTCTGGGACGCCTATGCTGGATTTTCGCGTCAATTTCCGTCTGAGATAATTGGCATCTACGAGGCGGGTAACTACACGGACTTCGACGACAAGGTTCATTCGCTGCGAGACTCTGGCAAGCTCCCTACGTCTGCCGCTTGGGGCATGGACCAGGGCTTGTGGTCATTCCATACGCACTCGCCCTCCGAGTTTCTCGAGATGAGCAAGGAGTTTCGGCTAGAGCATGTCGTTGACAACATCAAGATCCCCGTGTTCGTTGGTGACGCGGAATTCGAGAACTTTTTCAAAGGGCAGCCGCAAAAGGTAAAGGATGCGCTGGGCGACAGGGGTACTCTGCATGAGTTCAAAGGGGTTGCTGGTTACCATTGTCACATTGGTGCTGCGCAGGAGTTTACAAGAACCATGTTCGCGTGGATTAACAAGACTCTTGGTTGAGAAGTGGTGGCAACTGAAATTGGTTGTTGTATAGGTCAGAGAGCTACTGCATGTGCGAGACGTTCTATCGTAGTCACTTGTCAGTAGTACAGTTTGCAGTGGAGATAGATAAGGGAAGTCGATATCACTTGCCTTCTTTCCTGATTCCGTTTTGATGCAATGAAAAAGTCTTAGATATCACTAAATGACTGTATCACTTTCCCGGGGAAGGGGCGTGCTTATAAGCTATTTACTCCATAGCTACGCGATATCCTCTTCTGTTTGTAATTATCGCCGGTGTTAGAAGTTTACTTTTGTAGTTGACCATATTAGAAGTCCAGACTATATTTCTTATCATCTCAGCAAAAACAACGGAAAGCAGTAGCAATACATCATCCAGCAAATAGTCCACCCCGCTCCAGTAATATCAGTTCGTCTGTGAACATCACCAAGAACAAGCCCAAACGTCTTCACTCTTGCTATTAAGGCCCTTTCGCTTCAACAAAGGCCCCATACTTCAGCCACTCTACTCCATACTCTTCCCCTCGTCCCAAAATTCATAAGCCATCTCCTCATAAATCTCACGGAATTGCTCCTCATCTAACTCGTGCGCCAGCACCACCCGAATCAAAAACTGGGTCGCGGTGACAGAATCCAGCCGCAGTTTGCGGTCTTCGACAACCCATATCATCCAGCACAGCAGCTTCTCGACAGTAAAGGAGAGCTGGGCACGGTAAAGTCTATGGACCGAGAATGCGTGGAGGTTCGTAATGATGATGTCGACGGCCGGGGCCCCTCCCCACACATTCCCGGTGGCTTCGCGGACTTCTCCGGTCTCGGGGTCGTTGTATTTGCCGTCCACAATGGGTCTTCTGCTTTCTCCATGCCATTCGGGGGTATGTATCTGGTCAGGGTGGCTTCTCTAGAATGGAGGTGACATTTTGGATGATTCCCGTGATGGAAGGGTCTTGGCTGTTGATGAAAATGGATGGGAAAGCGATGGATTGTGATGATCTTGTAGATGTTATGAGAAGGGTGCTGGCGATTACTCCAGCTCCTACACGTTTCAGGTCACTTATCTGGAGCTTCTTAGCTGTAGAAAACGACGCTCAACTGCAGGCCCACCCAAGCGGGATGAAATGTAGATGAAAACCGTCAAGAACGTGATGATTTTGATGGTCACTAGCGGGCTCACTAAGTAGATGTAAACATGAAGACGGAAGGACACTGACTGGCGAAAGAGATGCCGGGCCGTGAGTAAGGCGCTGACAGTGACGAAGGGGAAAGTGGCCTACTTATGTCATGCCAAACTATAACAGCGTTTTGGTGTATACTGTCAGTCTCCGCGATCGATTGTCTGTTGATGGACTAAGGAACACTATGCTGCGTGCGGGTCTGAACCGAGATATTGATACTTGCTACGATGTTGAATAGCCTTACACTCCAGGCAAACTGGTAAGAAGCCAAATAGAGCGATTTCGTCTTGTGCAAAGCCTAGAGCATAGTCTCGTCGAGCCTAGCACTAATCCTTGTTCTGATATCAATCTATCTGTATCCTGGACGAGAAATGTTTGGACTCGGTAGACGTTGATCGTGATATCCTCTCTATACACGTGATTCCCAAATCGGGCCTTCTAAGATATGAAAAAGAGGAAGGCAGTCTTCTGTATAATAAAGAAACAATACTTTCAGTTAATTATATTAGACCCTTGATCTTGAATGCAACAACTTGCGATGAGGATTTTGCAAATCTCTGATTCCCATGAAGATAACAGGACCTTCCACAGTAATCACGATATATCGGTTGAGGAATGTCTCCGGACGGTTGAACATTCTCGTGGTAGTAACTATCAGACTTGACAGGCATATCCAAGATGATAGCCGATAACCCTTTCCCACTCGGAGATATGCTGCACCTGGTACATCTAATCTTGCAACTTGTAAACAACGCGGGCTAGGGCACAATCCCCTGACGTGTTTGTGACCACGACCCGACGGGTATGGTAGTGCTTGCCACGAATTATTTCGAATCCCCATACCTTAACGTCCGTTTCCACGTGTCAATAAATGCCGGAAAATGTTCAGAATCTCTTTTCTCTCACTGACCTGTTCCATGGTCCACCCCATTTCTTCACTGCAAGAAACTGTATGCAACCAACGTCTCTGAGTACTTCCTTCATGCTCTTGAGGTAAGACCTCTAGCGAAAAACCTTCCTCCCGCTCACCCTTGGAAGAGAGTTCTCCCCTTAAGAAGCCGATTGCCCTTTCATTCACATTTCCTGCACCCACCTCAAGCGCTGGTCGAACGCAGCCGTTTCCATCTTCCACTCCATCAATTAACCGACTGCGGACAATAAGGGTCCCGAAAACATAATCCTTGTGGATATGAGGCTCCCAGTCAAGTTTCCGCTTCTCAGTTGTACCGGTAAATCCGCCTGTTGCTGTATGTACAACGTCAAGATGCAACGCTAGCAGCGAGCCATCTGCTTTAGTACTGGCGTATTCGGCAATTGTGAAGGTTATTGATATGCGCTGGAAAGCTTGACGTAGAATCCAGCTTACGCATTGCTACGAATTCTCCCATGTAAGCTTCAAGCTTGCTCATTCACACACCGTGCAACTTATTCTGGAGAAGTCGTTACCGTACCAACTTCATCAATGGGTCAAGATTCGTCGATAAATTCTTTTCCTGCGACAGTCATTTAGTCGGGGCTGCAATGTAAAGGAACGGGAACGGACCATCACCCAGACCCCTGTCAGGTTTAATAGCGAAATGGGCTTCAAGGAAGCCATACCAATAATTTCAGACTGTGAAAATGTGACCTTTCGGGCTAATATTGAACGAGAGACTAGGCATATGTTGTAGATAAAAACAAATAAGGGGGCTGGATACTCACAAAGAAAGAAGCGGAGCCGGTGTATTTATTCGATATAAAGAGATGCTCTTTCTGTTCAAGCTAGATATGTTTCTATCTTCGGCGACCCTAGCGTTGAATTACTGGTTACCTCAAAGGATGGCAGAATTACATACTATTGAATACCAAGCCATGTATGTTCATCCCTTGATTCCAATTCAGCAGGAGTTGATAATGCCAAGGCTATCCGCTTGTTTGGTTAATTTTTTTCGACTACGACAAGGTTAATTGCAACGTCGCTAGAAGTATCACTCCCCGATGCCAATGAGACATCCGAAGCTTCGCTCAGGATCCGATTCAAGAGCATCACAACTGTAACCGGTTGGCAGTGACAGGTTCGTCAACAGCCTTTCAAGCAAGGGAAAGATGGGGGGGGGGCCCACTGCCCGAGACTTTGAGGTTTACGAAAGAAATTGGTTGGGGTGGGAGGGAATGTAGGAATGCATTCAACAGCAAGTCAAGGGTATTCGAAGTGTGCGCCACGAGGGTAGCCCAATAGTATGAACAGCGGCTGACCCAAAATAAGCCTATGCGAGGCTTTAAATTCGTTCGAGGTGTGGGGCAATCTAGATATACATACACAGTTATGCATAGAACTATGGTAACCTGCATATCGCCCCATTAGTTGGATATGGATTCGCAATTTAGTCTAAAGGGGAACGCATATCCATTGCGAAGGATCGGGTAACTTGGAACACCAGAATCATCTCCGCGGCTCTGTGGCATACAGCAGACACTTCTTGACAATGCCGTTTGGGAACATGCTGGTTTGTACTAATGCATGGAAGACAAACGAGGCTTTGAGGCAAGGAGTTAGTGTTAGCATGTCCCACGAGAGCCGAAGAAGATTACCAAGCCAAGTTGAAAACTCGCCAGGGGAAAGCTTGTGATTTCGGACCATTTGTCAATTACCGCCCTCTGTAACTGCAGATTATACTATGGATGATATGATTCGTTCAGTAACACGGTGACAGCGGTTTAGAAAGCGATCACTTGAAAAAGAGCTATGGTAGGTTATGAATGATCTATGTCATAAAGGAAGCCATGCAAAAGCGCGATGGAGATCGGCCGCTCACACGTAGGTCACGCTGATCCAAGGCCATTCCAATCTTCTCGCTTGGTTCAAAATGAGGTTAATTCACTATGAAAATCTCTGTACTATCAATAGGTAAACCCATCATATCCTGGCAGCGGCACCTTGGGAGTTGAAGCTTTCCCAGGACGGCTATATCGGATTCCATCTACATGACCTCAAATAGATCATCCAAATATTTATGAGGTTCACCACATTCTAAGTCCGTGGGATTGTCTATATACACTATTCGAGCGTCGTCTGCTTCATCTCCTCTACTAGGCTGTTCACATCTTCCAGAGGCCTGTACCTCGAGAGATTGGTGTACCGACCCAAGGCCATCATGGGAAAGTATTGGGAGTAGAGAGTATAGCAGAGGTAGAAATGGTTAGGAAAGCCAGTACCAGTGTAGTAATCCTCCTTCCATGACCCAGAGAGTTCTCCCTCTTTGACCTGTGTTTGTGTAAGATATGAAATGCCTCGAGTGATTGATGCATTTGTAGGGGGTAGATATGCAAGCAGGGCCATCAAGGCCCAGGCCGTCTGTGACGCTGTGGAAGGCCCATTAGCACCAAGAGAAGGATCGTAATACGTCTCCAGGCGCTCGCCCCACCCACCATCGGAATTCTGTGCTCTTATAATCCAGTCCAAAGCAGCGTGAATGTTAACTTTGTGCCTCTGATCCATGACTGGATACGTATCATCCCAACCCTCAAGGTGGTAAACCAATCCGCACAGTACCGTACTGGTTCCATAAATGTAGTTGGAACCCCAACGACCGTACCATGGTCCCTCCAGCTCTTGTTGTGCAGAGATAAAATTGATTGCGCGCTCAGTGGATAAGGCCATTCTATCAATGAATTCCGCAGGAATCGGATTAATTCCCTTTGTGGATAGTGCAGTAGCCCTCTTCACCAATAAACCAACACATTCAAGCACACGGCCGGTCACATCAGCTGTCGATGGGTCACAGAAACTGTCCATGTCACTGAAGGGGATTTTATTCAAGAACAAGTAGTTGTTCTCGCGATCGAAAGCTGCCCATCCACCATCACTGTTTTGCAGGCCGAGAATCCATAGGACGGCGGAGAGTATGGGGTTTAGGTCCAACAAATCTGGATCCTGCTTCACCATGGCCAAGACTGCGGCGGCGGTATCATCAATGTCAGGATACCACGAGTTGAAGTATTCAAAGCTAAACCCCCCGGGTTGGACATTTCCGTTGTACACCCGCCAGTCGCCTTCTGGGCCTAGCTGTTGCCGGGCCTTTATGTATTGTGACGATCGAGTGACGTAAGGGCTCGTAGTCGACAGACCGGAATCAATCAGACCAATTGTCATCAGGATAGTATCCCAGATCGGTGAGATACAGCCTTGTATTCGTAATCCATTACCATCTCTCCAGGCATAGGTATTTTGAAGAGCCTCGATACCCCGGCAGACCGGGTGAGACTGAAGGCTATATCCCTCAAGAGTCAAGGCAAACAGAGCAGCTTGTAGAGGGGGGAAAATGCCTCCGATGTCGCCTTCGGGTTCTTGTCGTTCAAGGATCCAAGCGATACACTGTCGAAGTGCCATCTTTCTCAGAGGGAACCACCGCAATCCGCCTAGGGCCTTAAGTACATGATCTACCACTGTAAACCCAAACGCAGTGAGATCTTGTTTCCACAATGACCATGCGGAAGGGGAATATGGCACCATCTTGTCTGCCGGGTTGACCCAGAGCTCATCCAAGAATTGGTTCGATGCGGATACTCCGTTTGGCAACGCATATATCGGGCAATGATGTCGAATAACTAACATTGGTATTACAGTAGCCCTTGCCCAGCTCGCCAACCGATAGATGCTGACTGGGGCGGCTGCCGGCAGCAAAATCAGCTCAGCTGGCAATTCGGGTACTGCAGCCCAAGGAAACAGGCCAAAACAGGCAAAGAACATTCGGGTAAAAACACGCACTTTGGCTATGCCGCCCATTGCCAGGATAAACTGCCGTGCTCGATCCATTGCTTCGTGGTTTCCGTCAAGCCCAAGCAGGCGGAGAGCGAAATATGCTTCTGCGGTCGTGGACACATCGCCTGGATAGTCGAACGCAAGGCTCCAAGAGCCGTCGCGATTCTGTTCGGACAGGAAATACTTCACGAGGTCGTCATGATCTGCCTCGATGCTAAACCCCAGGGCTTGTGCGAGGAAGACATATTCGGCGGTGATGGTTGCATTGGATTTCATTTCACCATACCAGTGCCCATCCTCTCGCACTTGACGGAAAGCGTAAGCCCCAGCACGCTTAGTGGCATCACAAGCCTCACTGTGAAAGGGCATAGAGGGGATTGCAGAGAAAGATTCCATTTGTCCCGATGTTCAAGATGTTGAAGGCACATCTAACAAAATGTGGGTGCGGCTTATTAGATGAGAGTACTTTGCAAGGGAAAGGCCCCTTGTATCCTTTTACCGAATACCCACAAACTTTGTTGTTTGCAGATGGCAAGCAAGGGTTCCATGCTTTTTATCCCTTGCATGCTGACTGCAGGAGGTCACCGCCAGGGAATTCGTACATGTACGTCTTGGTGTGCTTTATATCTTTGAATTCGAGTGACCCGAATAGTTAGCCAGGGTCTAGAACTAATAGACACAATAAGAGGTTTCATGGAATCCGGCCATTTGATGATATCCACTGGCTGAGCCAAATACCGCACTACGCCCTGGGTCACGACATACCTTAAAAATAGCTGATCATTGTACAAAGTACTTTATGTACGTTTCGAATATTTTGCTGATTCCGGTAACCCACAGCTCTTTCGCATATTGGATGCCAGGTACCACAGTCGGTCCCGTGGGCGCAACTATCGAAGCCCATTAATATGACAAAAAGGACTCGAATCTTGTCCCCACGGATATGTACAGATCTCCTTGATTTCTCCTCTCACCGAAAGCGCAGGATGACAGAGCCAAGTTGGATCATGAATTATTTGGTAGTGATGAAATTCAGCTTACAACAGCTTTTACGGAGACGATAAGACTACTACCGCAGTCAATGATCGGGTGTGATATTAGTGAGTCAGGTGGAACAAATCATTCTTTGGCGTCGTATATGTTTAATTGGCGACTACTGGGATCATCATTGCTAATATTTCCTCGTCTCCTTCATTATTTGCCCTATTGACTCCTTCATTCCCCAATAGCACTCTTCCAACACTCGTATCAGGTAGCTTATTATGCCATTATGCCAGGGGTTCCGATACAATTGTCACGTAGCTCCATTTCTCTGAACCGATACACAAGGGCGGGCACCAAAGTACATCTCGACACTTATTTTGCTTCGTCGTCGTCGTCGTCGTCGTTTTTTTTTTTTTTTTTTTTTTTTGAAGTCAGGCTTTGGAACTTCGCCTCAAATTCGCAATTCGCAAGATGTCGCCAAATCCAAGCTATATCAAAGCGCCAAGTCCACCTACCACCGTAATGTCACAAGGTGATAGCGAGGGTCTCTGGAATGAGGGCAAGGAAACTATCCGGCTAGATGACGAGCTGCCTTCTGCTTCGACGGACAAATACATGGATGGCATGCTGTTGTATGTGGTTGTGCTTTGCCTATCTGTGGCAATGTTCCTAGTTTCTTTGGACACAACCATTATCTCGACCGCCATTCCTCAGATCACCGATGAATTTAGCTCTACTGCTGATGTTGGATGGTACGGTTCTGCTTTCCTACTCGGAAGTGCCGTTACTCAGGCCCCGTGGGGGAAGCTCTACGGTTTTTTCGATATCAAATGGGTCTACCTCATCAGCCTATTCATGTTCGAGCTGGGATCCCTGCTTTGTGCTCTCGCCCACACGTCACCTACGCTTATTGTAGGCAGGGCTATTGCAGGGGTAGGGGGTTCCGGTATTGGATCGGGGATCTATACGATAATCGGTGTTTGCATCTCTCCACGGAGACGTCCTGCGTTGATTGGTTTTACGGGTCTGGCGTTCTTGCTAGCCAGCTTCGTCGGCCCCGTTGTTGGTGGGGAATTGACGAGCAATGTTTCCTGGAGATGGTGCTTTTGGATTAATCTACCGATCGGAGGGGCTAGCTTTGCTTTTGTCCTCTTTTTTCTTCGGACACCACCGGCGGCTGCACTCGTGAAGGCATCATGGAAGGAGATAATCTTTCAACTCGATCTTATAGGCGTCGTTACGCTGACAGGCGCATTACTCTGCTTCCTACTCGGCCTTGAATGGGGTGTCAGCAAATCCTGGCAGAACAACGATGTTATTGGGTGCCTTGTTGGATTCCCTCTTCTCACAGGACTATTTATTATGAATGAGATCATGTGGAATGATCGAGCAATGATCCCCCGCCGATTGCTACGGGATAAGAGAGTGACCGTCAATCTCGCCTTTATTTTTTTTGTCGCTGGAGCATTTTTTATGCTTCTCTATTATATGCCCATATACTTTCAAACAGTCAAGGGCAAATCAGCCGCCGACTCAGGGGTACGAACCCTACCTCTTATTATGTCGGCCGGTATTACTGCAGTCATTGGAGCGGTCGGCCTCGGGTTTACTGGCTGCCCAGCGCCCTTTTTATTGGGTGGTGGAATACTCATCACTGTGGGAGGGGGCCTGCTATACACACTAGATCTTACGACGCAGGGGAGACTCTGGATACCGTACCAAATCTTGGCTGGGATCGGGATTGGAGCTTCACTACAAGTACCGATCATAATGAATCAGGCTTCTGTGGAAGCATCGGATATGTCGACCATGACGTCAACGACCTTATTCTTTAAGTGTCTAGGGGCCTCGGTGTTTATGCAAACAGGACAGGCCATATTTCTCGACAAGGTCAAGCGGAAATTGATCATGCTGGCAGGGCCCGATGTGAACGCGAGTCAAATGTTTGTGGGAGGACTTCTGACAGGCAAGAACACTGGCCTAGGGTCAAGTAGCGATATTCTTGCTGCCTATCTTTCTGGTTTGAAGGACGTGTTTGTGTTGGTAGTAGCACTCTCGGGCTTTGCTACTTTGCTTGCACTTTTTGTGAGTCGAGATAGAATCGATATGGCACGATTCCGAACGTAAATAGTGGAAAATCTTCCCCAATGAACCTGATCGAATTATACCGATGCCGATATTATAAGCTACTGTTGATGGATATGGTAGTACAGACATACTTTTAGAGAGTGCAAACACAGTGCGCTAGAAAACATTGGATTACTTCCATATCTTTATGTCTCCGAGACTTGGCCTCGTAGCCTGAGGATGACAGTTGCTTCATGGTGGATAAATCGGTGAGCCCTTTATTTACAGCTGCTCGGCCCTCACGTTTCTACTTCTCTTCAGCTGCTCTGGCTGCTGCTTCTGCCTGTGCCGCAGCCTCTTTCTGATCGGTATCATCCTCACGAGGCATATTGGATTCTATATATGACCCATCAATCTCTTTAAGGCCACGGAGGGAGAGCACTATCCACACCTTTGAAGTCTTTCAGGTGCTCAAAGACAAGTGTTTCTCAGTGATGAGACGACCCGTAAAATGGGTACGACGAAAGAATAGAGATTCCTTAACCGTATGAAAACCCTCGCCGGTTTAGACAAAAACCAATGTTACTCACAACTGGAAGTTTGAGTGTCTTTCATAGACAGAGGTAAGAGCGAAGAAGTGCGAACGGAGGGTAGTAAAGGGGTAGGAAGGGGTCTGTGCAGCCTTTTATGTAAACTGCTGAGTCCACTCAGCAAGATATCCAAAGACAGGTTTGGCTAGCACCAGGAAAACGCACTCGCCTTTGTGATCTCCGCCTACTTCTTGTCTTGACACAGCGAGTAATCGCGAATTACTCCATGATATTAGATAGCTGTGGCGCGTGTGTAAAGGGGCCTTCAAAACTGGTTTAGATGTGTCCTGTAGAGGGGTGGTTAAAGATAAATGATAATGAAGCTCCTGCTTGCGTCGCAAAGCACGCGTATGCATGTCTATGATCGATGGCCACAATTCTTCGTAACCGGGGAGTTAAGAAAACGATATTGGCGTGCCATGCATCCAGTTCCGTCCGATTGAAAGTAGAAGGGGCGGAAAGGCTCCAGGGTTCGAATAAGGCTGAATGATATTATTATGCGATGAAAATGTGTCTCCTTCCCATTCAATTAAGAAAGATGAAGGACGAAAAGTAACATAGAAATGTAAGAAATTCCCATCCCCATCGTCGTTAGATTTCCGCCGTTGATGAATGTTCCATTAGGTTTTTAAATCAATGACCCGCACTAGCCTACGAGTGGCTAATAAAAATTAGATTAGTTGATTTCTCTCTAAAACGCTCCAGAACTATTTAATCTCCTCATGCCAGAATTCTCAATCATCTTGTTGAACACCCATCAAATGTAAATCCACGGTTAAGCCCCTCTGTGATACTTACAATCTACCGGTAGTACAATATAACTCGACACTAGATCAACGCATTAAATCCCCTCCCAGTAGTCCACGTGTATCAGGAAGCTCCCTACATTCCCCGTGTCACCAACCCCCTTAATAGATATTTTGGCGGCCCTGGCGATACCACTCCGCCTCCGTCTCGCCCAAGCATTCGCCCACGGTAGTAACTATTCCCACCTATAGTTAGCCACACCATTCTTTATCCAAGCCCCATACCCTCACGGAATAAGAAGAATGAGACATACCCTTCAACCCCCTAGCCTTACTCTCCTCCAGCATCTTCCTCGCCAGAGTAACTACCGTCTGCTCATGGGTATCATGCGCCAACACAACATTCCCGCCACCATTCACCTCGCTCACAAACTTGTCAAAACTGAGGCTGATCCGCGACGGCTCGTTGTTCTCGTAGTCCTTCGTGTCGACGCTGCTTTGGATCACCTTGTATCCGAGATCGCGCATCACGGAGAGAACATTGTCGTTGATTTCGAGATACGGTGGGCGCATGTAGGTGGGTGCGTCGCCCATGATGGGACGCAGGGCGTCTTCGAGTCGGGTCATCTGTTGTGCGGCTTCTGTGCTGGACAGGGACGGGAGGCTCAGATGGGCGAAACTGTAGGTGGGTGGGTGGGTGGGTTAGAAGGGTTTGAACACAGGGGTCAGTTGCGTTGCGAATGGCCGGTGAATCGCAACACAAGGTGCATGGTAGACGTTAGAACGTACGTGTGAGACCCGATCTGGTGGCCTTCGCGTCGTGCGCGTACAATTGCGTCCGGGGACGAGCTGGCGGCATCACCCAGTACGAAGAAGGTGGCCTTTGCGCCGAATTCGCCCAGGATGTCAAGAAGCTGGTTGGTGAAGGGGGACGGGCCGTCGTCGAAGGTTAGGGCAATGGTGTTGGGGGCGGTGCAGTGCGTGATAACCTGGCTTGTGGCTGCGCTGTTGGTCCATTGGGGGCCAGAGAGGACAGTAGAAGCAAAGGCCAGGAGGGCAAATTTGTAGACAGAAGACATATTTTCTAAGTTTTCCTTGACTGATCTAATGGAATTGAGGAATGTATGAGCAACGGATTCTAAGAAAACGAGTGTTTCTATGACTTCAAATAACGGAAAGAATGTATACTCCCAAAACGAAGCTGCGAGAAGAGAGGGTCACCAGAGACGTTTATACTGATATCCATCGGAAACACCCCTGTAATTGCCCTGGATAATTCCATATAGAGCTACGCCAGTCCACGCAGGCACAGTCATCTCTACTTGGCAGCTCTCAAGGATTCGCAGATTACTAGGTTACAGCGACAATCTGGTATACTCACATTTGGCCAGGATGTATACGAAGTCATAGTTGACTGATTTCGTATCTAGAGTTCGAACCAGCCTGACGGCTATAGATTCAGAAGCGACCGGATCTTGTTCTTACCCGCTGCGCTATAACTCTTATGATAGGATTGAAACTAAATTGCTAATTTCTGATCGGATCAAATCAAAAAAAAGGAACACTAGGTTCAAAACCCGCCGCAAAGGCACAGTTCGTTATTTGTCATTATCTGATTATCCCATTGGCATACACCCCTGACATGCTTACAGGGTACACACTGGATGAATTTACGATTACTACTTCAAGTGAACACTAATTTCGCAAGCAGTCAATGATGTGTCAACATAGGGGGTTGGTTAAAAACCTAGCAAGCCAATCTCACGTAAGGAGCCAATATTAAACAGGCCATTTCGAAATATGTTCGGAGTTTCGGGCGATCTCGATCCTCTCGATCGGCTGGTAGTCTCGATTTAAAACACGAAAGCGATGTCGTGGACAGATCCATAATATAAGTTCGAGGTTCACGACCAACCATCCCTGATAAAGCTTTGGGGGTTCGTTTGTGGCCCAACACGACGCGAACCTCTTGAAGAAACCCGGACACCTGCGCATGATGTACCCACGACATGGTATGTATAGAATAGCAGTAGATGTCTTAAATAGGGTCCTAGATATACGACGGTTTCTAGACGAGGTAATTCACCCTTGTTCTGGGCATTTGGGGTTGCATAGTTACTACATATGTACCATCGGGGTTTGAAGGAACTGTATGCTGACTGTAGTTCTATACCATCTGCCCTGTCTAGCGTGGCTATTCAGTCTGCTATTTTTGGAAATAAAATTTAGTAAATACTCTAGGCAAATTGATATTGCTTGGAGTCAAAATGAGCACTGTTTCTTAACACAGAGAAAGGAGACAAAGAGGAAGAAAAGTGTATACCATCTACGCGCCGGCCAGAGCGGATCACAAACCAGTCTGCTAATAGTTATCCGAGAGGCGAAGCAGTATCACAAGAATCACCAAGCCGCGGACCATTCAAATTTACACTCAACGCCAGGATAACCAACATATCATGCTTCAAGGCGATAGACAAAATAAAAAGGGAGGGAGTTGTATACTAGCTAGGCGCTGCTGGCGATGTTGAATTACCATCTCATCTAGACTAATTTCCGAGTAAATTAGCCAACACCCAATGGAGCTCGACGGCAAAAAATATGTCAGGCCTCAGGAAAAAGAAAAAACAGATTCCTAGGGGATCTCTCTTTCGGGGTCGCGGTACGTAGGTAAAGCACCAAACAAACGGATCCGAACGAACAAAAACAAAAAAAGAACAGTGAATGGAGAGGCGGGGAATCGAACCCCGGACCTTTCCCATGCTAAGGGAACGTTATACCACTAAACCACATCCCCTGTTCATGTTGGTATTTATTTTCTTTAGTCACATAAAGGAAACACAAAGAAAACCTCTTGTTCTTATTTGAACAGGACCTGGACAAAGTAAACAAACATCTTGTTCGAATTCAGTGGCTGGGCAGAGGTTCGAAAACGGCGTTGTACATCCTATGAGCTGCAAAGAAAGAGTTTCGTACTTTGTATATGTCAATCTGGCTATTACAAAAATGAGATTATAAAGGTAAACTGTCAAATCATCGCTCCTGACACGTATATATTTATCACCCAGAACTCTCCGCCAAAAGCGCCTTTATCATCACAGCCTCCAATCCCCCTATCGTCCCCGCCGCAGCCACGTCTTCGATACTCACGTCCAGTCCCAAGTGTCTCCTCAGCCAGTTCCTCAATTCGATGGTCATCAACGAGTCTATCTGCATCCTGGCAAGTGTTTCATTGTCCGCGTCCTCGCCGAAGATTGAGAACGTCTGAATACCGTCTAGCATGGCCTTGCGCATTGCAGCGCGGTAGGCAGGGGTAAATAAATCCTCTGGAGGGCCACTGCCACCACTGAGTTGATTGTCAGGGCCTCCTGTCGGAAGGTGGGATGCGGATGAAGATGCGGACCGCGCCGCTAGGACCCGGGCTCTCGCGTCGGCGATCATCTCGCGGGCGGCGTTTATGGGCGCCGTAGTTTGATCGTTTGTAGAAGGCACCGCATCACGATAGTGTAGGAAGCGCGCATCGTTACCCCAGAGTGGGCGGACGGTAGGATCCGAGAGGGCTTTGGTGCTGCTCATCCCGACGGCGAATTCCTGCGGGATGAGAGACCCGCGGGAGAAGGACGGCAGGGGCAGGGTGCGGCCTGTTATGGCGACCTCGAAGGCATCGAGGACCTCGTGCTCGTGCAACATGCGCACAGAGGCGGCGCGCATGTTGTCCCTCACGCGGGTGTTCTGCGTCGCCAGGAAACCGATGCCGTCTACGCAGCCGAGGCTGACTACCGAGGCGGGCAGGTTTTGTTGCAGTCGGAATTGTGTGAATGAATTGAGGAAGGTGTTGGCGGCCCCATAGTTTGTTTGGCCCGGGTTACCCATGACACCGGCGATAGAGCTGCATAGGACGAAGAACGACAGGGGCGAGGATTGGAGCGCGTGGTGCAGATTCCAGGTACCGATCACTTTGGGGGCGATGGCGGTGGTCCAGTTAGTATGAGTCAGGTCGCGAATGAATTGATCCTGGATATAGCCATTAGCATGAGACATGAGCGGGAACTAGGTAAGGGAGCTTACTCGGGTCAGCATGGACAGTTGAAGCATTCCTCGGATGGGTTGAGGGCAGTCATCTACTGCACGCTGAACGTCGGCCAGAATCGACACGTCGCCCTTCACGGCACGAGCATCGCACCCTTGGAAACGGAGCTCTTCCAGGAAGGCCTGATCATCTGCCGCATGACCTGCCGAGCGAGAGAGAAAGATCAAATGTTTTGCGCCGTGCTCGACCATCCACGTTGCAATAGAGCGACCAATTCCGCCGAGTCCACCCACAAGCAGATAGGCGGCATCAGGGTCGAAGGCGACCGACTGGCGGATCTTAGAAACCTGCAACGAGGCAGTGTTCTCGGGAATCTGCACGACAATCTTGCCCATATGCAACCCCTGCTGCAGATGCCTGAAGGCCTGCTCGACCTCGCCCGCGGGCATCACTTTTAATGGTCGGATGGGCTGCAATTTGTCTTCTTGAAAGAGCTCCAAAAGTTGATCGTGCAGTCTATTCATAATTAGCATCTCCGCTCTTGACCTGCAATTTGACATTGAACTAACCCAGCGATCAACCCTGGCTTCTTCGCCAACTCAAACAAGTCGACTCCGATGAACGACCGGTTCCCGCCGAACAGATCCATCCGGAGCACGCCATGTTCCAGGAAATCTCTCTTGCCCAGCTCGATCATTTTGCCGAACTGTGCTACACACTGCCAGGAAGCGTGAAGGAGAGGTCCACCGAGCGAATTGAGAACAATGTCCACACCTTCTCCCTTGGTCTCGCGCATAACTCCCTCCACGAAGGACGCATCGCGAGAGTTGAAAATGCGACCGCGCGGGATGCCGAATGCTTCGATTAGGTACTGAGCCTTCTTTTCGCTGCCGACGGTGCAGTAGATCTTTGTTCGTCTGTCAGCGTAGAACAACCGTTTTAAAGATGCCAAGGGGGAAATACCTCGGCCCCAATGGCCTGACAGAGTTGAACAGCTGCAAGACCAACACCACCGCAAGCGGCTTGAATCAGAATAGACTGTCGTTCATTCATCATTAGCAGCAATACCATTGGTTTCTTTCACCCATTTCAGCCTAGAAGCTCACCTGTCCCTTGCGTAACCGCCCGACTTCCATAAGTGAGTACATCGCTGTATAATACACCACTTGAATCCCTGCCGCATCATCCAGCGACACCATAGCTGGTATCTCTGAGCAAGCAAGCGCCGGTACGACCTTCCGCGAGCGAAATACGCCAGGATAAAGAACGCCAACCTTTTGGCCCAGATGCAAGTGTCGAACGTTCGCACCAGTGCGGGTGATGATGCCGCTGCACTCGATGCCCAGTTCCTCTTTGTTGGCCATAACGCCGAGCGAGATCATGATATCCTGGGCATGTTAACATTAGCCTTGTCCGAAGTGGAAAGAAAGGAAAGAGAAAAATTATGTCATGGACTAACCCTGAAGTTTAATCCCACGTATCGAACATCCACTTCGACATCGTCGGCACCAAGGGGATCCATCTGATCGGGCACCCAGCCCAGAGACCCTATGGCGCCATAGTTCGCGATGTCCAGCTTCAGCGACGTGTCCTGCTCTGGCTGGGCGACCAGCATATCCGTGAGCGAGGTCCAGTGGTAGCGTCCCGTGTAGACGACTCCGTCATGGACGGCGAACTCGTAGTCTTTCGCATCCAGATCGTCTTGGCTCTGCTGCCGGCGGAATTTCTCTTGTACGCTCAGCACAGCGTCGAGTGACGACAGGGTGAATGCATCCACCTCCACCGTAGCAAAGGAGATGCCAGTTTCCTGTCGAATGCACCGCGCAGCCCCGAGGACGAGTCCAAAGTCTGGATTTACGGATTTCACCTGCGAGGAGTGCGTAATCCAGAGGATGCGGGGGTTGGAGGCAAGAAGGGTTTGCAGAGCAGAGAGTTGATCTGCCGTCATGGATTTGAAAAAGGGGACGTCAAGATCGAGGAGGGAGATCACGAGGGCGTTTTTGCCAACGGGTTCACCGAGGGCGTGGGTCTGCACAGTGAATCCCCTGTCTGAGAGGACAGATTCAATGGATATATGCCAGGGGTGGCTCGGGCTGTCGGGTATGAGGATGTGTATTGAAGTTGGTTCGAAGTCATGCTGTGGGGCTCTCGCGATGATGTGTCTTTGGGGTGAATGGCCAATTCTGGATATGTTGATATCCTCAAACCCGACAGTTTCTAGGGAGGACTTCCACTCCGATGACGACAGAGAGCTTGCGTTCATGATTTCCGACTGAGGAAGAAGACCCTGCTGGAGTTAGCTTCACGCGGACTTTCCATATGTGCTTCAAATACCGTAATATAGTTCATCGCTGCAATGTCTGTGTTAGCATGCATTGGAGTAGTTCGAAGACCAGGGCATACGTGGTATCTTCTGTATCACAACTGTCCCTCCCGGCACCAGCAACCTCTTGATAACTGGAAGAGCAGCATCAATCCGTGGGATTGTGCGCAAGGCCTGCATATATCAGTACTTGTTGTCTCTCAAGTTCATCACGCAATCGGATTGAAAATGACTTACATCCGAGACGATCACAATATCATATCCAAATTCCTGCAATCCCTGCGCCGCCGGGTCCCGCGCGACATCAAACTGACAACACTCTACCTCGTCACCATATCTTTCTTGTCCAGCTTGGACGGCGACAGGAGACACATCAGTCCAAGTGTACTTTGACCAGCATCGCCCTTCTTCCGATGTAAGCGATTTCAAGGCACACGATGTCAGTCTGGCGGGACCAGTCCCGATATCGAGAACGCGCAGCCGGGGATTTGTATGGCGCATCAGACCAAGAAGTTGAGTTACTGTCTCAGACGACGCCGTATACTCATGGACCTGCACGGGGCTCTTTTCTGGCACGAGTTGGGCCACATCAACCGTCCCGCGCAGGATGTCGGCGCAAGCTTCGACAACACTCGCACTGAGGCCAGAGATCTCTTCCTGACCGTGGGTCTTCAGCTTTGCACTCAGTCCGTCGCGAAGGCACTGCAGAGCCGTATTATCCAATGTAGACCATTCCTGTGCCTCAGGGGCTATGGCCTTCCTGTCATCCTCGACTGCTTCACAGATCCATCGTTTGTATTCCTCATATTGAGGAAAAGGCGTCACATCCCTGATAGCCCTGTGAATCTGAATGACCGACAGAGCAGACAATCTATCCATCAGGACCCTGGATTCACCTATCTCGCAGTCCACAAGTTCCTTTGTAGATGCCAGATCCGCATCCGGCCTCCACTCAATGTGCGACGCTAAAGGACGCGTTTCTTCCAGCCTACCCCGATCTAACTGCACGATCACCGCGCCCTGCACCGATAGCGCCGTCGTTTCGCCTGTCATCAGCCGCGCATCACAATTCGCATATGTTCCGGAAATTGAAGTGCGCTTCGCCTCTGCCCGCATGGTCTCCCCTTCCTCCGCACTGCCGACGTACAATTTCTCAATAAACGCTGGGATGGCGACACGATCTATCAGTGTTGTTCGGCCCCGACACTCCGCTAGTCCGACAAGTTGGAGACACTGGTCAATGACCGTTGGATGGACGGGGTACTCGGCGTGATCGGGTCTCTTGCGGACGGTGGCATTCGCGGCGTGTTCGACCGGATGGGCCGTGATCTCCTCTAGGAGCTGGAACTGGGGCCCGTACTCCAGCCCGACATTCTTGAGCGTGCGATACCATGACTCCGGGGCGACGAGACGCGGAAGTCTTCCAATCTGCTCAGTCGAGAAGCTATGGCCACATTCATTACCATCAACAGCTTCGCCACCCCGAACTTGTCCCACACAATGCCTCGTCCACGCAGTCCCGTTGAAAGAAGCAATCGTTACTTCCCACCATTCTGATTCGACGCGATCGCTATAACGCATCGGCTTAAAAGAGGTAACCACCTCCACCATAGCACCCTTTTTACTCAAGGTTAACGGCGTCTTGATGACCAGGTGCTGGATCCAACATCCCTGAATGCTACTGTCCCCAAAGTCTGAGACCTGACGGACGGCCTCCGCAATCATGGCGATGTACCCAGCCGCAGGAAAGACGATGTCACCTAAGACATGATGATCCGAAAGCCAGGTGACGGCCGGAGCTCGAAGCAAATTCCGCCACGCAGGCTCAAGGTCCGTGGATTCTAGTGTTCGCGAGCCGAGTAGCTCGTGGGGTGCGTGTTTCCGGAAACGCCAGTTGCGTGTCAGTCGGCTTTCTTGGCGGTTGAGGTTCCGGCGGTCCCAAGGGTAGATGGGGAGGTCGAAGAGGGTGGCGCCGGAGCCGTTGAGAGTTGAAAATGATGGAATGTGATTTGCGAGGTAGATGTTTCCGGCCGATTGGAGGATCGAGAGGTGTTGGTTAGTATGTTGACGGAGGGTGGCTATGTGGGTGATGGGCTTTTCGAGATGAGAGGATATTTGGCGGATAGGAGAGGAGAGGGCTGGGTGTGCGCCAATCTCGAGGAAGAGGGTGGGTTCGGAATCTGTGTCCTGGGAATCCAACAGATTACCGACGGCTGAGGTGAAAAGAACAGGCGACTCGAGATTGCGTCGCCAGTATGCCGCATCCAGGTCGGTAGGGCTTAGGACTTGTCCAGTCACGGATGAGTACATGGGAATCGCGCTGGTGGATGTTGTGATGGAGATATGAGGGCGGATGGCAGCCTCGTATGCGTGTCCCAGATCGGCCATATGGGCTAGATGATGTTAGGTCAAGCATACATGAAAGGAGGAGAGAAACAGACGTGAATGATATGCCACTTCGACAGGTAGGTTCCTGTAGAAAGTACCTGGATGCTCAGTCAGGATGGTCTCCAGCACCGTGTCCAACTTATCCTTGTCCCCAGATAAATTGACACTCTGGGGACTGTTTTCACACGCTACAACCACTTCGTCGACAAGATAATGTTTGGCCATCTCCGGACCCAACCCAACCACCACCATCCCTCCTAGTCTGGTACTGGACTTGGCAACCTGTCCACGGTAGTAGGCAATGGTTATAGCCGATTCGATAGGAATCACACCCGCGGCGTACGCAGCGGCAATCTCACCGCTGGAATGGCCTACTACGGCAGACGGACGGATTTCCCATGCCGAGAACAGATTGACTAACGCGATTTGAACGGCGGCGCAAAGAGTCTGAGATAGTTCTACCTTGCTAGCGCGGTGAGGAGTGCCGAGGCGAAGTAGCTCGTCTAAGTTGTATTAGCACAGTCGGTCGGCTGGCAGAGAAATTGCATGTACCTTCTATATCCCAAGCTGGGGGGTCCGGTAACGTCTTGAGGATCTGGTCCATCTTCTTGATATCCGCACGGAATGACTCGACGGACTGAACGAGCTCTTTCGCCATCCCGGGCCACTGAGTTCCTTGTCCGGTGAAGGCAAATACAATCGACGACGGAGCGACAGGTTTGGATAGAATAGGTTCTTCCAGTGTCCCATCTTCGTTTGCAATCATGAACGCTCGATGAGACAAATGGTCTCGTTTCACTCCAAGGGTATATGCCAAATCTTGAACTCCTTTGGGGTTCTGCTTAAGATACTTCTGGAGATCAGAGATTCGTCGGTGCAGCGATGCCTCACTATACGCAGAGGTCACCAACAGGCGAGCCCGTGGGTTTGAGGGAGGATTGATTGTCTTCAGCGACGATGCCGATTCCACGATAACCTATACTGTCAGCCTTGAAAGAAACATATGGGTCATGCAGCATACATGAGCGTTTGACCCTCCGACGCCAAAACAGTTAACGCTGACTCGCTCCTTCCGATTCGACGGCCACGGAACAGGGTCTACGGGGACACGCAAGCCCTTGTTGAAGGGAACTAAAACAGTCCCCTGTTAGCGTTACCCGTGCACAGGAAGGGAAGACTTACTCTTCGGATTCGGGGTCTCGAAATGGATATTCGGCGGGATGATCCGATTCTCCAACGCCAACACGGCTTTAATCAGCCCCGTCAACCCCGACGCACCTTCACCATGTCCAACATTCGGTTTGACCTGTTTCGGTATCTCAGCTTCCCCTGATCTGCACAGAAAATAGACGGACGCGAACATACCGCCCCAAGGTACAACTCCTCGGACTTGAATGCCCTGGCCACCGCCGTCGCCTCAACCACATCTCCCATCTTCGTCCCGGTACCATGACACTCAACGAATGCCGTCTGCGCGAGGTCCGTAATCCCAGCGCGCGAATAAGCCTGTCGAATCACCCTCTCCTGGCTGTGCACATCTGGCGCAAAGATGCGACTGCTGTGTCCATCGTAGTTGGCCGCCGTGGACCGAATCACGCCGCGGATGGGATCGCCGTCTCGCACCGCGTCATCCAATCGTTTCAGGAACACCGCATTGACGGCCTCACCACGCGCATAGCCATCCGCGTCGGCGTCGAAGGTCTTGCATCGTCCGTCAGGCGAGAGGACTCGGTTGTCGGACATCGTGATTGTCATCGTGGGGGTCAGGATCATGTTGGTTCCGGCGACGATGGCAGATTCGCAGCTGCGCGTGTACAGCGCTTGACAGGCTTCGTGGACGGCCGTCAGAGAGGACGAGCAGGCGGTCTGAATGGTCGCACTTCAAATCAACATACTCAGATTAGCAGCCCATAAACGACCCTCGAAATTCCTAATCAAGCGAACGAAAATCAGGAAAAGAGGAGAATACCTTGGACCCCTTAGGTCAAACTGGTAGCTCACGCGATTCGACAATGCAAACCCGCCCGCCGCAAACGCATGCGCCCTCGACAGTTCCATCGTCTCCTTTGCCTTCAAATCATTCCAATCCTCCCCGAACACGCCGACGTAGCATCCGATCTCCCGTCCGCGCCACTCAGTCTGCCCGGCGCTCTCCATGCACTCCCAGACAACCTCCATTAGTAGTGTCTGCTGCGGGTCGAGATGCGAAGCCTCGTACCCGGCTACCTGGAAGACCGAGGCATCGACCTGATTCACATAGTCCTGGGACAAGAAGTAGCCACGCTGCGGACGCACCATGCCGGGCTTGGTGGGCGAGTGGAAGGCAGAAACATTGTATCGGTCCGAGGGGACGGGGCTCGAGGTGTCGGTTTTGTCCATGAGGACGGACCAGAGGGATGAGGGTGTAGATATGTCTCCGGGGAGGCGAAGCGCCATACCGACGATGGCGATTGGGGGGAGGAGGCTCTCATCTTGGTCTGATAATCTTTAGCGATCTGAATGCTAAGCAAAGTAGAAGGGGAAGGGAGTTGGTTGACTTACTTGGTATTGTAGACCCTGATGTCGGAGTGGGGTTCCTGTTAGGGCTGTCCATCTTTTCGCAACTTGCAATATGTACTGAAACGACGCAATGGAGGGAATGGATTGAACTACTGCCTCAACGCGATGAACTCCCCTGGCAAGTGCAGGAACACATCCCTACATATTAGATTCTCACACCCCATGTCTAAAACTAACCCCAGGACAGGTCAATCTGATTCCTCGTTTCATGCAAGGAGCACTGACAATCTGGCTCTGCATGGCTGCTGGTTACACCGCAAGTGCCCGGCTGACTGGGAGTGCAGGGATCAAACCTCAGTAGAAGCTAAGGGACGACTTTCAGGAAATATATTGGTCGACAGTCCTACCAGGGTATTGCCAAATCTAGAATCCAAGTTAGTAAGTCATATATTCTATCATCCCGAGACAGCAGGTGTCATATGGCAGGTGCACAGTAGTTACGGAGTACCTGCAATAGGGGATTACGAACCTTATTCCTGGGCAGTCGAGCTGAGACAAAAGGGATATATCACATAGCGGTGTAGAAGATCTACAGTCCGAATCTCGCATGAATCGTCCATATTCTTGACAGATTGGGACATCGGACATTCTTTTCTTCTGTGGGGCCCGCTGTGTCTCATTCGCCCTCGCAATAAGAAATGGTGGTTTCTCCTTGGATTTGAGTGTTAGGCATTCGGGCTGCTCCCCGCCTGTTGTCTGTTGACGTGCGGATGTACCTAGGAGTGGCTATGGGGTTAAATTGATGGATTCAACTGAGTGAGATGATGTTGAACAGTGTAGTGTAGGAGGAAGAATAGAAAGGAGGTTGGTCAACGGCTGTTTTAACTACGGTCCTGTCCCTCTGTATAAACTGTCCTACGGCGTAAGGCGCAGGGTGTAATAATAGTAGTTATATGAGACTAGTTAGTATATATGCGTAGCTTAGAAGCGTGTAGAAGTAAAAGAAAGAACAAAAGGAGATTAGGGAAGGAAGGAAGAGACGGGAGCGAGGGAGAAGAGGAATAAGCGGGAGACGGCGGCGCCTACCGGGGACAAGTCTAGTTGTAGACGCTAGTAGTCTTAGCAAGCGCCCTAAACTGTCGTAGATTAAGACCTGACACTTAGTAAAACTGTATAGACCGTAGAAGCAGACAACTTTCGCGTCATTGTGGCGCAACTTGCAACAGTACCATCAGATGTCGCTATGCGTGGATCAGAGAGCAAGCCAGCTGTGGAGGATGTGCAGGTATAGAAGGCGTGACGCGACAGTAGAATTTAATCGTGTACAAGCGATACCTTATGTTTGTTTGTTGGCAACCAACTATTGATATTCCGCCCAAACCCACGTGTGACCAGCAAATATGAGCTGTCAGTCCCCAACCTCCCAAAACCCTATCGCTGAATTCGACGAACCCCCCGACGGGCGGCATTCCACCGCTTCGACTACGCTCGCCATGCTCACCCTGACCTCCATCCTGAGCGTGCTTCTCTTCACGTCCATCCTCGACCCAACCGCCGCGACATGTCGCTGTTTACCAGGCGATCCATGCTGGCCGGCCCCAGCAACCTGGTCGCAGTTCAACGCTTCCATCTCCGGGCGCCTCATCGCAACGATCCCACTAGGCGCGCCCTGCCATGACCCCAACTACGATGCAGCCAGATGCGCTCAGCTTCGCGACAACTGGACCCTTCCTCGACTCCAGTACGAGTCCTCCTCCTCCGTCATGGCCCCATATTTCGCCAATAACTCCTGCGACCCCTTCCACCCGCCCGGTAAGCCCTGCACGCTAGACAACTACGTCGTATACGCCGTCAACGCCAGCACCCCGGAACACGTCACCAGAGCCCTGCAGTTCGTGCGAAATCACAACATCCGCCTCGTTGTCCGCAACACTGGGCATGATTATCTTGGAAAATCCACGGGCGCAGGCGCTCTGGGCCTCTGGATGCACCATCCCAAAGAGATCACAGTCGCCGACTACCGGGACGCTCGGTATACGGGGAAAGCAATCACGGTGGGCGCCGGCGTTCTAGCCCTCGATGCCTACCGGGCTGCAGATGAGCAGGGCCTGCAGATCGTCGGGGGAGAGTGTCCGACCGTGGGACTCGCGGGTGGATATACGCAGGGCGGCGGGCATTCGATGCTATCATCAAAATACGGGCTTGCAGCCGATCAGGTCCTGTCTTGGCAGGTGATTACCGGAGAGGGGGAGCTGGTGACGGCCACGCGTGAAACGTACCCGGATCTATATTGGGCGTTGAGTGGTGGCGGCGGAGGAACGTATGGAGTCGTTTGGTCGATGACGGCGAAGGCTTACCCCGACACACCAGTTTCCGGACTGAATATGACATTCTCCAGGGAAGATGTTGACGGGGAGGAGTTTTATCGTATCGTGTCACGGTTTCATGCGATTTTGCCGGACATCGTCGATGCGGGAGCCATGTGTGTCTGGAGCTTGACCAATACGTCCTTCTCGATCAGCCCACTCACAGGCCCGAATATTCCCGCCTCCGAGCTGGTGGACCTACTCGGTCCGTTTACCGATCATCTTGATGAGGAGGAAATCACTTATACTATCTCCGCCGACGATTTCCCTGATTATCTTTCCCAGTTCCAGAACATGATGCCGGACGTGCCCGTGAGCGAGACACAACTCGGCGGCTGGCTGATTCCGCGCGGCGTTGTGCAGGATAACAACGAGAACTTCACAGCTGCGGCTCGTCAGATCGTCGAGGATGGGGCGTCCCTTGTCTACGTCGGACTCAATGTGTCGAAGGCTGTCGCTGGAAACGTGGATAATGCCGTCTTGCCCGCGTGGCGGGATACATTGGCTCACGCCGTGATTTTGACGCCGTGGGAATGGAACGCAGACGAGAAAATGCGTGAGTGGCAGAGAAAGATGATGGAAGTTTACGTTCCCTTGTTGAGTCGATTGGCGCCGAATTCGGGGGCTTATATGAATGAGGTTTGCTTTTCTTCCTTCCTTCCTTCCTTTGTTTCGTTCGGTTCACTATATATACTGCTTGAAGTCAGTGGTGGTGCTAACTATTTCAGGCCGATTTCCGACAACCCAACTACCAACGAGCATTCTACGGAGAAAATTATGCCAAGCTGAGAGAGATCAAGAAGAAATACGACCCGTTCGATGTTTTCTATGCGCCCACAGCCGTTGGATCGGATGAGTGGACCGAGTCGAATAGGGGACGCTTGTGTCGTGTAACTCGTGTTTGATCGTATAGACTTTATGTGCCAACAACCTGGGAACACGGCTGACTAGGCAGGCCAAAGCCGCATTCACATGAACGTGGGTATAATTATAGTTATAATTATCGTTAGGTGGTTGTAGAGATGATCTAATCGACTTACTTCAACCATACTTTGTCCCCACACCAGCTATAGCGAAACCATTAAACTCGCATAAAACCTGTCTTATCTTATTCTCTGCGTTTATCTCAAGTCCAATCGAGACCCATGCCATCTCTCTATCATTCAATAACCCTCCAAGCTACCATCAAACCCTACCACCTACCAGTAGGCAACTCCGAACATCCCCGACTCTTAAACACATACACACTTTCCACCACCTCCATCCCTAAATCTGCTCACACACACACATTTACCATGTAGGAGACAGTGGTTTGAGAAGCCACCGCGGCAACCTCCGACCGAACTTAGAATATCAAAATTAGATTCGTCCGCGGCCGCCGTTGTGCCGGTTTTCGGTTTCCTGCTCCCCATAAGCTTCCCCGACGGTCCGGATCCACGGGTTCTCGGCAACTTTCCATACTCCATGATGTCGTCGTCCAGTGTGCGGACCCATTCTGTGCTTTCGGCCGGTGGTTTTGGGTGGGAGGTGAAGAAGCTCGTGCGGGGCTTTGGGGGTGAGTGCTTAAAATTGAAGTGGCAGATTTTTTTTTGAGGCGAGGTGAGGTGGTGGGGATGGGGGTTTTATTTATACATGAGTTCTGCAGGGTAAGAGTTGAGTCGAATCTGCAGGTTTCGTTGCATTCTTTCTATGTTCGCTTACATTGATTCAATTGTTTCTGTCTCATTTGTCCCTTGACCTTCCTAACTGGTTCGTTCATTCGTGGGTGCCTTCGTGCCAGCGCAGATTCCCCGAGCGCGAACACAAGCACAAGTGCAGCACGAATATACCTACCTCCATCCGTCCCTAATATCCATGCCCCCCTTCCTTAGCTTGGTAAGAACCACGCGTGTATGACCTGGGTACATAACCTCCACGCCGTCGACCCCCAAAGCCACATCGATCGCGACATCGCCATCTGTTTGATTTTCTCAACCCTGGCGTTCGTGGCGGTCGGCGTGAGATTTTGGATCCGGGTGCAGACGAATCGATTGCCCTGGGCGGATGACTTTGCGGCGTTGTCCAGTGCTGTTTTGGGGGCTGCGTATACGGGGATTGCTGTTGGTCGTAAGTCCCCGCTCTTCTCTTTTTCTCTATTTCCTCTCCTCTCTTATCTTTGTTGGGCTTGGCTTGAGGACACGCTGATGAGGGGAGGGAAGAATATCTGAAGCTAATCAATATGCCTATGTTCTAGAAACACGATGGGGCCTAGGCACCAGCGCTGCTTATTTTCCTGTTGAGAATGCGGTGCCGTTCTCGAAGGTTGATTTTCTCCACTTCTTTTTACTTAGGTACTGGGCTAAATGCTTAGGTTCAATATGCCGGCGGCCCGGTATACACACTCGCTCTCCTCGGGTTCAAAGTCTCCTTGCTGGCGTCGTATCTCCGCATCGGGGGCTTCATTCGACCCTACAAGGTGGTTATCATCGTGGTGATCATCGCTGTCGTGTGTAACCAAATGATCTTTACGTGTTTGTTGCTGTTTGCTTGTAGTCCGGTATGTCTCCTCGTCGGTTTGTGTCAGTCTATGATGATGACGGTGGAATTAATGATCTGCAGATCCAGAAACAGTGGGATATGATGGTCCCCGGGAAATGCATCAACACCGTGGCTTCTTATTACGGTATCTATTCCTCCCCGTCTGATAAGAGAGGACTAGACTAAACTGCGTAGCCCTGGCGGGAACTAGTCTCGGCTTCGACTTGATCATCATCGCGCTGCCATTGCCGGTGCTATGGCGGTTGACGTTGAGATTGAGACAGAGGGTATGTTCTATATATCTCTTTCACTTCTACTCTTCTCTCTTCTTGTTCGAAAACAAACGAACGTACTGATCAAATGAAAGATCGCCCTCGTAGCCATCTACGCCCTCGGCTTCTTCATCACCGTCATCCAAATCATCCGCATCTTCACCATCAAAGCCCTAGAGACCTACACGGACAGCGAACCGATCGTGATGTGGTCCAGCGTGGAGATAAGTCTTGGTGTTCGTCCCTTCTTCCCCTTCCACCCACTTATTCATCATCCCCATTCACTCTCTCGAACCTGAACATGCTGAACGATGTCCTAGGTAATCATCTCCTGTGTCCCAACCTACGGCACATACTTCCACACCTTCGCGACAAACGTCAACGCCTACTGGCGCCGCCACAGCAGCACGTTTACGTGGAAGTCCGATCGATCGAACTCGCACAGCGGGCCGAGTGGGGATGGAAAGGAGAATTCGCATTCGAAAAGGAGCTCGAACTCAGGCTCGCAGGGTACTGCGACGACCACTACAATTGGGAGTCGAGGGTCGAGGAAGGAGAGGGATGGGATGGTGCCGGAGATGGGCGTGTCGAGCTTCAATGAGTTTGTTTGAGGGTGGTGTTTGGCGTTTTGGGGGTTGATTATGGAATTGGGGATGGATTTTCATGTTATAGTTGTTTGGTGTTGGGGTGTTGGGATAGGATAGGAGTTTTTGTCTTGCTTAACCTTTGGTTCTGTATTTTATCATGTTTAGGAGTCCGATCTGGGAAGATTCTGGTACTGCAAGAATGCCGACGAGTTGAATGCCTGAGGCAATAACTATGCCAAGCATTTCTCCTCTTTCTCCGTTCTTTCCTGTCTATTCTTCCTCCTACACCACTACAATCTTCAACAGCAAACTAATCCCAATAGCCGCTTCTAGGTACATCCCCATATCAACAAATAATAGATAGGGAGTAGCCCGAATGCGCCCTGAGAGTCTCTAGCAGCTTCAATTCCCTGATGAGATCGAGGGCGACTGGCGCTATTACAGTGATAATCAGAGCCGATCGCACTGGCGGCTGGCAGTGCGGTGTATCTGGGAAACCTACTTGTCCTGGTTCTTTGCGGCGACTGAGTGCTGGTGGTAGCTAGAGGTGGTAGTGGTATATTATTATTGAGAGATGTGGCGGATGATTATGACTGAGCGTAAAGCCAGTCTCTCACGCAGATAGGTATAGGAACGCTTGGTATGATAATCGCGCCTGTACAGATATCTGGGGCTACTTAGTTACTTCTTGTGATCAAGGTCTAATCTGAACCCTAATGCCGTAGCGAGGAGTGGTGCTAAATATTAATCTTGTGGAGTTAGAGGTATTAGAGCTAGACTTAGGGGTAGAGTGGGAGGATAAAAGGCTCTAAGGAGGTGGATGGGCGGCGTTAAAGATATCTTTGGCTATAAGGGGAGCGGTCTGGCAAGGGTTCGATTCTAGGTATATGTACGGTGCCTAGCGGTAATCGACACCTCCCCCGCGGTGGTCTTTCCTATGGAATTAGTACCTCATAAAGCCCTACCAAAATCAAAACAATTCTCGCTGTAAATGAGCCAATTCAACTCACATGGAACACATCGAAACTCTACAACCGCGCCTTCCCCTCCAACAATCCCCCCCAATCACCCTTCCCAAATTCCGTATACTCCGACTTCCCCGGAGGCAGCCAGTAGAACCGATCGTCGGCTCCCTCTGGCGCCTTCTGCCCTGTCTTCTCCGGGTCGACGCCCTCTTCGCGCAGGGGCACCTTGTTCTGCTTGTGGTTGTGGATATGCGACGGGTTTTCTACGATGCGGAGGAACACCGGAACCGCGTATTTGGGCAGTCGTGCGCGCGCGAAACTTGCGAAGTCGGCGTAGTTGAATTGGGGTTTCGCCTCGGGGGTGATCTGCAAGGCTGCGCAGCCGGCGCGGCCCTCGTGGTGAGGCACCAGCACGCCGTAAACGTTGGCCTCTTGGATGCCGGGGTATTGGCCGAGGGTTTCGGCTACTTCGGCGGTCGCTCTGCTTCTGTTAGTATACGGGGTTGAAATGGGTAGTGTAGTATGTTGCGAACTTACACATTCTCACTCTTCCAGCGAAACGTATCTCCTAGTCGGTCGAGGAAATACCACCGCCCGTCAGACTGTCGTCGCAACGCATCTCCTGATCGATAGAATAGATCCCCCTTGCGGAAGACGTCGCGGAGAAATTTCTTCTGCGTGGCGTCGTCGTTCTTCCAGTATCCCTGGAAGGCTTCTTCGTTGGGAATGTTCACCAAGATCTCGCCGCCCGTCTCATGCGACGGTCGCAGGGCAAACCCGGTCTTCTCGTCCCGCAGCACGTCGCCGGTATTGGGATCGATGGCCACCGGCACGTATACGTTTCGTAAAAGTAGTCGCAATAGCAGTCCGTGGTGACCAACGCTGCCGGCCGAGAAGGGTCCCCGGTTGTAATTGAACAGCCCAAAGACACCCTCGGTGCTGTTGAAGAACTCGCCGACCTCCGGGATGTCGAATCGCTGACGAAACCTCTCCCAGATGTCCGGACGCAGGCCGTTGCCGTACATGCAGCGTACGCGATGCTCGCGTTCCAAGGGCGACGGCGGAGCTGCTAGTAGATACCGGGCCACTTCGCCGACGTAGACGAAGATCGTTGACTCGGAGTCGTGGATGTCGTGCCAGAAGTGTCGCACGCTGAACCTCTTGCCGACGGCCACGCCGACTCCGGTGACGAGACTGGTTATCATCGAAATGGCCGATGTGCCGTGGTAGAGCGGCATACAGCTATACCAGCGATCGCCGGCTGGTCCGCTCTGGTCGTTAACGGACCCGCGTCGAAACGTCAGACCCCTGTATAGCCTTCCCATGGTAAACGCGCAAGCCTTGGGCATGCCGGTGGTCCCGGAAGTATATAATAAAATCGCGGGAAATTCGGCGGCCATGTCGCGAGCCAACTTTCCTTCGTCGGGGACGGTCGCGGGAAAGGAGGCGAGAGTCTGCTCCAGCGTCGCATCGACCGTCAGGCACTCCATGCCCAGCTCGTTCTCAATCCTCGTCTTGGACCCCTCGGCGCGGGCCTGACAGCCTTCATCGTCGTCCACCAATAGCAACTTCGCGCCGCTGAGCTTCAAACAATGCACCAGCGCATCCCCGGTCAGGTTATAGTTGACCGTTGCCGGTGCACATCCGATACTCAACAGCGCCAACCACGCGATCAAGAAATCCGCCGAATTCTGCAGATAAAACGCTACAATGTCACCCTTCTGCACGCCTTTACCGCGAAACAATTGCGCGTACCGAGCCGCCCGCGCCACGGCCTCGCGATAGGTATATCGTGCCTCCCTCGTCCAGATGCACGTCATATCCGGATATCGCGCCGCGGCCTCTTCAAACAAGAACCACACATTTCCCTTCCCCTGCGCGGCTGCCTTCGTATAACTCTTTTCGCCATTCCGGAGAGCCGAAACGGCCTTGAGGTCTTTCGCGACGTGAAACTTGGCATTGAGGTATGCGGCGAAAGTTGCCGCGCCTGCTACCGATGCGGCGACTTCCGGAGGGGTCAGCACGTTTCGACCAAGATTGCGACACCTGAGACGTGGGCACTCACCTAGAGCCATCTTTGATCAAAATCTCTGTCTCGTTATCCAGACGCGGAAATTCGGGGTTGGACAGTGAGAGCGCGCATTTTGAGACGCTCTCGTTCTGCCGAATAACCGTCCATCCTCGGTTATTTTTTTTGTGTTCTGCACAACGTTGGATTAACTCAGCGATCGTCGGCGTAATTCTGGGGAAAAGCGGGGAGCGTCGAGGGAGAACCGAGGCTCGTGGATGGTAATCTGGTGGCGCGGATTAGTGGATTATGTAGGAGATCCGAAGGAGGGAGATTGAAGACTGAAGATTGGAGAGTGGAAGATTGAGGGTTATCACAGTAGAAAGGTGTATGGACATCCACAGTGAGTCTAGTGGGTGTCGGGGCTGCCTGAGGCACTAGAGTGCCTTACATTCCCGGTCGCTTCTCTGTTTGTCTGAGTTTATCGTTAGACTTGACCTTCCATCCGCGGCTCTCGACGGCATCTCTTTCCTTCTGCTCTACACTGTGTACACCCAACAATGTCCACTCAACTCGTCGGACTCTCTCGGTCCTCCATTCTCCACATCCTGCATTCCACTGCCAAGTGCATCTCACACCGCACCGTCCGACAGGCACCGTCAAACCAACAACTCAGACCCGTCAAGTCAGCCTGACTCCCAGCCCGATGTGCAATCCTTGATTCCATCCACCTGTCGCTTGGCTGCATCTACATCCCTCCGAGTCTCTGCCAGTCGGTCGGTCGGCAGGCCCGTCCACAGCCTCGTCTTTATATGTTTTGAGTATCAACTGCTCATGTCGCTTCCCTGCCGTGCTCAGGCTGTGTAGCCAACGCATGCCATGTCAGACGGCTACGGCTCTATCTACGGAGTACCAGTTCTCGCGTAGATTTAACCCTCCCATCCAGCCAACAGAATAGTCTGACCGGACTCGGTCATACCTAACCTCTTAAAACTCGGCTATACCTACTTGGTACACAGGTACTTGTACTACAGGCCAGGATACTAATATCTGGACTAGCCCAGGCTAATGCAAGTGAGGTCATACCGGGTTAATTGTCTCCCATGACGTGCTGGTTTAGGACTGGACCGGGCGCGGGCCAACACTTTAGACGGGCTTTATCCTTGTTTTCCATGCGGTGATGGCCGGCTGGGATGCGATCCTCCAGTCGCTTACTTACTTGTAGAGTTATCTTTTGGGCTGGTCGTGGTACCTGTGTATTGTACATACGGAGTGGGTATACAGTGTACACCGTACGGCGTAGGTTGAGAGAAGAGAGAAAGAGAGGTGTAATCGACTGAGGCTGAGATGTGTAACCTGACTTAACCCTGATGCCAACTTTTGTTACTATACCAGCCAATCATATACCTGAGTGTACAGTGTAGTTAGTAGGTCTCGAGACAAATAAAAGATGAACATGAATGTGAATATTCACGTTGGAATCCCCGCACACATTCCTACCCCTCCATGTCCATCACCCGAGTCAGAATATCCTGCCCACCGAGTAGTCAAGCCTGATCATTCCGATCGCATCCCGCATCTCCATCTCCATCTGCAACGCCAGGGCTATCCGCATTCGGACGATTCAGCCGCCCGAAATGTACACCGTATGTATGAGAGGAGGGGAAAAAGACATCTGCAACTATCTGCATGAAGACCGATATTGAAAGAGACCTCGTGCGCTGTGCCTGTGCCTGAACATGAGGGTTTTTTGTTTTTTCTCCTGCTTTCTTTCTTGTCTCCTGCTGTCCCATGATGTTTCTTTCCGCGGGCTTGGCTGGACTCGTGACTGTCGTACCCTACTTCCTACCTCCCTATACTAACATCAACTAACTAGTAGGCGATGATTGCCTACGAAGGGATGACCTCTCCAACAACCACCACAATACCAAGCGTAAAATAAATGCAACGAATAAAATGAAATAATTTCCAAACCACAGAATAAATCTCCTTCCCGCATAGCCAAATGACATCATATCATCCAGACCCGATCACCCGCCTCGGCCGGTCGGTCACATTCTCCTTTCATTCATTCATTCGACTAACCTTGGCTAGACTAGACTCTTAGTGAAATAGTTAGGCCTAGGGCTCTCGGCCTGATCGTATAGAGTAGGTACGGTAGCTTGATCACAGCCACGAAAAAGAAAACAAAAACTTGACTCCCGATCTTGGACAAGCCGGTTGGCCTGATTGATTCCCGGCTAGCTGACGGGCTAAGGACAAGGACTCGCAAGAGCTCGGTCGCCCATCCTGCTGCAAGGAGGAAACGGGCCAGCAAAATCAAAAAAGAAAAAAAAAAAAAAAAAAAAAAGAAAAGGACGGTCCAAGCGGAAAGTGGGCTGCTCTTTGTTTGCTGTGGGGAATAAACTAAACTAGACTCTCCAAGGTAATCGGGCAGCAAGCATTGCGACGTCGTTGGTCAAGACGCGCCTGCATGAAAGCCGGGATTAGCCTCCAATAGATTCTCCGATCAGGCCCTCTGTACCCCGGTCCTTTTGCATCTTTAAATCGACCGGCTAGCACGCAATGGTGGAGGACGGATGGTGTTTGAGGTAGCCATGAGGAGTATATTGTTTATTTTAGAGGGGAGTTTAGATAGTATTACTGTTAGTTGTTAGTCAGTGTATCTACTTTGTAGAACTCCGATTAAGTAGATCTACTGAATATCGCTCACCCATTTATGATCTTCTAAAGTATCTGCCTTCTCGTCTGGCCCGATGATCGACATGGGATTTACCGAGTGGAGACTCGCAACATTCCAAACTAGCGAGATGCAAGATGCCAGGAGGTCCCAAGGATGCAAACATTAAGTAATATTTTTCCAACGATGCCAGCATCCAAATCGCCCACCCGCGGGAGAATTAAACATTAATGATGTTACCATCTGATATGTCCAACGCTTTCTCCGCACTGAGCGAGCAGTCCTGAGGGTCAGCTTCGGCCTCTGGCTCGTTTGTTTTCGGCGATGATCGTCTCTCGCCTCTTTACGCTTCCGGTCAGACGATAATAATGGGACAATCATTCAATAAACGCCCGAAAATACCTCAATAATTCTCCGTCTGAGTTCTGACTCTGACCACGCAGGACGGACGGCGAAAAATTAAGGTCTGGATAGTCTGCCGAAAGGATTTTTGCAAGCACGCCATGCCGTAACACGTCAACGACGGGGGAAAATTGTAGCCTGAGATTGGGATAGAGGAGGATAGCAGGACAAATCAAAATAATGGAATAAATCACAATGACAAACATGAAAAAGGCTAGACCCTGTGGAGAGTTGCCGGATGCATTCCATCCATCTTATGTTCCATTTTCCATTCTCCACGCTTATCGACCGGGGTGGATCTCGTTCCTGGCGGTGCCTCCGACCTTTTGTGACCTTTCCAAACCCTAATTAGCGGCACCTCCAAGTCATCCTCTCCACGCCATTACTTTCTAATTTCTGCTCTCGATTCAGACTTTCTCCTCCCCCCCACTCTTCTATAATCTACTGCAAGTCGGTGCAGGCTTGTGACCGATGCGGGCAATCGCTGCCATCTCCTACATTGACAGCCCGAGAATGGAGGAGCGAGAATGTTTCGAAGTAGAGAATGTAGAACCTATTTAAGAGCGACTGATTCCCAATCTTTTGGAAGTTGTAGACAGCAGCAGCATCTCTTCTCTTTTCTCTAATACTTCCCTTTCCTTATAATTTCTTCCTAATTGTAGTTCCCTTCCCTTTCATCATGAAGATGCTCGCTCTCCTTCCCCTCCTGGCCCTGGCCAATGCCTACTCCAACCCCGGCGCCTGCTCCGGAGACTGCTGGACTCACGATCCAGGTCTCTACCAGCGTGTGTCCGATGGCAAATACTTCCGTTTCGCAACCGGCGGCGGCGTGCACATCGCCTCGGCCGACTCCATCAAAGGCCCCTGGACAGTCGACGGCTACGCATTGCCCAATGGCTCGTCCATTGACCACCCGGGCAGCACCAACCTATGGGTATGCCCTGTACCCTCCCCGCTCTCCCCTCTATCGACCCAAATCCTCCCCGACTAACCAAGACATGAATAAATGAAGGCCCCCGACGTCCACTACGAAAACAACAAATACTACATGTACTACTCCGTCTCGACCCTCGGCTCTCAAACCTCCGTCATCGGCGTCGCCAGCTCCCCCACCATGGAAGTCGGCAGCTGGACCGACCACGGCACCACGGGACTCTCCTCGACCCCCGAGAAACCCTACAACGCCATCGACGCCAACTGGGTCAAGATCGGCGACACCAGTTACATGAACTGGGGCTCCTACTGGCATAACCTGTACCAGGCGCCGATGGAAAGCCCGCTGAAGCTGGGAAGCCAGGAGCCGACGAATATTGCGTATAATGCAACGGGCACACATAATATCGAAGCGACGTTTATTTTCCAGCACGGTGATTATTATTATTTGACGTGGTCGGCGGGCAAGGCCGCTGGGTATGAGACGAATTTGCCGGCGCCGGGGAATGAGTATCGGGTTGTTGTGTGTCGGTCGAAGAGTGGGACTGGGGGTTTTGTATGTTTTCTCCCCTTTGCTCTCTGGATTTTTCGGACTGGTTTGGATGAGAAGCTAACGAGATGGATGTAGGTCGACAAGAACGGCAAATCCTGCCTCGAAAGTGGCGGAACCACCCTGCTCGAAAGTCACGGTAATGTCTACGGACCTGGTGGACAGTAAGTTCTCCCCTACTCCCATTCTTCTCTAGTGACCACGAACAAGTGAAGGAATACTAATAACCGAACAGAGGAATCGTCAACGACAAAGACCTCGGCCTCGTCCTCTACTACCACTACGCCGATAAGACGATCGGCCTGGCCAAGGAGAAGTACCAGTTCGGGTGGAACCAGCTGCAGTGGGCGGATGGATGGCCCAGCGTGTAAATTGCGAGGGTTGGCTGAGTACTATGAGAGGGGTGGTTGTATATACCGTGGGATATATTCTATTTTATAATTTCTTAGGCATTTATTAGGAGTGAATATATGCTATTTAATCTGTACTGAGCACATCTTTTCTGGGTTGGCTGTGTAGATGGACGGGACGAGAGGATGGTGTTGAATGATTCGGTCTAGGAACAAGACTGGATGTTTTGCTATGATGGTAATATCACTCTAATCGATGATAGCAATGGGAATGAACAGCGAGTCGCTCAACCTGTTCATCTAGTGACGCACCGAGTTGCATCCGCACAGGTGCATCTGACACTCGGATAGCTACAGATCTCATCGCTTTTAAAAGCTATATTCTTACATGTTATGTGTCTATTTCTCTAGTGAACTAGATACCCAACTATCTACATAACATCCCAGCACTCACCCTTGTCCATCTAACCATCACATCAAAACCCATCTATAGACATCCATAAACATAAGAAATACGAACCCAAACTGTCCATGTTTATCTGACCTATCAAACCGGGTACCTGCATCTCGCAGTTCTCGGAATAGAACAATCAGGTGAGCATACGCGTCACCATCGGTGGCGTTGCTTGTTGATCGCCCTTCGTCATTGCTGATCGGGTGCAACCTGTTCATCCGGTCTGCAGGTAGCCTGGCCTAGACCTTCCGTCTGTATTCGATGGCCATGAATGCAGGGGGAGGGAGTGTGGGAGGGTTATTTACGTCATATTCCCCACAGAACTACAGTGTACGGTAGTTCGGTTAGGTATGAGTAAGTAGATCGTGAGATGTCACATTTGTGGGTTTGTGTGAGAGGTACAGTGACTAAATGATTGTCCCGTACCTGCGTACGTAAAAGCTTGCGGCCGTGATTTCTTTTTCGAGTGGAGTTTGGTGGCGGAGCTGGTTCTGGGATTTACATCGGTGGCTTGCAGCTCTGAATGGGTTTTACTTATGCGTAGGGCTGAAGGTGGCGGACTGGCGAGGTATCTGGGACCATCCACATCAGAAGCATCATGATATAAGAAGTATTATACATCATAAACAGAAATTTTGGGCTGTGAGTTGCGCGGCCATATCGATATCTTTTTTTTTTTTTTTTTAAATCTCCAATCAGTTTATTAAGCAGTATCAATTTTCTGTCCTTCAATACGATATATGACCTACTAGCGGGGGGGGGGGGGGGGGGTAGGAAGCTTACGCATAGAGCAAGCGCACGCATAGTAGGAAGCCTACATCTAATAGTTTGACGCATAAAGCAAACATACGCGTGATATTAAACTGGTATATAGAGCAAGTAAATAAATGGTATCGAGGCTTTATAATGCATTGTGCTCTCTTATAGTAATAAACTTACATACAGACTAAATGCTTATATGATGATAAACCAGGGCATATAGCAACTTTATACATATAACAAGCGCAAATATAGTAGTATTTCAAAGGGAATAAAAGAGAAGATAAGGCAAGATAGCAGAGCTGTCCAAAAGCATCAAGAACCCAATAATAATTTAAATGAGTAAAGTGAACCGATTTTATTGTCTTGTCAAATATGTCGCAAGATATACATTTAAGAAGATACTTAGACCGATAGCTTGATGGATAGTATATATAATTAGTAAATACTATGTAATAAAGAATTACTTAAAGTCATAGTTGGGTAAATAGTTGCTCTTTCCTACTTCATCAGATTTGTATCTAAAAGTTCGTAGTCGGAAGGTCTTGAAGGTCACAGTCATAGAATGATCCAAAGTAGCCTAGGGGTTATACCTGGATGTAACATACAAGATAAAGCGACTCGGAGAGCTTCGGCCACGACGATGTTACTTTCTAACCCGCTTACATGATAAGGTGGTATCCGGATTTAGCAAGGACCTAAACTGGGTTCCCCGCTACCTTGGTCCAGCCGCCTGTCAAATATAAGGTTAAGGCTTTCTAACCATGGATTATGCTTTTTATTACTTCATGATGATCTTTATATATAGAAGTCATCTTAACATAGACGGAAACGGAAGTCAGTGTAGATTTTGTGTAGTATATTAAATTTAAGATGTCCATGAGGTCTGTGGAGCCGTCATAGACTGCCCAAAGCTTAGGCAACTCATGACATCCTTGACTACAGATGAGCTGTCATTCTTCTAATGTTAAGTAGAAACTCTCTTCAATATCCAGGCTTCATGAGACAGGCAATACTACTTAAACACCGACGAGTCTCACTGGAACTGTGAAATATTCGCTCATTAACAATATTGACTTGTCTAATCATCTAATCGTCACCCATCATTACTTCCATCAACATGCAATTGATTTCCTCTTGTCACCTCTGGACAGCCGCATTGGCCATCTGCTCCGCAAGTGCTTACCATGTTCCACCCGATCAAACCGGCCTTGACACCCACACGTTCGATGACCCAGCCCTCGTCCACCAAGCTACTCATGATGGCAACCTTGTCTATGACGTCGACCGTGCCCAAATTAATGACCTAGATGAGGATGATGATCCGGCTTACACTGCGGGCAACGGTACCAATCTGGAGTACGGGAAATGCTACAGACTCGAAGACGACGACCTCTGGCTGGGAGGAGATTCTACCGCATGGAATTACTACACCTTCGGCCGCCGTTCAAACGTTCAGACTTTCCAACTCTGCAAGAATATGAGAGACTGCCAGAGGCAGAACTCGAATGACCAGGAGATTCGGGAAGGTGGGAAGTTCTATCTTTGGGACTTCCGAGGCAACCACTACTCGAAGAACGGGGAATTTGCCGCCTGCAACAACTTGGGCAACTTTTATGCAGCCGGACTTACCTACAAGAACTACGCCCAGTTTCAGGTTTTCACTGATGATTGTCCGAGTGGCGCTTATTTCTGCTATCTTACGCTCAATTTGGTGGGCCAGTCGTCTGGAAATAATGGACTGCAAGTCGCCGGCGATAAGTTCAGGAATGACTATACCGGAAGTACTGTTACGCTGCGCTTCAAAGAAGTCAAATGCCCTGACGACTATTGAGGATAGTGAGGATAGTCATTATTTGTCTTGCGCTTCTGCCATAGGGGGAGCATCATACGGCGTGGGTAGCGTAGTGGCTGTTTTGTTGTGATGTGAATTAGTAATGACACCACTAGTATATTATGAGAAGCCTGTAACAAGACCTAAAGGATGACTTGTCTTTGACTAACTTGGTAGTGAGATAAATATTCATGACGAGGTAGGCTTAATGGCTAAATCCATATGGTCTTCCATCTTCAAACATGATTCCTTTGTTGATACATCGGACATAAATTTCTTTATATCCGAGTCTAACACGTGCCAGCCTCCCAAAAGACTAGGCGAATCCTGTCACCGCGAATCCATCAACTTCCATCTCCCTGATAACGTATCCATCGATCCAAAATGCTCACTCCATTTTCTATCCCTAGACAAACCCAGGTAAGCCGTTCACAACTACAGTCCCAACCCAAACGAGCCCAAGTCCCCCGGGCTTGCACCTGGTGTCGCGTCCATCGAGTCAAATGCGATCGAAATCAACAATGTCGGAATTGTCAAAAGAGAGGAGGTGACTGTGACCGGTCCTCGGCCAAAGATGAGATCTTGACCGTTCCGCGCGCGGCGAGGTACGTGAATCGCCAGTTGGCTGTGCAGGCTGACCGTAGATGATAGGGAGATAGAGCGCTTGACCAAGAGGGTGAGGGAGTTGGAGGCGCAGGTACAGACGCAGAGGCCGCAGGATTTGTCTGCCGTTGAACCGAGCAGTCAGCAAACCACGCCTCCCAACGCTCCCCTGGACCCGTTACAAGGCCATGGAGGGGCCAGACTGCGTTGGGAAGGTGTACATACCCGGAGTGCCAAGCTGGACCAGACGCAGTATTACGGTCCCTCCTCATCGTTCTATTTCATCGCACGCGTGAGCGCTTACCTCGGCTCTGTCTTTGGTCAGCCCACCTCGGAGTATTACATGCAGCCGAACTCGGCGAGCAGGTCTTTTGCGAGCCCGACCAGCGCCCAGCCAGATAAAGCATCCGCGCTCCGGGAATCCGGGCAGGCGATAGATGACTTGCCCGAGGACCCGGCGGGTGACTATCTGACCGAGATTCAAGAGGATTACTTTCTCAGCCTCTACTGGAACTCGTATCATTGCACGTATCAGATCCTGGACGAGGCGGAGTTCCGTCAGCACTACCGGTCGTTATGGACGGGGTCTGGACCTCGAAAGCCGTCTGCTCTGGTCGATATCGTGCTCGCACTGTGCATGCAGTATGGTGTCTCGTTCCTCTCCCGCAGCGAAACCGATAGTTTCAAAACGGACGTGGATAGCACTGATGCTACTATCGCCGGAAGGGCGCTGTACCGTCGCTCTCAAGCATTGTTGAAAAACGAACTGGAGAGTCCATCCATATTCACCCTGCAGTGTCATATGTTCACGGTCGTCTACCTGTGCAATGCCTCGTTCCAGAACATGGCGCATAATCTACTCGCTCTTGCAGTACGCACAGCTCAAATCTTGGGCTTGCACCTGGAACCCCCAGAAGATCTCCCTCGACAACAGAAAGAGCTGCGCAAGCGGCTCTGGTGGACATTGTATGCGGTGGAGGTCAAAACATGCATGAAGCTCGGTCGGCCCTGGTCCGCCCAAATGACCGATGTCTCCTGTAGCCTCCCCTCTGATGATCGTGACCTTGTCTTTCTCTCGGGGTCCAATTTTGCATGCGTCGGAGAGACTACCTGGCTCACGTATAGCGTGCAGCTCGGGAAACTGGTCATGTCAGCCGGGGCCGTCTATGTTGCTTTTTTCGACAAATGCGCCGATACATTGACAGATACCGGTGGCAAAAGCTTGTATACCGATCATACATCGTTGGAAACATGCGCCGACTTCCTTCTTTCGTGCCTAGAATGCATGCAGAAATGGCTGGATGCGGTACCCGACGCGCTCAAGACAAAACGCAAAGACGGCACTGCCGCATTTGCGGCAGAGAACGTCTCTTTGGACATCGAACGCTTCGCTCCGGAGTGGCTCCAACGACAGCGCGTTCTTCTCGAGCTCCTGTATCATAACCTGTTCATGAACCTCTGTCGGACCTTCATTTGCTTCCCCACATCGAAAGCGATGACCACGTCAAATGCCGACACCCTCGCAACCAAGAGCGTCCACCACGCAATGGCTCTCACACACATCATGTATCAGATGCTCACCGAGACCAAGCTCCTGAACGGCTGGCACGAGGCCTTTCAGTGGCAGTGGAACGCAGCATTATCGATGGTCGGGTTCGCTCTAGCGTACCCTTTCCGTCCGATCACCCCGACAGTCCGCGACGCCATCGACACCGCCGTCGCTGTGTTTGAAATCATGGGGAAGAGCTTCGCCGTCGCGGCCAGTGCCGCGAACGTCACTCGGGACGTCACCGCGAAGGCCGACTTTCTGGTCCAGCGTGCGCATGGCGGTAATGCCGCTCGGGCGCTCTCACCTCCGGAGGAGCATGGCGAGGGGGTGGTTCCGGGTGCACCATCAGTGGAATTTTCTTTTGCTGGTATCGACGCACAGGACCTCCCGGCTGGGCTGGACGATTCGATGGGGTTGGCTTTTACGGTTGATTCGTTTACGAGTTTCGAGCCGGTTTACGCGGGGAATTTGTTTGATATGTGGACGGTGCCGGAGTTGAATTTTGAAGGTTTATAAACTTGAGGAACGGACGTAGAAAGGAAGATTCACCTGTATCGACTGTTGTCTGCTGTGCATTCGTTTTTCCATTTTGACTTATTCTAGAAGCTTTTTTTTTTTTTCGCCGCGATACCATGTTTTAGTATTTGGTCTTCTGTGCCCTTTTCCGTCCAGAACACCGTTCTCCAATGCAATTAGGAAAATAAGAACAAGCGCTACCACTATAACGCACACCACCGCTCGATTGCACATTCTCAAAAGAATATCATTAACAGGTAATCGTCTCAGGTCTTTATTTTCCAAAATCGCCACCAGTTCGCCCCAACCCTGTATACCACCGCAGTACCCGCGCAAGCAACTATCTCCTGTCAAAGCCTGACTACATTGAATAGTTACTGATAGAATAAGTAATGCAGGGAAAGCTGACAAACCGCTGCCTCTTATTGATCAATGGATCTGAGGCAGTTATTCGCTGACAGGGATTACGTCAGAGCGGTTTCGTAGCCCATGACGTCAAGATTCGGTACTGCCTATCATCCTCCGTGGATCCATTGTCCCGATTCGATTCCCATTGAACAACTACCTACATTCATGTACAGTTCAAGCAGGCCGAACCCAGTCTCTATATGATATCTGACTGAAAGCTATTCACGAAAATTTCGGGACCTACGAAATTTCCTATACTGTTAGTGCCTGGGTCGCAATTTCATTCACTTATGCTGAACAGTACAGTTTAGAAGGAGATTACCCTACCTTTGGTTCATTTGTTGAATGAAAAAGAAAGAAAAGAAAAATACAGGATCACTCTACATATACGACATACATAATGTGGAAACGAACCATCCCCACCGCCCGGAAAACCGTCTCCGAGAAGCTACTAAGCACCAGCTCCATCTCCATCTCCAACACCAGCTCTCTCCGCCCCAACAACCGCATCATCACGACCCCCCAACACCACCGCCCCCTAAGCACAACGCCCTCCCTGCGCAAAGAGAATACCAAAACATACGACAGCAACGAGCGCGAAAAGCTCGACCCGATGAGCAACGAAGTCACGAAATCCGGCACGGACGACGAAGTAGCACGGTCCTCGACCTCCTACGATGCAGGAAACACAGCACCCGAGAACGAGCTCGCGGCTGGTGAGCAACAACGCAAGGAGGAAGGGAAGCCTGGGAATCCGCTGGATGTGAGCCCGGCGAATCCGGAGGTTAGTGCGTGGAGGAGGCCGACGGAGGGGCAGCCGGAACAGGGGCGTGAGAAACAGCGTGGCCAGACGGGGAGGGGTGCGGTGAGGAAGAATCGGAAGGTGGAGGTTAAGGAGGATGGGTCGCATGTTGCGCATAGATGAGGTGTGTTCGTTTGTTAGGTCTATTGGATTATGGGTGTATGCATATGGTTGATGGTTGGCGTTTCTTTCTTTGGCTTTGCGATAAATGAAGATGGACATCATGATCTAAAGAGAAAGAGATATACATGAATATTGTCTGTTTGGTTCCTGAAATACCTAGTGTTTGCGTATGATATACATGAGACTCGTAGAACAGTGTACACTGTTGTGAATGGCCGCCTCGCTATAGAGCGGGAGAAACGAAGGTGAGGTCACAACGAGGCGAGCAAGAAGGTAGACCGTTTAGTTAAATAAAGGAACAAAGATTAACGCCCACTCCTAACGAACAGGGAAAATTTTCAAATAGAACAGCAAAAAACCTCAGCTATTTCTGATGGGATGGTGCGCGGCCCGGCGAGGCCTCACCCGGTTTGCCACCGCTCATAGTCTGGATGTCCTGCTCCGAGACCACTGCACGTTCCCCCCTCCGTCCTGCGACCTGGTCTCCCTGCCTTGGACTCTGGCTGCGGAATGCAAGCCAGCCACTGCCTATGACAGCAACTATGCTGAACAGCGCTATGTTACGGGACCTGCTGATATTAGATACGAAATAGAAGTTCAGGAAAGTTGGAGACATACCGCACCGCTTGTGGGCGGCCTTGTGTGATTGAAGTTGGCATATTGTAGGAAATAGTATATAAGTAGGAGAATTCAGAGTATCATTGCTTGTTTTGATTTAAGTGACGCTTCGACCACGTGTGCTTATATACGGTCGATTTTGTAGACACTGGGTGTACGTCAGTCACCTGTCATTGTCAGGCCACTTATGCATCGAGTGATATGTTTAGTGCTTGGAAAAGCGTTAAATCGGAACAAGAACCATGGGTTATTGAAGACATCATGCTGACGTAAGTATAACATTTTGAACAAAAAGAGGGAGAAAAACGAATGGCTGTGATAGTAGTTAACTAAACAGTCAATGTTGGGGCTTGATGAGATCGCTTTGTGCATAGATCAAGCGCATCAATTGCCTGTCTTTCGTACGACCTTAGGCAGATATAGTGCCGTGTTGGATGATCTACTATTTAATAGACTTTCTAATTTTACGTTGAATACTGATAAGGATCATATCTGGTAGATCCTTTCCCTCTAGTATTTTCCTACTTGGATCCGCCTTTATCTTATATCTCGCTATGTATTCATTCCTCGTGATTTCCGTCATACACTGACTAGACAGCGATCCGCCACAACAGAAGGCTAAATGACCAAGATTCTCCTGGAGATTGATTCCAATGCAGAAAATGCAGGAAGTTATGCGCATGTGGGTCTTTCTATATTTACTTGATTCGAGTAACTAGTATTGAGTGCTTTGTCATGGTGACATGGTGACCAACTTATGAAGTCATCCACCATCAACCGCAACCAACAATGACCATATATGAATCGCCAAAGTCACTGAACACCACAAATCCCATAACAATCTGCATCACAAATAAACCCTATTTCCAGAAATCATTATGTCTTTATTCATCAGACAATTCAGGTCCCGCATTCCACGCGGTATTGTCATCCTACCCCTACTTATTTATCGGGTTACTAACTTCCTGATAGTTTCTCGGGTACAAGCGGTCGCCATCCGCGCTCAATCATCCCAAGTCGCAAACCCTCGATCCAGCAACCCGGAATCGCAAGCGATCAACGTGTCCCGGGGTAAGGAGTCCCGCTACGACGATACGCCTGATTCACGCTCCGTCCAGTCTCCCATCTCAGGCCAATCTGGCCCGACGAGCGAAACACACGAAGGCGAGGAAGCGACAACTACGACGGAACAGGTGCATAACGATCCGAACAAGCCAGCGGGAGAGAAGAGACGAAATGTCGAACAAGCTGGAAGGAGACCGATGGGTCCTGAGGATGAGAAATAAGCGATTGGAAGCTAGACGGGCGTTGCTGACTGGCAGAGTTTGAAGATTGATGTGTTAGTGTTGTTTAAATGGTTTATATAGTGTATTAATAAATTAACGACCATTATATATCCAACTTATATCTATTGAGCGAGAGCTTTACAGCTTTGCATAACTCATGAGTAAATATTTCTCACCGAAGGCAATCTGATTGCCGGGCATTGTTGAAATGTATTGGTTGATCAAGGATTGTGACATAAGGACCGGTGAGGAAAGATTAAGATATGCAGGGTAGAACCGAGAAATGACGAGAAAGCTTCCGGTGAGAAGTAGGTTTTGCTCACCTAGCTCATGTAACACCCACATTTCCTGGCGTTTAGGGTAGTATTTCCAATTCGGGATAGGCATCTTCATGCTGCGTTCCGTAGGTATCAGGATAATTCCAGATAGTCTCACTCCTTACTGCTCTGTGATCCAACTTGTTAAGTACCAAGGGAATATGATAGTACGCTAACTAATATGAATGGTTTTGACTTAATTGCTGATGGAGCAGACTGACCCCTTATCTGGATGAAGCGAGAGTAAATTGTAAAAAATAGACACAGAAATCGCAGAATTATGTCCCCAATGCCCCCCGACCACAAAGTAGAACTGGCCTAGAACAGTACAACTGAATAGAAACATGGATGAACCTTACCGCATATAGTTAAGCAGTACGAGAACGACGGCGATCGATCCACAACTCGACTGTGCCGAGAAAATGAGACCCATCCACAACTACAATAACGAACCAGGAGTCGTTACTGGGCATTAAAGAGTATTTAGATGCCTTACCCCGTACACCGTACTACCCTCCACAAGTAAGCAACTTGACCCCCACCACTGGCTCCACTGTCATCTCTTGGATGATGTTGTAAAATGCAAATTGAATGCCGATCCACAACTTCGGCTATACTCTGGATGCTGTGCCTAGTACGAGTACGACTTGGCAATGTCATTCTAGAAGTTTTTTTTTCCAGGACTTACTACGAAGAGGGCACGGAAGGTGCCCGCAAAGTTACTATTTAAGACACAGCACCCCGAAGGTATGCAGGAACCAAGACTTCGGAAAGAACCAAAAAGTTCACTCCTTGTACGATGCGTTTGTCTCTCTTCCAAGCCGCCCTCTCAGTTTCCTCGCTGAGTGGTGGCCTTGTTGCCGCCTCTCGTGTTTCAGAGTGCAAATGTGTAAGGACTCTATGCTCCCTCTCTTTACCCTGGATTCATGCTCATGTTTTTATTCTACAGAGTCCATCTGACCCCTGCTGGCCATCATCAGCTGAATGGGCGTCTCTGAACGACACTCTTTCCGGACGTTTGATGAAGACTGTACCACCCGCCTCGGCCTGCTACAAATCCGAAAGCAACTACAATGCGACAGGATGCAAGCGTATTGTTGACGAGTGGACCACGTCCGTCTTTCACTCTTCTAGCCCGTTTAGTGTTCTGGACCCGATCTGGTCTGGGGACGCCTGTCCTCCTCTGTACCCGAATGGAACCGGCATCACAGGAGACCCTCACGCGGCTTCTAAAGGATGCGGGTTGGGAAACCTCTCGCCTTACGTGGTAAACGCCACTTCTGCAACTCATGTACAGACTGCCTTGCGGTTCGCCAAGGAGAAGAATCTTCGCATCAATATCAAAAACACTGGACATAAACCTGAGAAGAGGTAAGTTTGGTCGCTTGTTTCTTCTAGTACGAGGAACAATATGGCAAATGCTAACTTCATGCATAGTTCGGCGTATGGTAGCTTAAGGTATTTTTGTTTTCCAATCATACCCTAGCCTCCAATGTGCGAATTGGCTAATATTCGCAGTATCTGGACTCATAACATGAAGGAATTCAAATTTCACAAGTCGTTCAAAGCATGCGAGAGCTCCGAGCCTCAGATGGCGGGTACCGTCGGAGCAGGAGTCCAAGATGGCGAATTGTTCGAAAAGATGGCGAAGCATAACGCCATTGCCGTGGGTGGCACGAACTCGGTAATAAACCCCCTTCATTATAATCTTGAACTACCTCCTAATCTGATGCAAACTAGGATGTCGGAGTCGTCGGATGGGCCCTTGCCGGTGGCCACGGATACGCCACGGGTCAGTACGGCATGGGAGCCGATTCCATTATCGAGGCGGAACTCGTCACACCTGAGGGAGAGGTCTTGACGGTCAACGAGTGCCAGAGCCCCGATCTGTTCTGGGCTATTCGTGGAGGAGGCGGCAGTACATTTGGCGTGGTTCTTACGGTCACCGTCAAAGCCCATCCCATGCCTTCTGTCGGCATCGTGAACTTCGACGTGTCGCCACGAAACCACACCTCTCCTAAACAGTGGTGGAACACCGTCGCCAGTCTGCACAAGGAAATGGCAGAGCTGCAAGATGCTGGCTACGCTGGATACTACACGATCAGTGGACCCCCTATGCTCTTCCACAACACCATCTTCGCATACAACGTCAGCAGTGCTGAGGAAGCGAGGAAGCTGGTCCAGCCGTTGGAAAAAGCACTCAATCGATCGAATTCCACCGTCAAGACGGAGATTTCTGCGCTTTGGACCAAGTCTTGGTACGAGCTGATCGAGAAACTGGGGCCATTGGCGGACGCAACCGACGTGGGCACTAAGCGTAGCGTTAGTGCTTCTCGTCTTGTAACGCGAAAAGCTATCGAAGACACGGCGCTTTTTGCGCAAACGTTGGAAAAGATTGGTCCTCAGTTTACCGAACCAAAGGTATGTCGCGGAGCTCAGAGGTCACTGAAGTTCACTTGAATATCAAGAATTCTGACGAATACTTCAGAACGGTGTTTCAAACCCGTCTATGTCAGGTACAATGACCGTGGGCAAGACACCCGTAGACAACGCACTCAACCCCGCCTGGCGCGATACTGTCGTTCACTTGATCACAGGACAGCACTGGGATGACACTCTGTCCGAAAACATTGCGAATGAGACCGTTTATGATATGACTTACGACAAAGGGTATGCCCTCCGGCAATTAGCACCAGATAGCGGGGCCTATATCAACGAGGTATTTCAGTCTCAATCCATTCGTTCTAAACAAGCAAGCTGATTGACCGTTCCAGGCAAATTCATACGAGCCCAACTGGCAATGGTCCTTCTGGGGACCTAACTACCCGCGTCTACTTGCCATCAAGCAGAAATACGACCCAAACAACCTCCTATGGTGTCGCACTTGTGTTGGCAGTGAACAGCTCGTTCAACAGCAGAATGGAAGCCTGTGCAAGAACCTGTAAAAAGGCAGGACCTCTCTGTGGTCAAAGATGGCTTCTAGGTCCGATCTACTCTGTCATCACTCACTCTCTTGACCTTGATAACCCAGGGCCGATATTTCATATTTTTCTTCCTTTCTTTGCCCGCTCTTTATAAGATGCTCTTCCCATTAAGTGCTATATTATTCTAAGGGTTGAATCAGACTTTCCTTTACTTACCATCCGACATCTTCCGCTATGTTGACAGTTCTATCGGATTGATCATAGAGTAGGGCCAAGAAACTTACCAGACAAGGAGGATGCATGAATCACATCACTAGATTCTGTGAAACTGATTCCATATTCAAAATTCAAGTATATTGTTTTTAAAATGGCAGACTGGCTTTTGACACTTCGAGCGTTACTATCAATAGAAACGAGTTCAAAAAGCTATGGATTCAGTACTGTTCGCGAGAAACTCCCCCCTAGATCATCTAAAGTAATTTCCACTACCTGCCGAGATTGCCGAAATCATCATATCAACCAGAGAAACCACAAAGTACGGTTATAGGATGGGACATTTTCCAAGACGACTACGTGTCATGATCGACATCTGAGCCCCAACCTTACTACACATATATCAAAGGCGGTATAACAGAAGTGGCCAGTCACCTGCGCGGGACTACCTACGTCGGCGTACAACACCAACACTCCCTTCAGCCATGACATCGCCCTCCCCCCAAACCCACCATTTCCAACAAGCACAAAAGCAAAACCAAACCCAAGCCCAATACAATCACAAACATACCACTCGGCGTCCCCGACACCTTGCAGGACCCAGGACGCCGCCTAAACCATCACCCGGACAAGTCATCTCCGCTGCCACCGCCAACCCCATCCCGTCGGGCATACGCTCTCCGACCAATCCCATCTCGCGCATGACCTGAAAAGCCCTCCCTAACTACCACCCAAGACATTTCCTTGTCTCGGGCGGGGATCGTTGTGCACGCCACGAAGCGACTAACCCGCTTTCCTTAGGAGGGGAGAGAGGGGAGGGTTGTTTCTGACGATGTCGGCTGTTTTGAGCGCCCTTGTCTACCAACCTACTTTGTGGCTTGTCATGGCCTTTTGCTCATGGGGTCACTTGTGTTCACTCGTATGGCGTCTCGTCTTGGCTTGACTTGACCCTCCGCTTGTGCTTTTCTTGAGAAAGCCTCGATGCTACTTCGGACTGCATGGGTGTGACTACGTACGACTTAACTCATGAGAATAAGGTCTACCCCATTCGCCAAGTGATTGCCAAGAGACACGCGGTCTTTGGGAGCTTCCTTCTTTATCTCCACCCCTCTCGAAACTCGCTAGCTAACTAGATAGGTTGGTAGGCAAATCGGTGTAGCTACCCCGGCAAGTAGCAATTCGCAGGTCGGAGCGTATCAAATTGGAAGCCCCGTACGTGTGGACCAGAGACTAGAGAGGGCCCATCCGCCAAGCCTACGGGGGAGGCTGTGCAAAGCTTGGAAAGCTGCATCTGTGTCCGGGGGAGGTGGCACGGTACATGCATACATACGTCTGGGGTAAGTAATGGGCCCGGTTCCAGCCTCCTGGCGCTTACTTTATTGATTTGACTTTCCGGATTTGGGTTTCTGGACTTGACTTGTCAGATCTTCTGATTGGAAGAGGTCAGGCCCCTGAGCCCGCGCGGCGAGAGAATGGTTATGGCGTGATATCTTGGTCGAGGTATATACTCTGCCGTAGCGGGATCCTGTTTTCTTGTTCTCTTCCATCCTCTCTCTTGGGGAGGGCTTGGGTGTGGTGATGGCGGAGGGGGAAACGCGTTGGCATGGCTGGGCTGGCGCTCTGGGCGTCCTCTTGTTGTTTAGGTGGCGGGGTGAGATGCTACTCTCCTGCTCTCTTTTTTTCTGGGGTCGTGTGTGGTATGTAATCGCTTTTGGGTTATTGGAAGAGAGATAGAGAGATGGGGAAGGTTGCGTGCCAATACTCGAAGTCATTGTTGATCTTGATGTACTTTGTCTTGGACCGGGTGTTTACGGAGGACGTATGAAAGAGACTGGTTTGTTTGGTTTCTATACCGTATCTAGCTGTTTTCTGGTCTTTGGTCTCCACAATATCCCCTCTGTGGATCTGACAGGAGCGTGGGTGCTAATCTGGGGAAAGTATGCGGGGTGCGTTTCCCCGGCCATTGTACTGGGGTAGATGCATACATACTCCGTCCATGCAGATGAGGTGCAATGGATATGACTTGCTCCGGTAGGGAGACTGGCGATGAGTATAAAGACCTTGCCCTGCTTCCATCCATCCATCTCCTATCTCCCTACCTCCTCAACATCTACTCTATCCTTATACCACATACTGGACATCATGGTCTCAATCCACAACCCCAAATCCCCCCCTCAACCCCCCAATTCCAAAGAAGACCCTAAGCCCTCCACCCTCCACCGCGAATTCACCATCGACGAAGAAAACAACAAGAAAATCGCCCGCTCCGATGAAGACGAAGAAGGCGGAGTCTTCACGTCCACCGCTGGCGGCGACTACTCCGGGGCCCAGAAGAAGACCGATCCTGTGGAGATCAGCCTTGTTCGGAAACTTGACCTCTGGATCATGCCGACGCTGTGGGTTATGTACTGGTTGAATTATCTGGATCGGAATGCGATTGCCCTGGCCAGGTTGAATGATTTGGAAGAGGATCTGGGGTTGTCGAGCTCGCAGTATCAGACTTGCGTGTCGATTCTGTTTGTAGGGTATTTGTTGGGGCAGGTTCCTAGTAGTATGTCTTGTTTTCTTATTTTCTTCTGTTGGTTGTTGAGTCATGTTCTGGGGTTGGAAGGAAAGGCTGACAACGGTAGATATGATTTTGACTCGAGTTCGACCATCACTTTACATGGCCGGATTCATGGCTCTCTGGGCGATTGTCAGCGCATTGACTGCACTGGCCAAGGACTTCAAGGGCCTGCTGCTTGTCAGGTTCTTCCTCGGAGTATCCGGTACGTATCACCCTAACGAATCCCCATACTACTCCCCTAACCCTAACCGACCACCCACACTAATACCCTCAATAGAAGCCCCCTACTACCCCGGCGCCCTCTACATGCTCTCCATCTTCTACACGCGCAAAGAAATCGCCACCCGCATCTCCATCCTCTACACGGGCAACATCCTCGCAACCGCCTTCGCCGGGCTCATCGCCGCCGGCATCTTCCACGGCATGGACGACCTCGCCAACCTAACCGGCTGGCAATGGCTCTTCATCCTGCAAGGCGCGGTCACCTTCGTCATCGCCGTCCTGTCTATCTTCACGCTGCCGGACGACCCGCTCAAGACCCGCTGGTTGACCCCAGAGGAGCGGGAACTCGCGCACGCCCGTATTGTCGCGGATACCGTCGGTGCGAGACACCAGACGAGTACCTTCGCCGGGCTCAAGGAGGCGGCGCGGGATCCGAGGTTGTGGCTGTTCGCCTTCATGCAACATATGCATCTTGCGGCGAATGGGTTCAAGAATTTCTTCCCGACGGCCGTCGAGACCCTCGGTTTCAATACCACCATCACCCTCGTGCTAACATGCCCGCCATACCTCATCGCGGGGCTAGTCTCTGTCTACTGGAGCTGGAGCTCAGGCAAGTACAACGAGCGCACATGGCATATTACATCTGCCAAGGCGGTCGCGATCGTGGGGTTCGTGTTGGGCTGCGCGACGCTGAATACCGGCGCCCGGTACTTTGCGATGGTGGTGTTTGCGATCGGCACGTATGCGGTGAATAGTATTGTGTTGGGGTGGGTGTCGAGTACGTGTGGGCAGACGAAGGAGAAGAAGGCGTCGGCGTTGGCGATTGTGAATACGATTGCGAATGTGTCGTTTATTTGGACGCCGGTGAGTTTGCTCTTTTCTTAGCTTTTCCCCTTGCTGGATGTTTGTGTATGGGCGGGGGAACTGAGAGGGTTTGGGGCTAATTGTGCACAGTATCTGTGGCCGTCGTCTGATGAACCGCGCTATACGATTGCCATGTCGTCGAGTGCGGCGTTCTCGGTGGCGTGTGCGGCCAGTGCGTGGGCGATGAAGTTCTGGTTGATTAGGGAGAATCGGAAGATTCGGCAGATGAATGATGAGTCGGCGTTGTATTATGCCTACTAGCTGGAACTGGTCGCAGTTTACCTTTTATCTATTGAAGGGATACATGAGATTATTATTATACAATCTAGGTCTCTTGATATGAGTTTATGAAACCGATAATCATGAGTTGATTTACTTGCTCACTCGACTTCAACAACCCGCTCACCCATCACTGGGAAAACACTTAAGATGCCAGCCTCCTCGACGTGAAAGTTCAACCCCACAATCACTTGGTTATCTGGATAATTCCATTTCAAAACCTCGTCATTGGGACTCTCAACCTTCAGCTCTCTTTTCAGCTTCGTCAGATGCAGGATGCGATCATAACTGGTAAAGAACTGTAGTCGAAAGTCAGCCCTTGTACTTAAGTTGTAGAGACTATCAGCCTACTTACCCGAAATCTGTGTTGCCCCAAAGTCGGACTTTGCCAAGTATCACTGCCGATGATCATTTCGCCCGGTTGCAAGCGCAAGGTATGCGGCTTGGGGCCTTTGGTGCAGTCCAGCTGGTCAGAGCATGCGACTGTCTGCTGGCTTCCATCGGTGAACAGGAACTCAAGTCTTCTGCAAACTATCCTAGGAACGAGGTCGAAGCTTGCTTTGATCTCAGTGATATCTCTGCTGCTCAGGTCTACAAACACAGTCCAGACCTTTCTTGGAAGAGGAAGCGGGGGCAGGGGCGGGTGCTCCGGATCGTAATCTTTGGATACCTCCCTAGTGGCACTCCGGGCCCAATAGGCTTTATAGGTAGCCTGTCTATAATGTATTTCACTATCCGGGGGCCTTGTTGGCGACACAGTAGCCATGCCGCGTGCTGTACCCTGTGATAAATCCGCGGTAAGAAGTCCGAAGCCAGTGATTGTGCTCTCCTGCTGCTCGTTAGCGCTTCAGAGCCAGACGTTTTCATAGAGATTCAATAAGGCAAACCAACCATGAAGTGTCCACACATTCCAACTACAGTAAATTGCTGATGGGTTGTTTCCAGCCCCTCAAGCCGGAACAGATGTATTTCACCCGTATCACTCCAGGACCCAAGCTTGAAGCGCGGCTCAAAGGGGCTGTCGTTTGAGAATGTTCCAACATGACTCGTGGACAGGGAATGCGTTGTTGTTGCGAACATCTCTATCTGACAACCCTCTACGCTGGTTAAACTTGCCCTGTGAGGAACCAGATTAACAATAGGTCCGCCAAAAGACTGGCACTGAAGCTACTTACTTCCTGTGTGAGATAATACCCATGATCATGGTATTCGTCATCACTTCGAGGATCCAGCATTTCGGACTCAACATAGACCATTCGCCCACGCGTCAACCACTGATTCCAGTCTCCTATCAGCAATCCGACATTATTTCTTATATTTCTTAGAATGTGGTGCTTACCTCAAGTTGGTTCTCGCCCAATATATGGGCACCATAACCATAGCGTACGTCACAATGCCAGATGTGTTTTCTTCCATACAGATGAAATGTATCATTTTCATCTCGATCGGCACCACCACACGTACAATCATCGACTCGGAGCTCTAGAGTTATAGTCTGCTTTTCCCGAGTAGCTGCTGGGGATCCACGTAAGCTTCCATTGAAGAGAGGGCCCCCACATACGCTACAGTGAAAGTTATGTCCTCTGCTATTGTTTGTTGTCAAAGACATTGAGTGCACTAACAGGGATTGTGGTTCTAAAGATAAGTGTTACAAACAGTGAAGGATAAGGCAAAGATTATGAAAAGGAGGGATAGGGATTAAAAAGATAGAATTGGGTGTGATTGAGTATTTTCTGACCAAGGCAACCAATAGAAAGGGGTAAACAAAAAAGAAAACGAGGACAGAATGCCAGGTCTTTTTATGTAGATGGCGACGATATGAGACTGGATATTCTGCTGAGTTCGGTAGTTTCATTTAGCTTGAAGTGCCAACGGAAAGTCCCTGCATGTGCACTGGATGCAATTGTCGACATGGAATATAGCTGTGTCAATTTATCATTCGCTCTTCACACTCCAGCAAAATAAATGAAGATATCGCTCATCAGTTGCGGATCTTCAAGTTCACGCAAAATCCGCGAGCTCGTTCTTTGGAACAAGCGACTCATGCACTCCCCTCTCGTTTTCCTGGGATTGTTTCCAAGCCCATGCCTCGTCTTTCTGCGGTCCATTGCCGGTCCCATTCAGCACGTTCGCAACGTACTTTCCAATCGTAGGCAAGAACTTGTAGCTGTGGAATGAGCCACCAACCGCAAGATACAGATTCGCCAGATTTGGATCAGGGTGGCTTGTGATACGAGGATGTTGGTCCGAAGAAATCGAGTCCCAGCAAATTCGGTAGTAATCGGGTCGTCGGCCGTTATCCACGAGCTGCGGGAGTCGCGCACGAATTTGCGGTATTAAGTCTTCTTGTAGCTTTTTCGGAGCTTCCCACTGACTTTGGGATGATGGGACGGAGATTCTGTGACCAGATGGGGTTTGAATGGTGTTTTTGAATGAGGTCGAGAAGGTAAACTTGAGAACTCCCGACTCGGTCGGTGGAATCACCTCGCCTTTTATCGTTAGCTGTGGAAAGAAAAGGTCATCATCAACATACCTAATCCTCCGTAAACAAATACGGGAAGCTGATTATACACTTCCTTCTCCAACTCTGATAGCTGAAAATGAGCAACCGAGACCCCAGTAGCAGAGACCTGACTCTCTACTCTTTGAGCCTCAGCCAGACCCAGCTCATCTTCCACTGAAGACATCAATTGACTCGTCCAGGCTCCGGTCGCCAGAAGAACCTTGTCCGCTTTGTAGACACGCCCCGACTCAGTCTGAACCCCCTCAACCCTCCCATTCCCCAACACTATCTTCCTCGCCTCCCCAACCTGATAGCCAACCCCAAGTTTAACAGCCTCCTTCACCATAACCTGCAAAGCCTGTCCCGCATCAGCCCACCCCGCCAAGGGATTATAGTAGAACGACCCAAACGGCGAACAATCCGTCCGGCTAAGCACGCTCCATCGCTGCCGGACTTCCTCCTCCGTCAGATCCTCAATGACGTCTTCGCGACCGCTATTGCGGAAATTCTGCCTTATGCGCGTCGGCACGTCGCTGTCCTTCTCGTCCATGGCAATCCATCCACTTTGGTGGTAGACTCCGGCGTCGCGGAAAGAGGGGAGGGTTTTCCAAGCTGAGATGGCTTCGAACCCTAGGTCCATGTACAGGGGGTTGGAGTAATCTGCTCGGATGATCTTGTTGATGTCGGTGGATGCCGCGGTGGATGATGGAGGGTCGGCACGGTCGAGGAGAGTGATGCGGGCGGGATTGGCGGTATTGTGTGCGAGATGGTATGCTGTGCTGACGCCGAAGATACCGGCTCCGACGATTAGGATGTCTTCTTCCATTGTGGATGGTTTATTGTTGATGGCGTTGTATGGATGAGGAAGCGGGGAAGTGGTGAGGGGATCTGGACCTCAGGTCTCAACCAGACAGCGCTAATGATTTTTGGTGGGCGCTACAAAGGTAGTGCTACCAGTGCGATGATGGATATAAGTGATGAATGGATGATTTTGGCTGTCTAGACTAGTTGCTTGGATTCTATTGATTGATGTAGGAAGAAAGAGGCCTTCTTGGCGCTGCATACATAAAAGTTCCTGAGCTTGGCATTGACACCTCAGGCGTATACGCATACCCGGAGTCCATCTTTCAAATAGACCTCATTTATTGCATCAAACTATGAGAATCATCCAAAATTAGCAATAGGCTATCATTTCCCTTCTTAAATTCTTGTTAAATTGTGCATTATCGGCCAGTCCATCTCTGGCTCAGCCAGCCTTTCCATCCAGGGAACCAACCGACTTCGCAACGGCGTCACAGTAGACCTAAAAATAGGCCGATGACCACCAGGAAGAGCAACAGATAACTTTAAGCAGTTCAGCCACGAACCAGATAAAGCGATTATTCATCCTGCAGAGCCACAGATCGGGCTGATATAAGCCTCTCTTGGTGTGGTAGAGTTCGTCAACTGAACCTTATCTCTCGTTCCTCTCACAACCTTATATTTCTAGTTCGTATTCATCATCATTATTCCATCGCTGGCTCATGTGTGTTCATCGGCTTCAATTTGGAAAGCCTTGTGGACGTCCATGAACAACCCAAATAAGCTCCTCCTGCATACTAGACAACTAGCTCATCTCTAAACACTCACTCACCTATCCAGGCAATCGCAATCACAGCCTCCACTCACCAAACAACAACAACCACCTTGATCTCAATCCACTACCAAAATGCCAACCCTCTCCACCATCCTAAACTGTATCCCCGCCTCCTCGTCCTCCTGTATCGGCTACCTCAACCCAGAAAGAATCACAATCACGCAGCACCAACCCCCCTGCGCCCACAAACTCAGCCCCGTCAGCCGTATCCGCGCCGCCCAGATCATCCGCACCGGGGACGCGCTCTTCGCTGTCGAGGCGCCTCTGAGGCAGTGTCTGGCGCAGTTGGCGCCGTTGATGCTCTGCGAGAGCGAGCATCGAGGAAAGCTTGGGGAGGGGCAGTTGTTGGTGCTGTGGTGGTTGAAGATCATGGCGTGTAGGGATAGCGAGATTTATTTGAGGGAGACGGTGGATGTTTTTAGGGAGTTGGGGTGTTTGGAGATTTTGGATGGGGGGTGGGAGGTGGAAGTTGAGGTGGATGAGGAGGAGGATGATGATGATGGTGATGAAGACGATGGGCTTGAGGATGTTGAGGAGAGGAGGAATGGATCGAGCCCAACATCGGCTTCATCTTCGAACTCAGCATCGACCGCAGTTTCGACAACAACGAGCTCATCTCAGTCAACCTCGCTCGGTAGCTTACCCGCTGCTACTTCCACTTCTACTCCTGCTGCTGTTGCCAGTGATGGCAAAACAACATCCAACATCTCCACCCTCCTCTCCCGTCTCCTAGTCCCCGAACAACCAAAAGAACACCAAATGCAACATCTCGCATCCATCCCTATCACCAAAAACCACCAAAACAAACACAAACACCCACAAGTGCCTAAATTCGGCACACCAATGCCCCTCGCGCGCACCATCATCGCAAATCTCCACGGTCTGGATAGCAACCATGTCCTGCCAAAACTACCTGTCCAGGGAGAATGCGGGGTATGCTTGTACGATTTCCACGTGGCGGGGGGTTCAGATGCTCGGTTTGCGGTGATGTTTCACCCGACTATACATGATCATGACACTGGTCATGAAGCGGATACCCCTAGGGAGAGGGAGAAGAAGAGGAAGAGAGAAACAGTTCAGTCCAAGGTTCAGATTCAGGCTCTGACTAAGGAAGACCTCTGGCCAGGGTACGATTTCACGCGATTGATCTGGTGCAAGGGGAGTTGTGGGACGAGTTACCATAAGGAGTGTATGGGCGAGTGGATTCATATGATGCGGACTGCGAAGAAACCGTACAAGCCTAGTTGGCCGACGTGTCCGAGTTGTAGGATGGATTGGATTTATTGATTTACTTTGCTCTACCAAGGGGGTTTTGTTTTGTGTTTGGTCTGGTTGTTCGCTCATATAATGCATGTCAGGAAATTGAGCGTAGGCGTTAGGATCTCATAATATTCAAATAATCTATTCTCGATACAATTTGAAGAAAGTCTTTTAGAACTTCACATCTATTCCCCCACATACACGTACACTCGAATCCACAACAGTGTAATGAAACGGCCACATTTTAGTTATCACAATCGAGCAGCCTTTTTCTCCGTCGTCTGGTTCAACCAGAACTCGATGGTCCGCACGAGCCCGTCGATCTCCTGCATGGTATTCCCTGCATGCAGGCACACCCGCACCCGCTCCTTACCTGCAGGAACGGTGGGCGACATGATGGCTCGTATCACGAACCCGGCACGTTGACAAACGGCCGCCAATTCACGCGGGACCGGACTGCGCAGCGAAAATATTGGCGAGCTGGGGAAATGGTGGACTTCGAAGATCGCTGGGTCCCAGGAGTCCAGCTCCCCGAGTCGGTTTCTGAGGTACAGGATCAGTTCTTGGAGTCTGTCCTGGAGCTAGTAATATCGGTTAGCCAATTTGTCTTTATTGCTCAGGATACTTAGGCCTTACTTGTTGGGTTTCTCCCTCGGATAGAAGCTCGTAGGCTGTGCGGATGGATGCTAGGAATGGAAATCCCATCGCAGTGGTGTAGATCAGGCTGCGGGCGTAATTGATCAGGTAGTCTCGAGTATCCGTGCAGCAGAGTACAATAGCTAGAAAAGAGATTAGCATTTCCTCTTCAGTCGCATCAGCAACAAAAGCTTACCACCATGACTAGCCAACGCTTTCCCAAACGTATGAACCCGTATGAACATACGGTCCTCCAACCCCAAATCCTGGATAACGCCAGCTCCACGAGGGCCAAACGCACCCGTAGCATGCGCTTCATCTACAATAAAATACCCATTGCCACCAGTAAGCAGTCGGTCCACAATCTGCACAAACTCCTGGATCGGCGCAATGTCCCCATCCATGCTGTAGATCGATTCCACAGCAATGAAGACATTCCGAGTGCCATTCTGAATTAGCGGGTCGCTCTCAATCTCAGACCGCAGCACCTCCTCGAAGCTTTCCGGCGAGCTGTGGGAAAATTGCACCCGTTTGCCCGCGCGCGATAACCGCATACCTTCTCGCGCACTGGCGTGGATGAGCTCATCATACACGATCAGATCCCCCGGCTGCGGGATGCAGGACATGACGCCGACATTGGCGTCGAAGCCCGAATTGAAGAGTAGGCCTTTCGGCGCTCCATGGAACTCGGCGATGAAGTTTTCTAACTCCTCGGCATACGTGGAGTTCCCGTCCAAAAGCCGTGAGCCCCCGCTGGCAAACGGGTACGACGGGGGAGCTTGTTGGAGGTGCTCTAGCAGACGTTTTCGATATGCCGAGGACGTGGACAGTGATAGAAAATCATTGGACGAAAAATCTACCGACGATTGAGGCAGCACGGTGAGTCTGCGACGAGAAGCCTTGAGCTCTCTGCGATGCAGAGCGTGCCGCAATGAGTCACGTAAACACTTCGGCGACGGACGATCCATTTGTTTACGTTGACTATACTGGCGGGGTTTGTTGGTGCGGGGAATAGGGACGATCTCAGAGGACGTTCCGGGACCAACAGAATGGAATGGACGGGATCAAAAAAATGAAACAGACATAGCGTCTGTCAATCTAACGGGGGGGGGCACTGCCATTATCACCATCCACCACACCGGGGCGTGGAGCTCGGGAATTTCACGTCGAACATGAATAGAGTGGATCGGTTCGCGGCACACGAGCAAGGCACAGGTCAGTGGTGGCTTATTTTGACCAATTCGGCTATCCTTAGACCCTAGTGTGTTCTAGTGTCTGTCGGGGAAAAGTCGAGGGCGTTGAAAAGACATTGAGACCCACGGCGGAGCGTCGTCAGGAACAGGGAAAAGAATTGAGTAAGAATAAAATAAAAACAGTTGGGGAGGCGGTTGCTGCCTGAATGCCTGGCGTGGCGGGCCTCAAACGAGCCTCGGTCAGCCATGGTTTCTCCTCCGGGCCTCGCCGCTTAAGTACAAGCTCCGTCCTAATCTTAGTTTTACTATAGTAACCATTGCATTAAATCCTGTCGATTGCACGATTGACCGTCCCATTTCACCCTGTCTAGCTGAACGGCCATGGTCCCCGTGGGAGCTGCCCTCTGGCGTTCGTTGCGCGCTCATCAAGTCTACGGAGCCAACACTGACGTAGGCAAGACTATCGTCTCGACAATCCTTTGTAATGCCGTCCAACGTCAGAAAGCGCCGGGCAAAGCAGCATTCCTGAAGCCAGTTTCGACGGGTGCGTTGGACGACGCGGACGACCGGTAAAGTGGGCCTGTCCGCGCAGAAATTTCCATCTATTGACAAGGATTGTAGACATATTCAACGCTACGCGGCCGGGGTATCGACCAAGTGTCTCTACCAATTCGACGAACCGGTCAGCCCGCACATTGCGGCTCAGCAGAAGAATTTTATTGTATGATGGTCCCTTCGCTGTGGACTGGGCGGACACAATGCTTACCTTTGTTCCATCAGATTCCGCGCGATGATGATATCATCGCCTCCGTTCACAAGACGCTCTCCGGCTGGGCTGGCAGCGACGTGAACTTTGCACTGGTAGAGACCGCTGGCGGTGTCCACTCGCCGGGCCCCAATGGCAACTCCCAGGCTGATCTATACCGACCACTCCGGCTGCCCATCGTGCTGATTGCGGATTCCCGCCTGGGAGGCATCTCTTCGTCTATCTCGGCGTATGAGTCACTGCTGCTTCGAGGTTACGATATCCACTCTGTCCTACTCTTTCGCGATGATTACTACAAGAACCATGAGTATCTGCACTCTTACTTCCAAAAGAAGAGCATTCCGCTTGTTCCGTTAACTCCGCCTCCATCCAAGCCGACGTCACTGGACGCCGAATCCTTAGCGCGAGATGAGGAAGCCATGGCGACCTACTACGGCCATGTGTCGCAAACCACAGACATTGAAGGCCTGCTGGACAAGTTGACTGCCAAGAACATCGAGCGGATCGACCGGTTGGAAGCCATGGCCAGCCGCGCTCATGACACCATCTGGTACCCGTTCACGCAACACCAGGGCATGGCTCCTAAGGATATTACACCAATTGACTCAGCTTACGGTGACTTTTTCCAGACCTTCTCGAAGACTGACAATTCGAGTCAAGAAGGTAAACTCCAAGCTACCTTTGATGGTTCCGCCTCGTGGTGGACGCAGGGATTAGGGCATGGAAACCCGGACCTATCCTTGTCGGCGGCTTACGCTGCGGGCCGGTATGGACATGTGATGTTCCCCGGGAACATCCATGAACCGGCCCTGTCGCTGGCGGAATTATTGATCCAATCAATTGGAAACCCGCGTCTCAAGAAGGTTTTCTACACGGACAATGGCAGTACCGGCATGGAGGTGGCCGTGAAGATGGGTCTTCGGGCGGCATGCGACCGGTACGGATGGGACGCCAGCGAAGAACAGATTAGCATCCTAGGTCTTAAGGGCAGCTATCATGGCGACACTATTGGCGTTATGGACTGTTCCGAGCCTTCCACCTTCAATCAGAAGGTGGAGTGGTACCGTGGCCGAGGATTTTGGTTTGATTTCCCCCTGGTGAAAATGTCCCAGGGTGTTTGGAAGATCGAAATGCCAGCAGACCTCAAGGAATCGCTGGGTCCAGATCTCGAGCTCCCATCTCTGAACTCTGTCTTTAATGTGGAAGAGCGGGTGCGTTCTGATGCTGGACAGCGCTACAAGGAGTATATTCGCAGTACCATCGAGACACTGGTCCGTGAGAAAGGAATGAAATTTGGCTCTCTCATCATGGAGCCGGTCATTCTAGGCGCCGGAGGGATGCTGTTTTGGTAAGTCGTCGATCAAACTTCAAGATCAACCGTCTAACGAAACTCTCCAGCGATCCTCTTTTCCAGAGATGTCTCGCCGACGTTGTCCGTGATCATCCCGAGCTCTTTGCGGCTTCAGCCCCCGCAGCGCAGACGCAGACGTCATGGTCTGGGCTGCCGATCATTCTGGACGAGGTCTTCACCGGGCTCTACCGTCTTGGCCGCAAATCATCGGCCTCCTTCTTGAATATCGATGCCGATATCGCAGTCAACGCCAAACTGCTCACCGGCGGGCTCATCCCGCTGTGCACCACCATGGCCAGCAGGGAAATCTTCGAGGCCTTTTCCAGCCCGGAGAAGAGCGATGCGTTGCTTCATGGACACAGCTACACTGCCCATGCCGTTGGCTGCCAAGTGGCCGTGGACTCCCTGCGGACCATGATGAAGATGGAAACCGGTGGGTCGTGGGACGAGTACCGCGCGGATTGGCAAGTACCGGAGGGCGCTGGTCGCGACGGGAAGTCACCCGAGGTCTGGAGCGCGTGGTCTCACCGGCTGGTGCACGATCTATCGCATGCAGCTAGCGTCGACGGGGTATTTTCCGTGGGAACCGTCCTGAGTATCGAATTGAAAGATCTCCACGGAGGAGGTAAGTCTAGAAATCCTAATTTTCGCACTTTGTGCTCGATTTGTGGCCGACCCCAGCCGACTAACATGTGACGTCTCCACCGCGTTAGGCTACACGTCGACGGCAGCTCGAGGTCTCCAGGAGAGACTGGCGGCAGGCGGACCGTCGTTCACCGTCCATTCCCGAGTTCTAGGAAACGTGCTGTATCTCATGTCGAGCGTGACATCGAAACCCGAGGCGCTGCGCGAGGTGGAAGTCATTTTGCGGGAAGCGTTGATTTAACGATTATATATCATGATTATACTATCTGTTCAGTTTAGAACTTCAAAATGGCGAGACGACTTTTAGTGAATCACTCAATGTGCAGAGTGGGGAATGAATTCACACCGTAGATTCAGAGTCCAGACAACTCCGTACGGAGTACGGAGTTGTAGTCTTCGTAGAGCTATTCCAGAGAGAGCAGAGAGTAGAGAACCCCAGGCCGAGAAAAGGCTATTGTCGGCCCAAGGCAGCCCCGCGCCCGGCTAAACGATAACGTCGATTCTCGATTGTCGCTGTTTACCGGGAAACCTCGAGGGGCTACTTCTCCGTGGCCAAGAACGATATTCCGTCAATGGACTGTCGATCGGAGGATTTGACTCTCGGATCAGGCACCATCTAAATTCTAATGTAGCTGATAATCGTAATATTAATCGAAATCCAGGCAGGGACACTCTGCACCGCTCACCGGCGGCCCGACGGGAGGGGTTGTGCCTATGACTCAGCAGATCTCGTGCCTGTTTGTCTGGTCTGCTTTGTTTTTGTTTTGATTTTCTCTCGCGCACTTTTGCCCCGAGACTCTTTCTCTCGCTCTTTCTGGAGTACTGTAGTTTGTTGGTCTGTTAGATGATCAGGTACAAGTTCCCTTGGTCCGATGAACATCCTCCATAGTTAATTGGACTCCCAGCAATCGGTGGATACCACTCCGTAGTGTTGAATATTTCATTTCCCTCTGATCGGACCCATCGGCCATCTTGGCTGGCCAGGCTTAGTCCAGTTGAGGATCCTCACGGTTGAATTGATCTCCCTCGGTGCTCGGTGTTCGGTGCTCTCAACGAGAATGATTGTCTCAATTTCACAGTACTGAGTACATCCTCTGTCTAGAGTCTATCCACCATGACGACGTTCGTCCGGTGGATATTATCTTCTCTCTACGGAGCACTGGCGTACGGTGCAAACCCCCCGTTGAACGGGCGTTGGGGTCAACAGGCTCCGACGAGGACTTCCCCACGATGACGGCACTGGGAGGGATGTTATTTCGATTATCTTCTCGCTGACTGGTGCCATGCCTGCTTTAGCTTTGACGGCGGCCCGCCTCGTTCTTCTCTGGCTCTCTGGCTCTCTCGCGCTCTCCTCCCCCACTTGTGAGTAATTGCTGCCATCACCGGTCGTGAGCCCACTTCCCCTCTTCCAGTCGATCGGTCCATTTCCCGTGGGCGCTTTGCTTAGTTGTTTTCCGTGCCAACAGCATCTTATCACTCTTCCTTTCGTTCTTCCCTCCCCTCTTTGCCCATCTACTTCGTTGGTGAGCACAGTTTCGAAGCATCCACCCCGCGATCATGTCGCTTCCTCTGCCGCGGTCCCTGCCCCGGACTCTCCTGAAGAGATCCTATGGCACCGTCCAGAACTCCCCTAGTGCCGCCTCCCTTAACAGCAGAATCCCAATTGCTCTGCAGGAGGCCACTGGCGCCACTGCTCCGCGCACCAATTGGACCCGAGAAGATGTCCAGCAAATATACCAGACGCCGTTGAACCAGCTGACCTATGCGGCCGTACGTGCTCTCCTTCTCTCCTGAACCCCTCCCATAGGCTGTAGTTCTAATTGGTACATTTAGGCTGCGGTTCACCGACGCTTTCATGACCCCTCCGCCATTCAGATGTGCACCCTGATGAACATCAAGACCGGCGGTTGCACCGAGGACTGCTCGTACTGTGCCCAGTCGTCGCGCTACGACACCGGGCTGAAAGCGACCAAGATGAGCCCCGTCGACGAAGTGCTCAAGGCTGCCCGGAACGCCAAGGCGAACGGGAGCACCCGCTTCTGCATGGGTGCCGCCTGGCGCGACATGCGTGGCCGCAAGACCAGTCTCAAGAATGTCAAGCAGATGGTCTCCGGCGTGCGCGAGATGGGCATGGAGGTCTGCGTGACGCTGGGCATGATCGACGACAAACAGGCCAAGGAACTGAAGGATGCCGGATTGACGGCCTACAACCACAACCTGGACACCTCTCGCGAGTTCTACCCGTCCATCATCACCAGTCGATCGTACGATGAGCGACTGAAGACCCTGTCTCACGTCCGAGACGCCGGCATCAACGTCTGCTCCGGTGGTATTCTGGGTCTGGGCGAGGCGGATTCCGACCGTATCGGACTGATCCACACGGTTTCGTCCCTGCCTTCGCATCCCGAGTCTTTCCCCGTCAACGCTCTCGTCCCCATCCCCGGTACCCCGCTTGGAAATCGCAAGATGATCTCCTTCGATAAGCTCCTGCGCACCGTTGCCACGGCCCGTATCGTTCTTCCTGCCACCATCGTACGTCTAGCCGCCGGTCGCATTGCGCTCACCGAGGAGCAGCAAGTTGCCTGCTTCAACGCCGGAGCCAACGCCGTCTTCACAGGCGAGAAGATGTTGACGACCGATTGCAACGGCTGGGACGAGGATCGGGTGATGTTCGAAAAATGGGGCTACTACCCCATGCGCAGCTTCGAGAAGGGCGACGAGGTCTCGCCCACGACGAGCACCGAGACCACCACCACTCCGGAAAGCGTATCTCCTGCGCCGGCCGCAGCATCTTCGTAAATAGCGTTTTTCCTTCGCCCCCGCACTTTTGCGCGGTTATGTTTATTTGTTAGCTGGTTGGTTGATCTGAGATCACTCCGCTGGGCGATGACTCAGTCCGAGATGAGGCATTATTACGATCCAATAGAAGCAATGCGATCGGCACGATTCACCGTATGACCGAACTGCCCCCGCGTAGATTTGATTCGACCCGACTGATTCCGCGCTTCTTGGACTTCTCTTGGCGCTCAACCGGTCTCTCTACACTTTTCCACTTTCTCTATCCCTTGCGTTACTTGAGAGATGGTTAAGAGCGTTGCCTAAAATTGCTGTCACATGATGGTGTGTTGGCTCTATCTTCTGTGTACGACGTAGTGCCTACCTACCTAATGGGTATAGTAGTGAATGTCCTCCGCTGAGATCCTCCGCTCCTCTCTTCCATTCTTCCCCTCTCCCTCCCTCCCTTTACGGACTCACCACCCATCACTCTTTACTTCATCATGACCATCTCATCTCCCCTCATCAAAGCCTGATTTCCTATGAAATCACCACTCCCCTACCATTATAATCACCCGTACTAGTCCCAAACAAGAAGTTCGGCAGAGAATTTCCCCCCGGCCATGATCCATTTCTCCACGTTCTCTGGTGATTCAGTCATACCAATGATCGATCCAGGTGGCGAAGCTATCTAGGCAGATACAATCTTCAGTGTTACAAAATGCTTGGAATTACGTGATGGGTGCGAGTTACCCCTCAATTGAAGGTTTTGTGCATGCTATATAAGGCTGGTCTTCGTCTGCGGATTGAGGGCGGTCGTTTACAAAGGAAAAGGCAGCTTTACAGTTTACGCATCACCAAAGTAAGTCAAGGACAGCCAGCTCTACGATCTACGCGGCATCAAAGTCAACGACGGTGAGATTTCAGTGCAAGGAAATTCATCAATTCTATATGCTATGATCTCATTACATGCAAAATGTCGAACATATTCAATGAACCAATCATTCCGAAATATGTGCGAGGGAAAAGAAGAAAAAAGAGTTCATCAGCATGCGTTCATCCTGGGAAGGCCAGTTCGGTGAGTGTGTATCCGCATCCACAGTCGCGGGGGAGGATTTCGCGCTGAGGTACGGGGGGACTGGGGACTGCTCGGAGCAGTCATCCTGAATCTGATAGGTAGGCTTCCCGGCATCCGCAAGCAGAGCTTTTGAGATAACAAGATAACTCGTGTCCAGGTAACAGATACCTGGCATTCAAGACCACATCTAAACCATGGACTGCTCAACCTTCATGTCCGTGGCCTGAGTGTCCGATCGACTCATCGTGGGATAACGGCTGAAATCACCGGGCAGCTTTCGCTCGCTCTTGCCCTTACCCAGACGGTCCTGGCGTCGGAAATAGATCCGCTTGGCCCACTTCCAACTCTCCACGCCGAGGAAGAACAGGATGGCTTCCACGATCACGACGCCCCATTCCCAGGAGATGGGCTTGTGCTTGAAGACAATGGTGTTGATGACGGGGATGTAGAGGATGGGGAAGGTGGTCAGGAAACCGATCATGATACCGCAGAAGAGGAACTTGTTGCGCCACACGTCGAACATCCACTGCGTGAAGTATCGCTTCGACTCGGGCTGCATACGGAAGAAACTACGTCGCATGTCGATCTGCTCCCAGGCGAGGAAGAGCGCGAACCAGGTCATGCAGACGAAGGTGGTTGCACGAGCGCGGTACACTGTGGTACATTCGTCCGAGGCGTTGCTGTTACAACCGCTGGCGAGATCGCCATCGCCCCAACCGAACATCACGAGGGAGAAAGAGGCCAGACAAAGAGCCGCCATCCACACGCCGTAAACGAGGGTGTCCACAATGACTTCCCAAGTGAAAATACCTTGTTTCTATTGATGATGATGTTAGTGATGGTTCATAGCCAAACGAATCCGGAAACGCAGCGAAAACTTACACTCTGGGGTGGGCGGTTCATGATATCCGGCGCGGCGATTTCCATTCCGAGACCCATATCAGGAAGACCAGACGTGATCATAATGATCCACAAGATTTCGACAGGAGCAATGGGGAAGACCGATTGTCCGTTTCCATCCTTGAAGACAAGACCAATGAGCAGGGTGAGGGCCAGTCCAACGTTCTCCGCCAGCAAATGCAGGACGAATTTCTGAATGTTATCGAAAATGCGACGACCCTCCTCAATTCCGTTGATGATTGAAGCGAAGTTATCGTCAGTCAAAACCAGCTCGGAAGCATCCTTGGCTACATCGGATCCAGCCTGACCCATGGCAATACCAACATCGGCGCGCTTCAACGATGGCGAGTCATTCACACCATCACCGGTCATGGCCGCATACTTTCCTCGGCGGTGCAACGCGTCAATCATACGGACCTTGGTGTTGGGGGCACAACGAGCAATCACCAAAGGGAGAGTGGGCAAATCATCGATTTCGTCTTCGGTAAGCTTGTCAAACTGACTAGCAGTCATAACCATGGCATCTGCCACATCCTTGGACAGACGGTGCATGTCGGTAGGGATAATGCCAACCTGGGCGGCGATCGCGCGGGCAGTGCCGGGATGGTCACCAGTCACCATGTGGACGGAGATTCCTGCGCGGTAGCACTCTTCAATGGCACCGGCCGTCTCAGGGCGAGGAGGGTCATAGAGACCGACCAACCCGCAGAAAGTAAGTTCCTTTTCGACTTCCTCACGAGGAGGCACTTCCTCGCCCTTCACGGGCATGGGGTTCTCCCGGCAGGCCAAGCAAAGAACACGAAGACCTTCCTTAGCGAGCGCTTCCATGTTCTGCAAGATCTCTTCCTTGATGTTCTCATCCAGAGGGATAGGGGAAGAGCCAGGTGTCCAGACGACGGATGTGCAGGATTCGATAACACGCTCCACGGCACCTTTGGTGAAGATCATCTCCCGGTCCTGGCTGGCGAAAATAACGGACATCTTCTTGACGGTCGAATCGAAGGGATACTCGGCTTTCTGGTGCCAGATAGCCTTCTCGCCTTTGGTCCAGCGATCGCGGCCCCAGTTGAACCGGGATGCGAAAACCTGAATGGCGATGTCGGTGGGCTCACCACGAGCCTGCCACTCATCGGCGTCGGATTTGTGAACGTGGGCCAAGTTAGCCATGGATGCAACGTTGAGGTATTCCTCCAGCACTTTGTTGTCCTTCAACAATTCGTCCGGCTGGGTCGGCTTGCCAAGCATCTCACGGTCAATCTTCACGGGCGGGTCAGAGAGCAAGCTCAAATCACCCTCGTAGGGGTTGAATGGGTCGCTCGACGCTCCCACGGAATAGGTACCCATAGACGGGATCCAGGCCCTTTTGGCAACCATGCGCCCTTGGGTAAGGGTTCCGGTTTTGTCTGAGCAAATGTTAGACACAGCGCCGAGAGCTTCCAAGGAGTCAAGCTTTCGAACAATGACATTTCTTTCAACCATTTGCTTGGTTCCTACCGCCATGGTAATGGTCAGGACCACCACGAGACAGGCAGGAATCATGGCCAAGCCTGTTGCCACTGCGTAGATGATAACTTCCTTGTCGTTGCGCATTTCGTTGGCACCCTCAACAATGATGGCAAGAACGACGGCAATGGCAAAGAGCAGCAGAGCCAGCTTCGAGAGTTTACGCTGCAAAGGCGTTCCGACGTTGATACCCAAAAACCGTCCCACGGCATCCGTGCAGGTCAGGGTCCAGGCCTGCACGTACCAACGCTTCTTGGTTTCGCCCTGGGGACCGCGCTTCACCGGTCGTTTCCTGGAGTCGCTAGCGTGGAGCGCCGCGGCGATGGCTCCAATTTCAGTTCGCATTCCGGTACCGACAACCACACCACGGGCACGGCCTCGGGTGACGGTGGATGAGCTGTATGCGATGTTCAGGCGGTCACCGGGACCGGTGTCGTCATCGAAAACGGAGTCAACTTCTTTTTGCACGGGCAGAGACTCTCCGGTCAAGAGGGCTTCGTCGGTTTCAAAATTCATGGCGTCGACAAGCCTAGCGGCGATTCTGTTAGCATCCAACCATTGTCTGGCTAGAAGGAGCAAGGACATACCTAACGTCGGCGGGAACCGTGTCGCCCACTTTGAGTTCAATCATGTCGCCGGGAACAATTTCCGTAGCGGGCACCGTGGCCGTTTTACCGTCTCGCGTGGCCACTCCAGTGGGGGAACTCAGGTTCCGCAAAGAGTCCATAGTTTTCTCCGCCGCATAATCCTGGTATACACCTACCACGATGTTGAGACCAATGACGGCGGCAATGACACCACCTTCGATCCACGATTGAATACCGAAACTAACGGCCATGGCAATGATGAGGACCTATGAGAGAAGAATTGTAAGTCTCATGTCGAATTGGGTCGGGATAAAGAATACTCACCAGCATCATTGCATTGGCAATCTGTCGAATGACAATTTTCACCATCGAAACGCCTTCGCCGCCCTCCAATTCGTTGGGACCATATTTGCTCAGCCGTTGTTTGACTTCAGCGTTTGTCAGACCTTCCTCCGAATCGACGGAAAGTTCCCTGAGGACGTCTTCGTATGAGAGGGCGTGGGCGGGTCTGGAGAGTGGTTGCTCAGTCGCACCCAGCGACTGATCTTTTGCGTCGTGTGCCATCTTGCGTCTCAAGATGGCAGAAGGTTGGAGGGGAGGAGGGAGATGTTGAGATAGGTAAGAGGAGGGAGAGAGTGGGGAGGGGAAAGGTGTGTATTGTGTCGATGCTTGGTTCTACTAATGAAGCTTTGTCTCTTAGGGTGGCTCCATATAGATTGTGTCCTCAAGAGAATGTGAGTCCATACACGAACCTGAAAACAAGACACACGGGGTTGGAAATCTAGAATCCTACTGCTGTTAAAGTTCCTCCTTTCAGAGGGTCGGGGGGAATCCATGGCCTATTTAACTTTAGCACTGGGATGACGCGAGGGCAAAGTCATCCGCTTGGCATCAAGGCCAATTCGATTATTTCCATTATCACCGTCGGCCGGACCAGCGGGCGTACGCCAATCACAGGGCCACAGACGACAACCTTCTTGGCAGCGAACCTTGGACGAGGGAGGCAAAACGAGGGTATCTGGACGAATGCTTGACGGGTATGACGCAGACGACCGGCTGCCCGCCACGTGAGACTCGGCTAACGCTCGGCGGCGTGACTTAATACGGCGAACCGAGGGGTGGCGACGGTCCGTGATTGGCCACCACACCCTGCATCTCCAGCGGGAGCGCCAAGTCTCCCGCGCCCCGGAAGAGCCTTGGCGCCTCTTGGGTACTTTCCCGCCTTCGGTCTGCCTGGAGGCCTGGTGGCTCTTGGCACGCAGCAGGAGGGAGGGGTCCGAGAGCCACTCACAACCCTAAATGCAACCCGTCGCTCGTCTCGTTGCTCCACTAGTCTCGGCCCTTCTTTTTTTGGGGGTGTTACTGTTATCATGCTGGCCCGGTCTAGCCGACTTATCCGTCCCCTACGTCTGCCCTATCTCATTGGATCTATCTTATTTTGTGTCCTGTTGCTTCTGCAATCTTTCTAATCGTTCTCGTGTTTCGGTTCCGGAAACGAAACGAACAGAACCCCCGACGTGCTCCTAGGGGAATGGCGGGTGATCGGCCGAGCACCGATCTGGTCGGCGTTGTAGTCGGAGCGGTCCTTTTGTTTGGCGCCGTGAGTCTAGTTCCGATGTGAGTACGCTGATTTGATTTGATTACTTTCTATTATCTTCTGGTCCCCGCCATTCCCCCTCTCCCCCCTCCATCCTTCAGTTTTGCGCCCCATCCCCAGGATCATCCTTGATGCATGAGAGAATTTTCCATGCATTGGACGGTTCTGACGGGAGGGTGGTCGGGCGACAGTTTGGGAAGAGAAGGGAGGGAAGGGGAAGACAAGGTTGCTGGTTGAACCTATGTGCTTCTTTCCCTATCTCCTGCCTTTCCGAGCTTCCCTCTCCCTGATTGATTTCTTGGAACCCGGACAAAGAAAAAGAAAAAAAGGAAAAAGACCAAACAATTTGACCCGAAACCGGAAATCCGACAACAGTGTCATTATGCGCCATCATCGTCGAACCGCAGCAGCAGAAGCCCGTAGAGGCCACGAACTCCACCCGGAAACGACCAATGGCACGACGCGCCAAGTCACCGTGGAACGATGGCTAGAAGAACAGACCCGGTCGGGCCACGGGGGGCCATACGTACAGGAATCTTGGTAGGGCTGCTGATTGTCGCCGGTCCTTGGTGCCAATGCTTGGCTTTTGGGGAGTGCGGGGACAGGGCTGGTACTAGCGGGTCTTGGCCTTTCCATTGAGTCCGGACTAATCCGTGGAGGAGAAGTTGTTTTTGGACTGGAATTTGGTACGGATCCCGTACGCTTCTGGACAGTGGACAAGTCTTTCCTGCCCACCTTTTCTTTTTCTAGCCGGACCCTCTTTTTCTTCTTTTGTCTTATTTCATTTCCCCTGATTATGTGGTGTTGGGTCCTGGTTCTGGCTGGGTCTAACTAACTATCGAATCCTGTCGAATTCTTTCGGTCTGGTCACAACTCCAACCACCCCCGGATATTCTTTCCCCTGCTGCAGCCATTGTAACCACGCGTTCCCACTCTTCGTTTTGTCTTGCGTCATGGCGGGCTTATCACCAGTACATATGCCCAATATCGCCAATCCATGCTTTTCGTGCTTACTTGTTTGGGTTATCCCCACGTCGGATCTTGGGAATCAGGGACTGTTCCATAGGTGTACAGTACACCGTATGTGTATGTACTCCGTAGTGTGTTAGTTGGTCTGTGTTGGTATGGGATATAATATGACATGTCTGGGTCTGGAGTACATGTACATACGTACGGGGGGTAGTGAGGGTGTCTTTTCTTTCCTTTCCTGTGAACACATACATGTGTGAATCTACATTCAGCTAGCTACAGGTAGTATGCACATACTACTTACTGTGTACCTATCGTGTATGTCTCTGGAGAGCAGGATAGAGGAACAACAACACGATGACGATGATGATAGACCTACCTACCTACCTACCTAATTTTAGTCCACAATTTGACCCATCCGCACATCCGCCTGTCCAATCATCTCCTTGACTGATCCTGCCCGTTGTCCGGTATTCTTCTCCTTGTAGGGGTCGGATATATCATAATTGCGGTGTGTGGACAGACTCTACCTTTAACGGGCTAGAGACTATGGGCTAGGATTACAGTACGAAAAACATTCATGAACAGATCTATGATATAGGTACAGGTGTAGCTGTAGCTGTAGGTGAAGGTACATACATACGTATTTCCTTTCTTCAATTTCTTGATTTCGCCGACCGATGATGATGACAACACATCACGCTTGATTAGAGGACTAGGGAGTTGGCAAGGTGTGTATATGCGAGAACCATAACTAGATATATGAACGCAACACAATGAACCCAAGTAAGACAAACCCCATACAAGGCCAGATAAGACAACCTACCCATTTACCCACCTAGGTAAAAAGAAGAAGAAAATGCACCCTGCACGTCACATCATCATACTCTGGAGTGCAGAGGTATAGTACAGTACATAAATATTGTAATGATGACGAGGATAATAATAATAATAATAATAATAATAATAATAATAATAATAATAATAATAATACAGCATGTTATTACCTACCACACAGTATGTATGTAGTAGGTACTGGTCCCAAGGTAATAACAAGCCATCTTATGAACTAGAAACAATAGGGATTGCATGGAAATCCCACCATACGAGGATTAGCATCAGAGGACCTACGGAGGACCTACCTCCCTCACCAGCCTAACCGTATGACTCGGTCCATACAAGATGAACGAAGTTAGCATAGCAGTTGAGAAATCAAGAATGAAGAGAGGGGTTCTTGGCGAGGTCTTCTAGACCCGTCTATTTTCCCTTATTTTATTTTGGTTTTTTGTTTTAATTTTTTTTTCAGTTGTACAGATGAATGTGTATGTTAACTACTAGGATGTGTTAGACTGATTGTTGATTGAATTTAGAACTTGTCGGCATTTACTTTCGCCGAGCCAAGCGAAATAACTACCTCTAACATCCTTACTACGGTGTATGTGTTAGTTACAGTAATGCTGAGGCTCGGTCGTCGGAATGTCGATCTCGGTGTTTGTCTGTCTGCGTCTGCACTGCAGCATCGGGTACTTTCGGGAAATTGCCTTTTGGGGACTCTTAGCTTACTATATTCATCTCTCATCTATTTGCCCATCTATGCATCTAGCAAATTGAACCGAGAGCGGATAGAATAGACATGAACGAGTAGAGTAAGTATGCAGAACGAATGAGGAAATGTTCGTTCCCTAACTGCATATGACGAGTCTAGTCAGTGTTAGTTATAAGTAATTGTTTTGCCAGTTGTCTGGCTGCCATTTCGAATAGATCTGAATCTGAATCTGGATTTGGATCTGAATTGATTGATCCTGATTAGATAGCGTAGGTGAATACACAGTAGTTAGAGTATGTGACACGACAGCTGTTCGTGCGTGGTTGTCTATGGCTATCAATCTATAGATAGGTCATACGTGGGTGCTGTCGGGCAATTGGGGGGTTTGTTGAGCTTGTCTTTTTTTTTTTTCTCTCTAGCTTGCCGGATCAGTGTACGGCGTACTTGGATGTATATCTATTTTCTTTGTCGATTAGACAGTTAGGAAGAGATTGTAGTCATTGTAGTTAGTTAAGTAGTTATGTGTAGCAATTCAGCTCAAAACTATACCTACACTATAACTCAATGAAAAATCCCCCTACAAGACCTCTAGCGTATATCTGTACGGAGTATCTCCAACCTCAGTTAGCTATACCCCGTACCCCGTACCCACAGTCGAGAGCCAAAATAGAGATAGATCCCATTCCCATCCCCAAACCGTAAGCGGACTTCAAACCAAACCGCCAAGACGGCGCAATCTGACACGTTCGAAGAAGGAAACTGTCGCGTGCGGCGCTACTCCATCCATTTCCATTCGTGTCGTTGGTATCGCTAGTTGATTTAGGCGCCGGGTAGTCATGGTCATTTACTCAGTCCATACAGCAAGTAGTACTTTTATTTTGTCAGTGTCGCTGAACAGAGTTTTCGGGATGGAGTTATTGTATTTTATTTTTTTTAGTTTGTTTTCTTCAATTTAACTTGGATATGAAGAATTTCAGATGTAGATGTATAGGTACAGAACCTCCAGCATGAATGAATAGATAAAGATGGTTCAGCCATTGACTTCGCCATGTCATAATCCGTCACGCCTAAGAAACTAGGGAGGGCCACTTTCATCATGATTATCACAGCGCCAGTCCAAGACACCAAGCCGGGAAATTCAATTCAACAATGAAAAGACACCAACCAAACTAAATAGACTAAGCTAAACCAGACTAGACTAGTTAAGTCAAAACTATCCGATCACGCGATGCTGTCGATCAGCCCAGTGCCCTGCACGGAGTTGACGGAGTAGACTACTGAGTACTGACGGTCTGTCGCTCCGCGGAGAGACCGCTGGGAAATCATAACGGGCTTATTATAGACTATCGAACCATGGATAAGACTCGGGCTTATACTTTTGTGCGACCTTGTGTACAGTTTTATACATTATTATTATTATTATTATCATAGGCTGTTATTGAGGGGCAACTCTACAGTAGGACGGTCCCCCACCCATTCTCCTACACCACACTGAGGGTAACCCTAAATATTCCCGTTAAGGGGTATGTATCATTATTAGAGGACCGGTAGATGTTGGGACTTAGGTCCGCCGGAGACCGACCTTCCTTATGCCAATATCTGTGTCCGATTCTATGATTAATACGGATACGATTGTTCTTGGTATTCAACTCTACCTCCTACTACTGGCCATCGTCTTCCCTTCTAGAGTTCCGTGATGAGGGGCACCAGACAAGGCTAACTTGCTATCAGCCTATTAGTCGTAGCGCTATACGCTAGGGATTGTGGTTTAGCTGCATTGGGTTTGGTTCAGGGTCAGCGTTAATTAATCTAGGGGAGGGCTAGAGGTGTTATCGGGGCCCTGAACTGCCGTGACCGTCAGACTCAGAATCTCAGGTAGGTTGAGTCAGGAAACTAGAGACTGGGTGGTTAGAGGGGGGAAAGGAAAAAGGATACTCATGATCACTGCCGCACTGCCCGGTTGGCATGTACATTATTGTACATACTTCCTATCTTTCTCCGGTTCGGTCCTGTCAGGTATCCTATTCGACTGGAACTATCCTTCTAGAAGGGTTCTAGAAGCTTCGATTCCACCTGTTTGTCAGTCCGTGCCTCTTCGCGGATCCTACTTACCCTTTCTTCTTTCCTACTATGCCGGTTCTAGATTCCATTCTTGAAGGTAAATGGATGGATGCTGGCTGGGATTCTTGTCACGCGATGACTGGCCCAGACTGTATTCGTCACGGTGCAGGGTTAGGTTTCGTCGCTGTCTGGGTTGCGATCCGATTCGGTGCGCGATGCTACGTTGTCTGAATGCTGTTTCTGGTTTGGTTCGGGGGGGGGGGGGTTGGATTGATCTGGTCTTTTGGTATCGTTTGCAGCTAGCTGGCCCTGTATGGAGTGGGGATCCGGTTTGTTATGGTCTGGATGGTCTTTGGTGCAAACTATCAATGTATTCAAGTCTAATCAACTATTCAATCGTCCTTCTTTACTGGCTGGCTGGGAAATGGACAGGCCGGTTCAGTTCATAATGGATCATTTGAATCTGCCGTGTCATCTTTCATCATCTACGTGCATACGTAGCATTCAAGTATTCGAGCAAGTATTCCAGCATCGATGTGTGGTCACTGTTCGCTGCGATGCGATGTACCTCCCCTCAAACTAGACTCGTACTTCCTGTCCCTCCCGCAGGACTATGAAGAATCCGGAATAAGTCCTCCCTCCCCCGGATAATCCCGTCAAAGTGTCTGCTTACCCGACTGTAGTTCTGCCCGTAGCGGCCCAGCTCCCGCAGCCGGATCGACACCCAATCTTGATAGATGGGATCCCGCGTGGCGATGCCGGCAAGGAACAAGGGCCACACGATCCGAACCATCAATCGAGGCCGGCTGCGATGCAGCTTCAACGCGAGTTCTAGCACCAGCGACACGGCCTCGCCACGCGCGAGGATGTGCTGTTGTCGTCTGCGGTGGTGCTCCTGGCCTTGTTTTTCTTTCCCGTTTTCCTGTTCTCGCTCCGCGTTTCCTGACTGCTGCTGCTCCGGTGTTTCCGCCGTGCAGAGATGGAGGTATACGATCGTGCTGTAGAAAGTGATTGATGCCCAATACACCGTTTCCATCACCCTCCGGCCGTCTCCTACGATCTCACAGGATGGCGCGGCTTTGGCGGACGAGAGAAGAAGGTCGAATTCCTGCATTGACAGTTATTAGCTTCCGTTTGCTGTTTGTTTGACTTCCCCCGAAAAAAAAAAAGGCCAATTTAGCCGAACTCAGTGCCAAGTCTTACGTCGGATATCGTTGCAATCTCATCCACTATCTGCCGATACGAATTCTGGGCCCATGCAGACCGCGACAGACAGCTGGGCAAGCCCTGTCGGTAGAATTCGGTGATGTGGAATTGGGTCACATGGCTGCGATGATACAAGGCCAGGCCAGGGAGATTCTCCAGGTCATCCAATTGGGCCGTCGCTGGATACGTCTCCCCCCAGAACCGCGAGGGCGACTGTCTACTGATTTTGTAGAGCTCTGGCAAACTCAGCTCCGTTTTTCCTGATTCCGCGCAGATGAAGAGACGAAAGAGGTCAACTTCGTCCACGCCCGCGCTGCCAGGACCGCAGAACAGCGCGCCCGGCGTGAAGAAGTACAGCGTCCAGAGCAGGAACAGCGGCACTGATGTTGATCGGAGTTTGCCAATGTGCTCAGCGGGCGAACGACTACTGCTGTGCTGGGGCACGAGACGACTCTCGTCGTCCCCATCAGCCATGGAACTGCTCTCCGCCGGCGTCTCGGCGGGATTCAGGGCAGCAGTGATCGCCGCCGTGGGCGACGGCGGACTCTTTGAGGCCTTGAGCAGAGGCACGACATGATGGAACAGCAGCGAGAGAATCCCTCGCACATGAACGTTGATGCCGGCCGCGCCGCTCCCGAACCGGTTCTCATAATCGACCATCAGCCAGAGCGTGATGAAGATGGCCTCGATCTGACCCGGCGCGTTCACGTCTCGTTTCAAGGCGTCACGCAGACCCGCCATGGCGCGGCCGTAATGCGACCGACCATCGAGATCGCACGAATCACCGCCCGCCCTGCCAGCACGTGCGCCGTCCTGATCGTGGAGACGGGACCGGTGGATCTCGCTGGAGGTGCTGGCCAGGATCATGCTCATCACCATCGGCTCCTTGACGGCAACGCGATGGTACGCATAAGAAATGGTGGACCACGGCCAATGCTTCCCAAGAATCACCACCAGGGCGGAATCTTGGAGATAGGCCAGACAGGTCCGGTCAGAGTCGGACAGCGCCAAAGAATTGGCGGCTTGGAGCGCCGTGGGAGACGAGTCCCGCGCGGGGAGCAAAGGCACGGCGGCCGACGGACGGGCTTGGGCGTGGGCTTGGGAGTGCGACCATTTCCTCACGGCGCGTGGGTTCTCCGTCGCTTGGCTCTTCTTGGAGGCGCCTGCGGTCCTCCGTGGGATGGGTCCGCCCTTCCACTCGCACAGGATTTGGGCGGCGGCACATCGTCGACATTGCGGTTCCCGGTGCCCTTGGACGGACAGTTTTTCCTCGTCGCATTTCACCTTGCGGATTCTACAAGTCCGACAGCCTGTCTTGATAAGCTTCACACTCCCAACCCCCAAGTCCATCTCGCGCAACCTCCCCGGATGGACACTTTAATACGAAAAACGAGACAAACAGCGGGTGGATCCTTACCGGTCTTAGAGCGTGCTTTCCTGCCAAGCTTATGCATTGTCACCCAGCCTGACGTGGCCCGTCTGCTCCACTGGCTTGGTGTCTCGGCTATCGCAGGTCCTTCCCATGGACGTTTTCTCTCTCGTAATCGTAGTAGGACGCAGTTGGTTCCCCTGCAGGAATGAAACAGCGACCCGTCTTGGTCTGGCAGGGCAGTACAGAATAGAAAGGAATTGAGACGAGAGGAAGGGAGGAAAGCCGCGGGGTGGTCGGCGGGGAAATACGACTCAGAACCCCACTTGGAGTTGGAGGCACTGTCGTGAGGGCGATAACGAATAGACCTGCTAGACCGAGTGCAGAGTAGTTCGGAGGAATCCCAGGAAATTGGCGAGAGAGAAAGGACTAGTGACTAATGGGAAAACGAATGCCTGGAAATTGAGGTGCGCAGTTGCCGTATCCAGACTAGCGCCAGACATGCCGATGGCCTCGTGCTGATTGGCTGCGTCGCTTTGTCACGTGCATCTTATCGCGGGCGCACCAATCACGGGACTTGACGTCACCACCACTGCCGAGATTGGAGATCTGGAGATAAGCTTCACTCTGATGGACATGACAGTTTTGAGTCCCTTGAGTCCTTGAATCATGGACGGTTGTCGGATGTCGGCACGCTGGGTGCAAGGAGGCGATTACTCGCGCAATTCAGCGAGATCTGCGAGGACGCATTATATATATCTCCGGCGCTCATCATTTAGATTCTCTTACATTTGCAGAATAATCAACTTTCCTATCACAATATGTTAGTCTCACAGTCCCAAGCCCGCTTCGTCGAAAGCGTCCAAGCAGCTCTGCAGAAATACAATGACCAGCTGAAAAGCATCAACCATAAAGTCAGCCCCTCCCCATCCCCATCCAACCTCTACTAACGTTCTCAAGATATGGTCCGACCCTGAACTCGCCTACGAAGAATACCATGCCCACAACGCGATTTGCGAACTCTTCGAAGACCTCCAATCCCAAGGCCATGCCTTTCAAGTCCGCCGCAGCGTCTACGACCTCCCCACGGCCTTTGAAATCCAATACACCCACGGCTCCAGCACTACCAGCTCCGACACGGGTCGCATCGTGACCTTCAACGCGGAATACGACGCCCTCCCAGGAATCGGCCACGCCTGCGGCCACAACCTCATCGCCACGAGCTCCATCGCCGCCTTCCTAGCCACCTGCCACGCCATCTCCGCCTCGCCCGCCGATGACCAAAAGCCCTGCACCGTGCGCCTCCTCGGCACGCCCGCCGAAGAATCGGGCGGCGGAAAAGTCCGCCTCCTCGAAAAAGGCGCATACAAGGACGTCGACGCCTGCTTGATGGTGCACCCGTTCCCGATCGTCTCGAACGACCCAGATCTCCTGAGCATCGCGACCGTCTTGCCCGGCGGGTATCTGGCGAACGATAAAGTGCGCGTCACATTCACGGGGAAGCCGGCGCATGCGGCGGCCGCGCCGTGGGAGGGCATCAATGCCTTGGATGCGGTGGTCGCGGCTTATGTGAATATTGCGCTGCTGAGGCAGCAGATTCTGCCGAGTCAGAAGATTCATGGGATTATTGTGAATGGGGGCGATCGGCCGAATGTGATTCCTATGTCGGCGTCGGTGGATTATTATGTGCGTGCGGCGAGTGTGAAGTCGTTAAAGCCGTTGACGGAGAAGGTGGTTAAGTGTTTTGAGGCGGCGGCGACGGCGACGGGGTGTAAGGTTGAGTTTGACTGGTAAGGATGACATGGGCGGAGGTTTGTCGGAGGTGGAGTCATTGCTAACTGGTACCTACAGGGGAATCTCATATGCGGATTTGAAGACGAACACGCCCATCTGCCAGAACTACGTCTCCGCTATGCGAGTCATGGGCCATCATACCGTGTTCGACAACACCGGGAAAGGCGACGAGCGATTCGGTGGGGGATCGACAGATATGGGTATGTCTATGTCCCATCTGATGCTCAACTTCTGCATGTTGGAATTAACACAGTCCAGGAAATGTGTCGTATGCGGTGCCCGGCTTCCACGGGATGTTCGCCATCCCGGTCGACGGCGTCAACCACACGCCTCAGTTCACAAAGGGCGCTGGATCGTCCGAGTCGCATAAACGGAGTCTCTCCTGTGCGGCGGGGATGGCTGTCGTGGCGTGTCAGATTTTGACGGATGATAAGTTCGCGGAGGAGGTGAAGACGGATTTTGAGCGCGAGCAGGATCATTGATTAGCAATTTCCTTTGAAGTAATTGAATATGTCCTCTATCTTGTTTGGCTGTCAGGTTAGCTGTTCATTATTGTCAATAGGAGCTTTGTATCCTATAGGGGTCATTCCATGTGGGAGAATCAAACCATAACCTCGCCCGGCTCGCGGCTGCAGCTAAAAACTAACGTCCGCCGGAGGCTCCAGAGGCAGTGGACAAAGTGGTGGGAACGGCTGATTCCTAGGCTAACTAAGAAGGTCCTGAGGACCTACGAGAGTCTGAGCAAGCCCAAAACGTCATTAATCATCCAGATGCGCACCATGAGGATAGGACTGAGGCACTTCCTCTACAAGATAAAGCAGGTCGACTCCGACCGCTGCGAGCGTGAACAGGGGTCCCAAACCTCTGAACAAGTCTTTATGGAGTACTCGCTGCACCTTGTCAGCCGGAGGATAATGATAAAAAGCCTCAACCAGATCAAGGGACTGCGCAGATGTCTACAGGATTACGACGCGGTTCTAAATCAACCGTAGGCGATACGCTACGTCGCCGACTTCATGCAACGAACTAGTCTCCTACAGCAACTCCGATTCACAGCGTTTAACAATAAGGAGAAGGAGGCCCCGGAATCCAGCATCCTCTTGGAGGGACTTGATCTAAGCGAGGAAGACGATGGTTAGGACGGAGCACCAAGGAGCTGGTTCGTCTCAACTGGCCCCGTGACGCACACAAGAAGGCAGATAAATCTACCTGTGAACATGTAAATAGAACGAAGCGGAAGGAGAGATAGCGTCTTTGGAGGCGCAGTAGGCTGCGGTAGAGGTGTGGCAGCCGGTTTAATTGTGTCTTTTATTTTTTATTTGTCTACTGCGTTTGTGGGATTTTCTATGGCCCGTACAGGCTCTGAAACCTGCTTCATTCGGCGAAGCGCCTGCATAGCCTGTCGTTTCAATAGATAGGCTTCATAAGGTTAATAGTATTTTAATTGATCTATTGATTGATCTACTGATCCAACCATAACCGGGGTTATTGGAGGGAGGAGAGACTGGATAGACGGTAAAGAGAGCAATTGAAGTCGAGAAAAGGTGAAAGTAGATGGAATATTGACCGACGAGTCTGACTCAAAGAACAGGACTAAGTCCATTGTCCCTCCATTCTCCTCCAGAACTATCATATACCCAACACGCCCCTATACACACCACAAGCGGCACATGTTCTCGAAAAGCCCTAAACCGCCTCCTCTTCATACCCACTTATCTCTACCCCCCATATCCCTACCTACTCATGTCATGTCATGAAATCATCAAACCCACCCCCCCTCAACATCCACCCACTCCTCCCAATCTTCCCCCAGAACCACCTCCCTCTCAACCTCCCCCTCAATCTCACTCTCCCAAACTCTCTTCCCCGTATCCGCCCCCTCCCCTTTATTCCCCCACTCATAGAACAGCGGCGTCGCGCCCTCCGCCATGGTCGTCCACCCTTCTTCATGAATAATACCACTAAGCTCAGAGTTCTGATATATCACTCTCGCGAGCACCCGCCACGGTCGTCCCAGATACACCTTTCCGGCTAACTCGTTCTCGAGCCCCGGTGCGGCGTTGATCGTGCATGAGTCGAAGGCGTACCAGGCCGGGTCGGATTCGAGTTGGCGCGACATGGCTGTTATGTAGCCTTTGCCGGTGGAGATGATGGTGCAGGTTGAGAGGTAGGCGGATGCGGCTCCGAAGATGTAGTCGACGGCTCCTGGGATGTGTTAGTTTATCTCTTTGTGGGGGAGGGGAGGAAATAAAGAAGGTAGGGAGTAAGAGAATGAGGGGTATAAGTGTTGGTGTAAATGCATACCTTCGATATAACAATTCTTATAATATTGCGTTCCGTCTTTCGCATACAACGTATCCTGGTAGCCAATGAATTGGCAGGCATAAAAGGCCATTTTGTCACCATTAGCAGAGAGCCTATTTTCTTGTTAGCTAACATCAACACTGAATGACCACTAAATGTGTAGTAGAGCAAGGAAAAGGAAAAGACATACGCAACAGCCTGCGCGCCCGCCCCAAACCCATTCACAACATTAACATTATACATCCTCAACCCATCGCTCTCAGCCGCCACCGTAGCGCTATCAACCAGCGAGCCAGCTTCAGGCGACGAGATCGTATGCGTGATGGTCACTGTGTTATGAGCGTAGGTGCTTGTATCGTTGGTCTCGCCGAAGATGGTCAGCGTGCCGGGATACTTGATCACGAGTTGTTCTTCGTAGGTGCCGGAGGCGATGTAGATGCATGCTGATGATGACGAGGAGGAGGGGAGGCTGTCGAGGGCGGCGGTGATGGTGTTGTATACGTTGCTGGTGTTGTTAGTGGTGGAATGGTCGACAATGAGGCAGTCTGATGGGGCGGTTGTTCGGGTGGTGAGGTTAGTGGAGAGAGTCAGGATGGGGAGGGTGAAGAAAAGGAAAAAGGAAGTGATGGGAGACATGGTTTTTGGATGGGTTTAGAAGCTGTAGGGAGATGTGGGGAACAGGGAGGGGGGTATGCATGCATTTATCCTGATTCATGTCCCCTGGTTACTAGGTAAGAACTACTCTGAAACTATACTTCAGTGAATCATGCCATTGATGGCTAATCCCATGAAACAAGCCAAGGCTTGTGGCGCGGAAAAACTCGTCCGTAGTTTGACTTGGGCTGCAGGATCTCATCATCGATCTTCATGCAGGCATTGTATTCCCTCGAATCAGTGCTTGGTCTGGGGTTGCGGGGAAGCATGTCATGTTGATCTACATAACGATACTGCATGCCTGTTAGCTCATGTGGATCTCTCTTTTGCCGTCGGTCCGTCGGTATTTCTTTGAAGGCATGTATTCTCCTGAATTAGTATTGGAATAATTGCATTGAGTCTACTGCATAACATCTGATATATACGCCAATTTCATACATCCGTCAACATTCTACCTTTAGTTCATTACTCCCCGTCTTGCGAGTTGCTTACGCAGTAGCAATCTTGTCCGTCACGTACAAGTCAACATACTTGTCCACCTCGTAGTCCTCAATGGCAGACTTGTTCTGTCCCAGCTCAACCAGCTGGTCAATGCGAGCCTGGTCAAAGTGCGCCTGCAGGTGGCGCTTGTACTTGTCCAGAATCTCGGGCTTGGCCTCCTCGCGACGCAGGCGGTGACCCAGAGGTGCCTCCACGACAACCTCCTCCAGCACCGTGCCGTCGTTCAGAGTGACCGTCAGCGCGTTAGGGATAGTGCGCTTGGCGGGGTCGTGATAGTCCAAGGTGAACTTGGGATCCTCGACGCAGCGAATGCTCTGGCGGAGCTTCTCGACCAGGGGAGAAGTGGCGGCCTCCGAGCCGTCGGTGTAGTCATTGGCTGTCAATCGGTTGAAGGCCAGCATGGTGGCAACCATGTACTATTGCAGTCAGTACACTGTTTAAATGATCAGAAAGCACAGTCAAGCTCACCTGAACGCAGTGATCACGGTCGGCAAAGTTGTCCATCGGCTTGAACTGCTTGTCAATGATGCGGACACAGGCCTCGTGCGTGCGGTTGGTGATCTCCTTGATGTCCTTGGCGCTCTTGCCCATGGCCGCCAGTTTCTTGTTGATGATCTGAGCAGCTTCAATGGCAGTCTGCGAGTGGAACTCAGCTGTTCATAGTTAGCAAGAAATTCCGTACCGTGATTCCATGTCCCTGGGAGGTTACTCACCTGGATAAGACACCTTGAAGAGAACGTTCTCCATAACGTAACTGCCGTAAGGGCGCTGGAACTTGAACTTGTTGCCCTTGAACAGAACGTCGTAGAATCCCCAGATGGGAGCCGACAGAACGGTGTGCAGTCCGCTCTCGCCCTTCTGCACCTTCAAGACCAGGTTGACGGCCCGCTGACAGGCGTCACCCGCGGCCCAGGACTTCCGCGACATGGTGTTCGGAGAGTGTCGGTAGGTTCGCAGACTCTGGCCGTCCACCCACGCCTGGGTGATGGCGTCGGCGGTCTGCTTCTCGTTCAATCCCAGCATCTTCGAGACGACGGCAGTGGTGGCCACCTTGACCAACACCACGTGGTCCAGGCCGACCCGGTTGTACGAGTTCTCGAGCGCCAACACGCCCTGGATCTCGTGGGCCTTGATCATGGCCTCCAGGACGTCCTTGATGGTAAAGATCTTGCCGCCCGCGATGTTTCCACCGGCGCGGTTGGTGCGCGAAACCCAGTCGGCGACGGCAAGGATACCACCGAGGTTGTCCGAAGGGTGACCCCACTCAGCGGCCAACCAGCAGTCATTGTAATCGAGCCAGCGGATCATGGCGCCGATGTTGAACGCACCGTTAACGGGGTCGAGTTGGTAGGGGGTACCAAACACCTTGGTACCGTTGGGAACCACCGTGCCTTCGACAATGGGGCCCAGCAGCTTGGTGCATTCCTTGAATTTCAGGGCTTCCAACCCACATCCCAGAGTATCGAGGAAAACCAATCGAGCAGTGTCAAACTAAGTATCGGGCGAGGAATCCGTCAGAATTTCTGGACTAGCATCAATTGGAGCGAGGACCGGGAAAGCAGCTTACCGCCAAATCGGAGTCAATTTTGTAGCCGTGGATGTAGTCGGCCATATCCTTGATCTCGGGATCGTAGGATTTATCGACCGGGGCGGCCGGAGCAGCCTGTTGAAGCGAAGCCATGGTTGAGAATCGAGATGTACGGGGAGTTGAGGAATTGACAGAGGACAGGGGAGAGCGAGAAATAAAGGAAGCGCCCGGTCTGGAGACGGAGACGATGCGGGACTGGAAAGTGCGGGGAGACCTGTGGGTCAGCCGTCTCAGCGCCGAACAAGAGGCAGACATGATAGAAAAGAGAGGAAAGAGAGAGGAAGAGGAAGAAATATACTCAGGCACGAGAGGAATTGATTAAAGGGGAGGGGGAGGGGAGAGGAGGGATGAGGTGAGGAAGAAAAAGAGAAAGGAAGACAAATTGTTGGGAGAGAAAAGGAAGAAGAGAAGGAAGGAAAGGGAGGGAGAAGGAGAACGACTGCTCTGGTGACGCCGGGCCGAGGCCGCCCTGCACGACGGCTATTGCCGGCCACAAGGAAAGATGATTTCATTCTTTCCCATAGTTACTACTGCCAGAGTCACATCGGTCGCATCTCGATCCGGGCGGCTGGTGTCTAGTGTTGAATCAGAAAAACTCCTGATTTGCTCTAATCACTCCAATTGATGCCCTTGCAAATGCTTCATCCTCATGATTCCCCCTTGAGCCAATTCCGCGGCCTCAATGCCTCTCGGTTGTTCTACTCCCACCAAAAGCATGTGCGGTCGATCCCTTTCCTGAACTTGGTCTCCCGCAATATTCCGCCTGAAAATAAGCCAATCCACCCAAGAAAAACATTCATCCTGAAAGAAAAGATACAGTGCAATGCTGTGACATTCTAAAATTCTCCTTCCTCCTGTCCAATCTGCCGCATCTCTATCTCGTCGGTTTGCCGCAATGACCGAATAATCTCCGCATACAACGCCCGGGCCAGCACCGGAGGAACGGCATTTCCAATCTGCTTGCGAACCTCAATGCGTCCAAACCGGAACTCCAGTGGAAAGGTTTGCAGACATGCGAGTTCACGGTTGGTAAATCGTCTCCGGCCAGAGGGGTGGTAGTCCTCTCCTCCTCCGCAAGTAATGGTCTTCGCCTGTCTATTTCCGTCATATGGCGCCTTTGGTTCTGGGTACGCCGCCTGAGTATCGTGATCCGGGGCTCTTGTTGGGATGCGCGCAATAGTTTGGTTGATCGTAGTATACGGCTTCAGTCCCAATTCTCGCGGCCCATGTGTTGGCTCCGGGAATTGCGGTAAGAGCTCTCCAGGCCTGCGAAGAGTTAGCATGGTCTCAATTATTATAGGAGAGAAGAAAGACCTACCCCGACGCAATGATCACCAATCTTTTGCGAGCCTGGGGAACTCCGTAGTTCACGCTATAAAGAAGTCCCCATCGTACTGAGTATCCCATTTCGATGAAGTCCAGAATCACTCGACTCAGGGTCTCCTTATATCGATCAAAAAGAAGACCGCTGGTTTCCTCCATTGTATGAACTCTCGGTTTAGCTGCTCTGATCAAGTCTGAGCAGGAGAAGATACATGCTGAATTTTCATCGTCATGCCGGCCCTCCTTCGTGTGGGCGGGCGAAAAGGTCTGACATGGAGGAGACCCGTGGCTTACGTCGACCCTTTGGAAGTCCTGGTCATTAGTAAGGAAGTGGTCGATTCTTCCAAGTTCACATTCAGCATTGTCGAAGTTCAATCTGTAGCTTTCAGTGGCACGATGGGATGCATCAAAAGCCCACTTGATTTCCAAGCCAGCCTGGTTAGCACCGCAGGAGACTCCTCCGGCGCCGCAGAAACCATCACCAAATGTGTACCATCTGCATCTTCGTAGCCGAGCTGTCTCGTCATCTGGACCTGTCAGATCAGTCACGGGCTGGCAGAACTTTGCGGTAAACTGATCGGCCTCGCCGAAAGATCGTGTCCCTCCCCTCCACAAACGGCGCAGCTCAGCCGGATTCCATCTGAAGCCTTCGTCCGCTTCGTGGTGAGAGATATACTGAATGGATCCTCCCCTCTTATCCAGTGTCTCCTTCAATCGGCAAAACCGGCCTTGGTGGGGATCCCTGGTGATGTCGCAGTAGTTGGTGAGATGGATTGTCACGAATCTTTCCACATCGAATATGCTAATTTCAGCATCATTTTCATTGGTTATCCACACCAACTCCGACTTCCAGCCTTGTTCTTTGGGCATGTAGCATTCTTTGTGTTTGGAATTCTTGATCATATTCCAACCTTGGAAGAAGATTTCCCCGCTAGTGTATTGGATGACAGAGCGGATTCTCAGATACCTCCCTTTTTTGCGCAGCTTGACAGACTGGCCTTTCTCGTAGAGAATACTGTTAACCCAAATCCCGTCAGTTACCGTTTTGTGGGAGTTATAACTGGTTGTTGAGGTTGACTGATTCTCTCTCCAGTTTCCGAGCAAACGTCGAATATCCGCATCTGTCAGATAGTCGTCTTCCGTGAGAGAGAATTCAGCTTCCTCGGTCAGATCAATGACTTCTTCCAGGCCAAAGCCGGGATCATGGTCCAATGTGACACTTCTGTCATCTCTACCGTCGTCGAACTCGTCATCAGAGATCTCATGCGCGTTCATTTTTTGAGCCGATGCAAGATGAGGTTATGGAGTCGGATCAAGACAGAGAAGTGAAACGAAAATACTCCAGTCGGGGATTCTTCGTAAGATGGGATAGGATCGACAGTAATAGGCAAAACAGGCTTCGGACGAAATGAAGGAAGGAACTAGAATGAAAATGGGAACGTAAAGATATGATGAGAAGCAGAGGAGAGTTTGTGGATGGAAGGAAAAGAGCAAGTAGAGACGACAGCAGGATGAGATGATGAGAACATAAAGGTGAGGATTTGAGGATTTAATGAGTAGTAAATGAGAAGGACCTTTAGGCAACGGCGGCAAAGTCATGATAACTTGGTTATGTTGGTGGATTTAAAAATGAGAGACATTCACTGGTAAGAAGAAACTAAGGTCCTGAACGGGAGACGGCGAAGAGTGAAAGGGAGCAAACGCGGGTGAGGGGAGAGCAGGAGTAGTGAGTGGTGAGTGGTGAGTGGTAAGTAAAAACACAAGGAAAAGGTGGAAGTCAGGTCTGAGACAAGACCAATGGAAGTCTTGGTGAAGAATGAAGGTGTCGTTTTCAGATGGTTGGATAAAGGATGGTCCGATCAAGTTCTACCGATAGGAAGTAAACAGTAGGGCCATCACTATCCCAAATGTAGTATCGGAATAGATGCAAGTGAAACATTCTATTTCAACGGATATGTTATCCATGCACCATAAGCTTCTCCCAAGAGCCTAAAAGATCGCTAACCTACCAGCAAGTAGTTTGATGTTTTGCTCGTTCCGGCGTCAATAAGGAACTATGTATTCGCATATCTCCGCTGTCTCCACCGCATACCGAATCTGCCAATGCCCCAAATACCCACAGCACCACATACGGCACTCCAGGATTCAACTGGTGAATACCGCCTAAATCCTATAGCCTCCAACAGAGGCTCAAAGACACTGACTTCTGTTGCTGCCATAGCACATCTCATTATACTTGCAGCCGCCGCTGCGGTACTAGGATTTTAGAGAAAGATATCCACCAATAGTGTATCATGAATTGTGTAGAAGCAAGTGTCGTGCCATTTCCAGAACCACAGGATCTATTCTAGGAAAATCTGTAAAGGGCAGTATTTATTTACTAGCAGTTGCCCATCCGCATGCAGACAAAGAAATAGTCTGCGGGGTTACTAAGAAACAGCTAGACAGGGTTTCCCACATCAGTTGGGGGATCACCCAATAAACTGCTATTCAAGGGCCCTCTGGCGTTTAAGACTATGATAATACTCAAAGTGACCCCGCGCTCGAGGGACAGAATCTAAAAGTTGGCGAGCTACCTACCCTTCTTCCACAGTCCCTCTAAACATTCTTTTTCCCGCATCAGTACTCGTCCATCATGACCTCAGATGATTTTCTTCCTGTTAAGACTTTTTCAGGCGACTTTCCTATTGACAAAAAAGTCGCCAGTCTATTCCCTCCAGGTTCTCAAGTCGTGTCGGCAAATCGCTCTGGCACCTCAGCATGGACAACCACAGCTCGTCTCTGCATAAAAGATGCAGACGGAGTCGAAAAGCTATACTTTCTCAAGTGTGCCAGCAAGGACACCGGACGTTTGATGATGCAAGGGGAATTCAATGCCCAGTTTGAACTTTACAAAACAATGCCAGACTTTGTGCCACAGCCATACACCTGGGGGAAGTTTGATCAAATGGAGCCAAAGACATATTTCTTTCTGTCCGAGTTCGTTGACATGAGCGATGAGGTACCGGAGCCTGATCAACTATGCACCAAGCTCGCCCGGTTACACCGCGACAGTATCTCCCCCACGGGGATGTTTGGCTTCCATATCACGACTTGTCAAGGAACTACACCCCAGAGTGTGGCCTGGGAGAACAGCTGGACTATCTTCTTTTCTAAGCTTCTCCGGCACGTCCTGGAGCGAGATGCCCAGGTCAACGGAGCCTGGGAAGACCTTGATACACTCTCCCGAAGAGCCTTGGAACGGGCCGTTCCCCGATTGATCGGTGCACTCGAGACTGATGGACGCAGTGTGAAGCCTTGTTTGATCCATGGCGATTTGTGGGAGGGGAACACGGGCACTTCGTTTGAATCGAGGAACATCTACATCTTTGACTCTGCTGCATTATATGCACATAATGAGATGGAGATTGGTAATTGGCGATGCAACTACAACAAGATCCATAATAAAGTGTACACACGCACTTATCTGCGTCACTGGGCGCCGAGTGAGCCACGACACGAATGGGATGACCGGATTCGCATGTATTCGGTATATTATAATGTGATCTACTCGGCCAACCATAGCAGTCAAGGAATTGCTATTCGTCAAATGTGAGTACTATTGAACCTTTTTGTCCTCTCTGTGAAGCTGACCTTGGAGCAGGGTCTACGATGACTTGTACTATTTGGTCGATAAATATGCGCCATTTGAGGAGGGTGCAGCGCCTAGGAGATTGGTTGAGACTGAGCGAGCTCAATTGTCAGATGAGCGTGATCATACTCGAGAATAAAACTCTGAAGTGTCTTCAAATTGAAGATATTCTAAGCATACTCAAATCCCCTACGGAGTACACCGTAACTACAGTAAGGGCGTGAAGGATGAAAGCGGCTAGCGTCCCCCTGGTGAGTCCTGATGAGTCAGCACCGGCATCGGCGAATCTGCCCGCCGCCCCACGGCAAGTTTTCCGGTTCCTTAAGCGGCGCCCGCAAAAATTCTGTCTTTGACTCGGTTGGCAGTGGAGAAGAAACTGAGAATTATTATCACCCCCGTTTCCCCTCGCCCTTTCTTCTCCTTCTTAACCCTTCTCTTAACCATGTCATCCATTGATCCAATCCCTCCGTGGGTGTGACCTAGGTATCTTAATTCCTCTTTTACCTCCTACTCCTGTTCTGTTATGTCTTGAGAGAGACATTCCATTCACTCTTTTCTTCTCTTGACCGAAAGTCCTACCTTTCTACCACCCCACCTCTGTGCGTGTGCCCAGAATTTTTTTTCACAGCATGTGAGTGTTTGACATAATTCCCCGGGTTGGGCTTCAGTCCGGGGTTTTTTCTTTTTCTGTCCTTGGGTTTTATTTTATGATGAATTTCGGTTTTTTTTTATAGATGTTAGACTACCTAAGCACTATTGCGGAGAGAATCCGATCTGACTACTGCCTTGCTTTTATCTTTTGGTTCTTGGCTTCTGTTTCGAGGACTCCTACTGATAATCAAGACTTCTCCAGAGTTATATACTATCCTGAAAAATGTGTGGTATCATCGCTCTGATCCAGGCGAACCCGTCGTCTTCCGCCGCCGTCGACCTTCACGAGGCTCTTTACCTCCTTCAGCGTAAGTTCCGAAACATCCGAACCCGTGCGGTATGGTGGAACAAGGGCTAATTCTATTGCTCGGAATACAGACAGAGGTCAAGATGCCGCCGGTATTGCTACCTGCGCTGCAGGTGGTCGTATCTACCAGTTGAAGTCGAACGGAATGGCAGCTCGGGTTTTCCAGGACGGTGCTCGGGTGGCAGACCTTCCTGGTTTCATGGGTATCGGTCATCTTCGATACCCCACCGCCGGAAGCAGTGCCAATGCGGAGGCCCAGCCCTTCTATGTGAACAGTCCATATGGAATTTGCTTGGCCCACAACGGCAACCTGATCAACGCCCCCGAGCTGAAAAGGCACTTGGACCTCGAGGCTCATCGGCACATCAACACGGACAGCGACAGTGAACTTATGCTGAACATCTTCGCTGATGAGCTGAGCGAGACCAAGAAGGCTCGTGTCAATAAGGAAGATCTGTTCGCTGCTCTGGCCCGCATGTACGAGCGCTGCGAGGGTGGTTGGGCTTGTTCCGCCATGTTGGCAGGTGGGTTATCTCAGTTCTCGTGTGGGATAAGCGTGTAACTAACATACCTCAGGATTCGGTCTCATGGGTTTCCGTGACTCGTACGGTATCCGTCCTCTCGTCCTGGGGTCCAGGCCCTCGGCTGATGGCCCCGGTACGGACTACATGATGGCTTCTGAGTCGGTTGCTCTGCACCAGCTCGGTTTCACCAACATCCGGGATATCCAGCCCGGTGAGGCTGTCATCATCGAGAAGGGCGGTGAGCCGGTCTTCCGCCAAGTGGCCCCGAAGAAGGCGTACGCTCCGGATATCTTCGAGTACGTCTACTTCGCCCGTCCGGACTCGGTCATCGACGGCATCAGCGTGTACCGCAGTCGGCAACGGATGGGTGACCGTCTCGCCGCTCGAGTGCTCGATGTTCTTGGACCGGAAGTGGTCAAGAACATTGATGTCGTTATTCCTATTCCCGAGACGTCTACCACGTCGGCTGCTGCCGTTGCCCGGTATCTGGACAAGCCCTACTGCCAAGGCTTCGTCAAGAATCGCTACGTCTTCCGGACCTTCATCATGCCGGAGCAGAAGACCCGGCAGAAGGGTGTCCGTCGCAAGCTGAATGCTATGCAGGCCGAGTTCAAGGACCGAAATGTCCTGTTGGTTGATGATAGTATTGTGCGAGGAACCACGAGTCGGGAGATTGTTACGATGGCCAGGGAAGCAGGCGCCAAGAACGTCTACTTTGCCAGCTGCGCTCCTGAGATCACGTACGTTACCACATGCCCTAGCTGGACTTGTCATACGATTTACTAACAACTATGCGCAGACATGCTCACATTTACGGTATCGATCTGGCTTCGCCCACCGAGCTCGTTGCTTTCAACCGTAACGCCGACACCATCGCCAAGCACATCGGAGCCGACAGCGTCATATACCAGACCCTGGAGGATCTGAAGGGTGCCTGTGCCGAGATTGCTCATGAGAACGGCTTGGAAGAGCCCCGTGACTTCGAGGTCGGTGTCTTCTGCGGCAACTACATCACCCCCGTGTCTGAAGGCTACTTCGATCACCTGGAGGAGATCCGGGGTGAGGGCCGCAAGATCAAGGCGCTGGACCGCGCCAAGGAAGCCGTGACGCATGGTTTCGCCAGCGAGAAGGACTTCCAGATCGCTGCCAACGGCGTCAAGCTGGACGGCAACGGTAACATCATTCCTGCCGGCTCCCCTGGCGAGTCCGAGGTGCCGCAGGTCAGCATGTACACCACTCGCCAGGAAGCCCCCAAGGAGGAGCCTCCTAAGGTGCGAGATCGCATGGACATCAGCATCCACAACATCGCCGACCACCCATGATTATGAAGCTTACGGGATTATCTATTTTTGATTAATTTCTTTATGATGTCATACCCCTGACTTGGAGTACTGGAGTTTTGCCGTAGAAACGAGACAGGGAGGCTTTCTGATGATATTTCATTTGCATAGCTAGGACTTACAGGGTTGGAATACCCGTTGGCATGAATGATTATCAATAGACCAATGCTGAAGATTTCTGATTTACACATTCAAATCCACCTGTTTATCTTGATCAACAAAAAGTAAAAATGTTGGCAGGAAAATAAAGCCGATCATGTGATGTCATCTGCCGCTGTGGCTGTTGCATCTGTAGATTTGTCTTCCGTCCACTCGCCCATCCACAACTGTTTGCTTCCATCGTCTTTGCGCTGTCAATTGCCGGGGCTGCGTCTAAATATTTGATGTTAAATGTTTGATGTTTGGTGTTTATGTTCTTTAGAGCCATACTTACCCAAGGTCTCCCGTCCCGATATATTTATCTGTATCACAGACCTCTGGCCATGGAGCGCCGCACCACTCGTTCTGCTGCACGCCAAGCCGCATTGCTTGCTACAGATGCGCAAACTACACAGGAAACCTCTAGCAATGCCACTTCCAGGCTGGCATCATCAAACACCGTGCCCAAGAACCAGGCCGCAGATCAGAAAAAAGACCCGGGGACCAAACAACCCACTACCAAACAACGCAAGACAACTACTAAAGCCAAACCCGCCACTCCCACTCCAAAAGCAGACCCGGCCAACGAGCTTCCCCATAACCTCGGCGCAGCCATCACAGTGATACAGCAGGCCGCTACAGGAAATTCAGAAGCTAGCTCTAGAAGCGCAAAGGGGGAAAGCGCACCGTTAAAGACCGAAACTAGCCCAAAGAAAATCAAACCGGAGATCCAAGACACAGTCGACAAAGCCACAGTTACACTGGCCGAGAATGCACCACCGAAAAGGGCCACCAAGAAGAAGACGGATCTGTACGGCCTCACGCCCGGCGTCAGTCCCTTCCCGGACTGGATCCATCCCACCCCACAGGAATGTGAAGAGGTCAATCGCCTACTTTCCACCGTGCATGGGGAAATCGTCGCTCCGACGACTATCCCGGAGCCGTCGCTCACTGTGACGGGATGTGGTGAGGTTCCGTCGGTCTTGGATGCGTTGATTCGCACTTTACTGAGCGGGGCTACTACGGGGAATAATTCTGCCAGAGCCTTTAGTGGGCTGGTGCAGAGGTTTGGGATTCTGGAGGATGGGATCGGTAAGGGCAGTGTGAATTGGGATGCGGTGCGGCAGGCCTCGCTGAAGGATGTGTTTGATGCTATCAAGAGCGGGGGACTGGCTGATGTCAAGAGTAAGAATCTCAAAGCCATTCTGGACATGGTACATGAGGAGAATCAGAAGCGCAGAGATATCCTTGTGAAGGCGGAGGACAGGGAGGGGGAGAAGACGAATGGTGATGGCGATGGTCCCGCGGCCAATCTACTACCCAAGGACGACGGCAAGAAACAGTATGAAATCGCATGTGCGGATCAGAACTTCCTCTCCCTGAACCACCTGCACAACTTGAGCACGGAACAGGCGATGGTGGAGATGGTGAAATACCCCGGCATCGGGCCCAAGACCGCCGCCTGCGTGCTTCTATTCTGTCTCCAGCGGCCCTGTTTCGCCGTGGACACGCACATCTTTCGCATCTGCAAGTGGCTCAATTGGGTGCCTCCGACTAAAGCATCGGAAGTCACGGCGTTCAGTCACTTGGAAGTGCGCATTCCGGACCATCTCAAGTATTCGCTTCATCAGCTGCTCATTCGTCATGGGAAATCCTGTCCGCGCTGTCGTGCCATCACGGGGCAGTCTTCGGCGGGGTGGCAGGAAGGATGTGTGATTGATCATCTTGTTACGAGGACGGGGAAGAGGAAGGGAGGTCCGGTCGGTCCTTCTACTGCGAGTAAGAAGAAAAGAACTGGTCGCAAGGCTCGTTCAGATACGGATGAATCGACATCTGAGTCCGAACTGAGTGAACTTGAGTCCTCAGATTCTTCGGATTAGTCCCGGTCAGATATGTCAGTATGGTGCATTGCATTTACTAGGAGATTTCTCTATTTGTTCAGCGTAAGCGGGGATCAATCAGCATAGCATATACGAGAATAACAAGGTCGTTTTCTTCCATTGAATCCAATTTCTCCTTTACCTTGAAAAATAGAATATCCTATAGACGAAAAAGCGTACCTTACGATCTCCGCCTTGGCACGTGCTCCACCCGGAGCTCCCCATCCTCCATCGAACCACCACTTAGTTAATTTAATTCCATTCCTCTCCCCTCGCGATTCGCGACGCCGACAACCCCAACACCCTCCACGGTTGGACCTTCCCCCAATTGCCTCGCCACTGCCTGTCTGCCTCCACTCACCACTCACCATGGAGAGCTGGGCGCCCTACATCCCTCCGGCCCTCTTCACCCTCGCGGAGTCCCTCGCGGAGCCGGTCACGGAGCACGCGCCATGGGCTGGTCTCGCTCTGGTCTCGCTCGGCGCTGTGTACCTAGGCTATGTTTTCGTGCTCGGACAGAGAGAAGCCGCTGTTGCGTTCAACGTGCCGATTCCCCCTGAGGTGCGACCGAATTGGAATGGGAGGAAATGGGAGGATGTTGACGGGGAGGAGAAGAGGTTGTTGGAGGGTCAGGTTCGGGGGGTAAGTTTCCTTCTTTCTTTCTCCTTGTCATACTAAGGGGATGATTGTTACGTTATTTGGTTGGAATGGAGTGCTAATGCGAGACTTTGGTGTAGCAATGGAGCGACAAGTTGATTATGAGCTATTGTCCCGCGGACGGAAGAGTGCTAGGAAAAGGAACCAAGCCTGAGACGAAGGACGGCGTCGATCGCAAGATCAAGGCCGCTAAGAATGCACAGGTGGAATGGGCGAAGACGAGCTTTGCGGACAGGCGGAAGGTTTTGAGGACACTATTGAAGTATGTGGTATTGTTTCTGTGCTCTGGAAAGGAAGACTAGGGACATGACGACTGACGGATTGTTCCCTGCAGATACGTTCTCGAACATCAGGATGAACTAGCCACCGCATGCTGTCTCGATTCCGGAAAGACGAAAGTGGACGCCTCGTTCGGAGAAATCCTCGTCACAGCTGAGAAACTGAAATGGACCATCGATCACGGCGAGAAGGCCCTGGCGCCCGAGCCCAGACCGACCAACTTCCTCATGATGTACAAGAAGAATATGGTTACGTACGAACCTCTCGGTGTGATCGCCGCCTGCGTCTCCTGGAACTACCCGCTGCATAACTTCATCGGACCGGTCATCAGCGGCCTCTTCGCCGGCAACGCGGTGGTCGTGAAACCCTCTGAACAAACTGCCTGGTCCTCGGCTTTCTTCCTTGAAGTCGCCCGCGGCGCTCTCGCCAGCTGCGGTCACTCGCGCGATCTCGTCCAGAGCGTCGTCTGCCTACCCGACGTCGCCGACTTCCTGACCTCCCACCCGGACATCGCCCAGCTAACCTTCATCGGCTCCAAGCCCGTCGCGCACAAGGTCTGCGAATCCGCCGCGAAAGCCCTCACCCCGGTGACCGTCGAACTCGGTGGCAAGGACCCCGCCGTGGTGCTCGACGACGCGCGCACCATCCGCGAGCTCCCCTCCGTCGCCTCCATCCTCATGCGCGGCGTCTTCCAATCCGCCGGCCAGAACTGCGTCGGCGCCGAACGCATCATCGCCCTCCCAGGCGTCTATGACCGCCTCCTCGACCTCGTCTCCTCTCGCATCCAATCCCTCTCCATCGGTTCCATCCTCCTTGACTCTCCCCCGCTCGGCCCGCGCACCCCAGACATGGGCGCCCTAATCTCCCCAGCTGGCTTCTCGCGCCTCGAATCCCTCATCACGGACGCCGTCGCACACGGCGCACGCCTCATCCATGGCGGCACGCAATACAAACACCCGCGCCACCCGCACGGCCACTACTTCCACCCAACCCTCCTCGCAGACGTCACCCCGGACATGGCCATCGCGCAAACCGAACTCTTCGCCCCCATCTTCCTCCTCATGCGCGCCTCCTCCATCCCGCACGCCATCTCCATCGCCAACTCCACCGACTACGCTCTCGGCTGCTCCGTCTTCGGCTACCACGCGCCTTCCATCTCCGCGTGCGTCCGCGGAATCCAAGCCGGAATGGTCGCCGTGAACGACTTCGGCGCGTACTACGCCGTGCAATTACCCTTTGGCGGCGTCAAGGGATCAGGATATGGTCGGTTCGCAGGCGAGGAGGGACTCCGTGGTGTTTGTAATATTAAGAGTGTTTGTGTGGATCGGTGGCCCAGGGTTATGGCGACGCGGATTCCGCCGAGGGTCGATTATCCGATTGGCAAGGGTGGAGATGGGCAGAAAGGGGATGAAGGGTATAAGGCGTGGGAGATGTGTAAGGGGGTCGTGGAGACGGGGTATCAGATTACCGTTGGGGGGTGGATTAGGGGGTTGGTTAGGTTGTTGGGGAATATGTAATCCTGACTTCCACTCTTCTAAATTCTTGTCTTTTGTCATTCAAAGGTTGGGTGGGTGGTTTGGATGGTGGTTTGGGGATGATGATGGGGATGGGATGAAGAGCAGAACTCACCCACCTAGTTTCTTCTGTTCATTTTATTGAGAAGTGTGTATATTAGATTTATTTAATACAATTCAAGTCCATAGTTCATTCATTACATTATTAATTCTACATATGTACAACTGGTCAACCAGGCAATCGGCCTGCTCCCAAACTGAAAGGAGACATCCCTCCTACGCAACAGTCTTCTCCATCCACAACCCCTGCACATCCACTTCACTCTCCTCCATCCAACACCCTAACTCCTCTACGCCCAACACATCCCTCAAATACCGTCCCGCGAGATCCAACTGACCATTCGCCCTGCCGAGATAAAACAGCGCTCCGTCGACCGGGTTCGCGTTCGCCGCCTCCACCCGCTGCGGCAGACACAGCATCAGATCGAGCAACCAGTGACCGAAGGAATCATTCAGGTCCATAGCCCACTGTGTGATCTCTGCGTCGTCGGCGGGGATGGACTCGGTGCTGGCGCGGAGGAGCAGCTGGAAGAGCGTGGGGTCGTAGCGCGCGACGCGCACGGCTGTACGGTAGTGTTCTGCAGGGAGGGTGTAGGGTGTGCTGGGATTGTCGGAGCCGATGGCAGTGTGTTCGCTGCGGAACACGTACTCGTCGATTTTGAGGAGGGTGGTGAGCGCGCGCGCGTTGTGTTCGATCAGGGCGGTGTGGATTCCGGCTTGTATGGCTTCGCGCGAGACGTGGATGTTGGTTTGGATGAGATCGGGGCGCGCGAAGCCGCTGGTGACTCGGAGGATTTCGAGACAGGCGACGTGCTCCTGGGTGAAGAGGTCCGGGTCGTGGTCGCCGCCGCCGCGGAGAAGCTTGTCGGGGAAGTTGAGCATGCCGAGGATCTGGTGCGTTTGCTGCTGATCGGTTTCGTGGCAGGTGATTTGAATTGAGATGAGGGGGTTGATGGATAAGGTGTAGTGGGCGTTGTTGGCGTCGGTGCCTTCGAAGGTGCGCAGATCCTCTTGTCGCGAGAGGAAACGCGCAAGGCCCGCTTCGTGGTCGGCCGTCATACTGATCCCCGCGTTTGCCCAGTGTCGTTGGATCGTCAGGTTCATGAGGTCCGGAAGTTGGGATAGGAGTCGGTCGACCGTGCACCATTTACAGCGCAGGATGTTGATTTGGAGGGCTTTGCGCTCGCCATAGTCGAGGGGGACGTAATCTAACGGTCGGAGGATTTTCGCGATCGTGGTACCGGAGGTAATCGAAGGCGTCGACGAGGTGTCATTCCAGAAGGCTAGCAGGACGAGGGCGCGGTAGATCCGTTCGCTGGAGACTGCAGATGCGAGTGATGGCGATGACCGCGGCAGGTTCGCATTCAACGAGTACAGGAAGATCTTTTCGATGAGTTCCACCGGGAGGGCCTCCAGTCTCGAGCGCGTTTTGCGCGACTTGGACGGTTTGACTATCAGCAGTCGCGCGCGCTTGTTACTTTGAGATTGAGACACGGTCAGTTTCTGCTCGACGGACATCAAGGGCCGACCGCCCTTTCGTCGTCGCCGTGTCGCGGCCGTCGTTGCAGGGTCATGATAGCTGGACTGGGGATCCGCAGCATCGGACAATCTTCTTTTTCGGCGGCCACGGACTCGGATCGGGGTCAGCATGCCCGGCGGAACATCAAAATAAGGTTGTCTTATCAGGCCATGTCATTTGGCGCTTGAGCGTGAACTGGTCCGGGTTGCTATATTAGAAGAGCGTAGAAGAGCCGAGCCAAGAGAAGAAGTTGTCGGAGCAAAAGCGGCGTAGTCTCGGACAGCGCTGATTGGCGGATGGTCACCCGATCAGGCCGACGTAGGGCTGGCAAATCAGCTGATCCCCTTCCTCTTCGGGCAGCTCGCAGCCCTAACGCTAGTCCCCCTGCGGTGCCATGACATCATCAATCCGTGTCCCCAGCCGGATACGATCCATGCAGTGGTCGATCCATAGCGAAAGGGACGAGAAGCATACTCCGAGCAAAGGACCTGGACGGCCTTCAAACCCGCCCTGAGTGGCGAGATGCCTGGACCCAGTGGCTGCGAGCCCGGATCAGGACGTGGTTCGTCATGATAAGGATTGACACGCCCCCTTTCCTATTCAGGACCGGCGAACCAGGTTTGACAGCGTCGCTATGACGGAATCGCGTCGCCGGTGGGAAAGACTTGGTCAGTTATTTGATCATAACCAGTCTCCTATCTGATCTTCGCTCTTGCCGTCCTCTGGTTTACGTCGTTTTCTGGCTTCTCAATTCGTACAGCATACATCATTCTCTTTGCTTTGTTGGCAGACGTCGGTGTATAAAAGAACCTTCCTCTTGTCACTTCGGCAGTTTTTCTCTTCATCATGCGTCCATTCAGCGACACTTCCGTTCATACTACTGCCTCGTCCTCATACTCTGTGAAAGGACCTAGAGATTCGTCTCCCTCTCAGTCCTCCTCGAACTCGAACTCGAACTCGAACTCGAACTCGAACAATTCATCCAAGTCGAACAAATCCTCGAAGCCTTCCAAATAAATTCACAGACCTGACTTAATACTCTCAAGATGGGAGCCGTCGTGTCTTGTGTATGTCACCCTTGTCTCCTTTCAGCTCCGCGTTGCATATCTTGAGTAAGATTGCTGACCCCCTCCACAGATCAAGGGCGTCTTCCAGTCCATCGGTGCCTGTCTGATGGCCATCGTGAATGCCATCGGAGCTGTCTGCAAGGTCATCATCGATGGTGTCTTGTCTATCTGCCGTGCCGTCATCACCTGCCTCACCTGTGGTTACTGCGGCCGAAGCAGAAGAACAACAACGCGGAGATCAAGAATATGACACCACTCGTCTCGGTGACTGAACCATACGAGTTATGATAATTATGTTTGATGGGTTTTTGGTCGGATGTTTATCGTTGTGATATCACAGTTTTTCGTTTTTCTCTTCATGTTTTCATACCCTATTCTGAGCAGGCTTTTTTCTCGGTCGGCGTGTATTTTAGCAATGCAATAATCTTCCCGCTTCAATCACTAATAACTCCAATCTGTATGCGCGACATGACGTCGTTAACTCATAATGCCGATAGGGCAATGTTTGCTGTCTGTCGTGCCTGGCAGCCTGCGTATGATCTCATCCCACTCTGTTCAGCCCTGCTTTCGTCATTAATTGATCCTTCAGCTGCAAATCATCGCGCGGGATGTCCTCCCAACAATGGTTCACCATAATCTTAACGAACGGATCGTCGCGTTCGTCTGCATACTTTAATGCCGCGCGGAAGATACTATTGGGAACCGGCCAGCGCCGGGGATACTTGTAGTCCTGTACGAGAATCTGCAACCGAATTACTCGCCTAAAGGTCGCCAAGTCACGATCCCGGATCACCTGTCGAAGAACACGCTTCGAACGCGACAATAACGAGTCCTCGTCGATGTACGCAGCCACCGAAAGTATTTGAAGAAATCCAATCTTGGCATCAGTCCACGGCGGGCACAGCAACTTGTCGGGCATGCGAGGCGGACAAACAGTCGAGCATTCTGGCAGCTGAAAGATCTCGTAACGGGGTTCCATCCCGCTAGGCTGCAGGATTTGTACAGCTCCGTGGTGAAACCATGCTGCCACTTTTACTTCCTTGCCGGTGGCTCGGTCGTGGGCTTTGAGGTTTATAGCGCCATGTGCGTGGAGCCTTTCGTCGTTTTCGCACTCTTCGAGACTCTTGAAACGGCGGCTCATCTCGGCCAGCGCGGAAAGTTCGTCCGCGCAGAACACGAAAGCTTGCATCTGACGCCGAATGACATGCCCCATGTACTCCAGCTGACACTTCCGAATCAGCGGTAAAGTACACCAGCCACAGGCTAGGATGTCTGTCTGGAGATCTCTCCGCTCTTCCGTCGAAAGGGCCCAGAAATCCAATGGCGCGGGTAGATAGTCCGGGGTGAAGAAACCCCGTTTTGAACTCTCGTTGGCGCTGCTGAACGCGAGTCGAATGAGCCAAGTATAAATCACAGTGTTAGAAAGAATCCCAGCGATGAATCGCGACGCTCTAGGGAAGTTAAACTCGAGAGAGTGGAGGAAGATCTCTTGGATGATCTCCACGGGTAGACGTTCGAGACGTGACCGGTTTACAACCGGGAAAGAGGCTTGCCCCATCGGACCAGACCCTTTGATTGGGTTGGGAAATTCCATGAGCTTGGATAGCCTCACATGGAAGGAATTTGGGTTTCGGGTTTGGGCTGCAAGTTTCTTGCCGCCGCGATAAGAGTGACACGTGAGTGAGCCTAGAGCGCTTCAAGCCCGCGCCAACCGCCATTTATGATACCCTTCGAGTTAGCGCTGACGAGGGCCCACCTCGTTTATTTCCCGTCTACTGTACTCGATGTTGACGGAGTATAACTATATGCTCGCTGTCAGAAGTTCACAGTTGGGTATACCAATACAATCCTGCATTTCTACATCTATCCAAAGAATACACTCTTGAACCAAAAATAAAAATTCGAAATCGAAATCATGGATGAAATCATGAAGACCGAACCAGCACCGCACCATCATATGAATTATGAATTTCTCTCATTCTTCAATCGCTCTCGAGCCAACTCTCCAACATCCTCTAAGCGCCAATCTCCCTGTAGCTGACTGAACAAGACACCAACAAGTAACCCGATAATCCGGGGTCCGAAAGACTGACTTGGCCGGGTTGACAGATGAACGGGGCACTCCCAAAAGGAATAAAGGCGTCTTTCTGCTCCTTTGTCAAACGTGTCCATCTTGATGGGTTGTATTCCTTGGAATCTGGTCCCCAGATTATGGGGTCGATATGGCAAGCTTCTATATCTGCCGCGACAATGGTATGCTCTTTCGATGCTGCTGATTTGTGTGCACGATAAATACGCTTGGTGGGAGGATAGAGACGAAGTGCTTCTTTGACAAGATGTTCAGCAGAGGTGGGATTTGCTGTTTCAAATTGGCTTTTTGTAGGATTCTGAGCAAATGCAATGAGAGATTCTCGCCATTCGGGATGATGCTGGCCCGTCTTGAACCCAACCTCGATGAATGTCATGAGGACAATCCTCCAAAGCGTTTCGAAGGCTGGGAGGATGAAGTTTAGCGGACTCTGTCGAGGACATGTCAGATCATGACCAGGAAATACTGCAGATAGAGCTTCCTGGAGGTCATGGTTATCGTTGAACTTCCGTATGGTACGTATGTCTTTTGAAGCTATCCACACGCGGTTGATAGCATTGGCCAGATCGATCAGGTATTTGTCGTCAATATTATCGTTGAAATTCTCCTTCCAAACCACTGCAAGAGCTGCCCGCAGCGACAGCGACTGCACCATAGTTTTGATTCGAATGTCGTCGGTGTTCTCCATCCGGTCTCGAGCTGCACTCTGAAGAATGCCAGAGATATGCCATTGGGAATATCCAAGCTTGATTAGGCGTGTTGCTTCATTGATGAAGTCTTTCATATAGGCGTCATCTGTACTCGTGGAAACATTATCGATTCCGAATGCAAGTCGACGACTTGCGTTGGGCAATGCCCTTGACTGAAGTAAATTGACACTATTAGGTTGGTTTCCGGCGAACACCGAGCGGCAGCGACGAGCATGATTCTGTCCAGGACGTGGAAACAGGTAAGTCAAGTAGAAAATGAAGTAAGAAATAAAAAGTATCAGCACACTAAGAATAACCACCATGGCTAAGAATGTCTGCGTGTTTTGCGGTACAGCACAAAATTAGTTACAGTACAAAGTCAAGTGCGCTATCAAGGTTGTCCCAGAAGAAGCGAGAACGCGAGTAATTTCCCACTCTCAGTGAATAGAGATAGATCTTGGTGAACCAATCAATCTATAGCGGTATAGCATGACGTTTGCTAACTCTTTCTTTGGGTTCCCCATCATTTCTTTCGGGTTCCTTCTTTGATATACAGCCTCCCGAGCGTTCTTCAATGATGTTAAATGGCGTCTGACTGTCGTCTTATTATTCTTCCCAATGTCTCTCTCGATCCGAGTAAGGAAGATATAGTAGGGGTATATATTGGTATATGTAAGGTGCTAGTTGGAATAACATTCAATTGCCTGCTACGGCTCGCCTGCGGTGGGATCCCAGCGTTTCACAGTGTCATCAGCGGAGCCGGATTCCAGCCCTTAGTTGTTGGTGAAAAAGCCATCAGCTGAATGGGTAGAAAGGGTCAGATAATCTCCGAGTAGACCCTTCGGGCCAAATATAACAACTTTGAACCCAAATTTTGACTGTTCGATCCACACGCGTGTGCCTTATCCTGATGTAAATGGAGGAGCGAATACGCCGATTAATGATCTTGCTCCCTTTGTCATAGCGTTTCTCGACATGCATCTTATCCCTGTATTCCACCAAGCTACCTTCATCGTGAATAATGGGCCATGGTGATCAGTAGTCATCATCCGTGAACTAGTTTACTAAAAAGTACTAACAGAAAACATGATTGCTATACCTCCCTCTGGTATGATATTCTGTGACAAAACGTTATGGCACCCCAGGTTACCAAGATAGACCTCTCGAAAACTCCAGAAAATAACCAGAAGACTGGAATACAGGTAAGCTTCGTTATTATCAACAGATTTGCCAGCAGCACTTATTGTCCGGAGCATGTAACAAGGGAGTACCATGACAATGGACTACTGATAGTAGCCTCCTTGCACAAGAGGATATCTCATTTGATCGGGCCACTGGGTAAGGATAGCTTCCTTGGCCGCTTCGATCTGGGCACAGTCCACCAAAAGACCGTGCTGATAAAATAGGTCAATTTGGTGATCAGTCCAGTACCTGCAGCCCTGTCCCTGGCCTTTGAACTCGTATTTGTGCCGGCCGTGTTGAATTAGCAAGTTGACAAGTTCGCGCACCGTGCTGCCATCCGGGACGTCGAGCTTCACAGCCTTCTCTGTTGGGCGCGAGAAAGCATCTTCCAGAAGGCTGACTACCATATTGGCCTTTGAGCCGCCGAGAATCGAGGCACTAGGCACAACATAAGACGGCGTGATGTCAATGCGAACTGAACGGTTTTCGCCAATATTCAGGTAAAGAGACCAGTGATTGCCTCCTTGAGGGAGTCTTTCGTGACAAGCTGCGTCGACCCACCGGACGACCTGACCCATCATTTCATTCTGTTGTGCAGCAGGGACGAACAGCAAGGGTTGAAAAGCGGGCCTTTGCAGATTCAGTCCTGCAAAGCCACTTGTTGTGGTAGGCATTGTAGAGAGCTTGATGAGAATGCGTATGCCTTGCTGGTTAGCTATTGTAATCCATACAAACAGTACACACTTGAACTCACGTCGTGATCGGAAAGCGAGCAAGGATACTTCTTGTGACTAGAGAAATGGAAGAGATAGCCAACAAGTCTGTTGAAGTTGAGAAGTTGATTTTCCATCGATGTTGTCTTTTTTGGAACTGCAGGTGATCATAAAGCAGGTGACTAGCGACTGAGTCATGGACCAGGCAGAGATCAGCCCTAAACTTTGTACAGCACCTACCGGGCAGGAACTCCGCTCCCCTTGTCCCAATGATAACATTACAGTCGAATTAGCTTTGCAGCTAGTCATACAATATCGTTTGTCCTAGAAGAGCCGACATGGACGTTTCCCATGCACTCAATTTAGGACGATACTTGTCTCTTCTCGTGAATTGATCCAGCTAACCCAGACATCTTCGCAGCCTGCAAACGCAGAGGGCCCAACTCCCAAGTGCGATATCACTCAGGTCTCCAATGAAACCCTGATCACACTAGTCGATACCGCGCCAGTTCTCCATAATTATCAAGTGACACGCATTGTACGCCTATCCCAGACATTGATTCTCAAAGGCGGGAACGGTACTCGACAATGCGATTTCCACATCCTCAAGCTTATCAGTGAAGCAGGAGGGCGAGAAGTCGAAAGCCATTCTAGTGCCTAAAGTACACCGAGTTTTCAACATTGAGCCAGATCCGGTATATGGTTGCTACTGCCTGATCCTTGTAGATTTTATTGATGGCAGGACAGTTGAACAATGCTGGGGCGATCGAAGTCATACAGGTCGGGTCGACGTTGTTGCTCAAGTCGCTTCCATGATAAGCACTCTGCAGTCTATTCCTCTGTCTCCGGAACAGCAACAACAACCCGGCCCAGTGGGCAACAAATGCTGCATGGCAGAGGGATATTGGTTTACTGATATAGGAGCCGGCCCGATCGAATCGAAAGACTATCTAGAGTCCTAGTTCAACTGCCGACTTCATGTGTCGCAAAAGTTCCACCGGGCACCTAAGAACGCCTCCTTGTTTCAGTTTGACAAGTTCGTTCTCACCCACGCGGATATCGCGCCTCGCAACCTGATCCTGGACCATCGTGGCAAAATTTGGTCGATCAACTGGGGCGATGCTGGGATATACCTTGATAGATTCGAGGTAGCATCGCTCAGAGCACGGAGGGCCGAAATGCCAAAATACACTAACATATTGCTTGAAATGGTTTCCAAACCACTTCCAATGCATGAGGGGCTAGTTCAGCAATTGAAATGGATTTCGTTTGCTATAACCGCTGGCCAATGGATGCTCAGGGAAAGAGTGGTTTGAATCCGGCGTCTTATGATGTAGTATGCTTGAGGATTCGGGCATGGTTGCAGTATCTGCGACTGCAAGATTTTCGTTATGGGTCCTATCTTCTAATCTATCAATGGAAGGCATCTCTTGTGAAGGCGATTACTATGATCATAAATAGTTGTAAATGACAAGATTCTACCGGGAGTACTTCTTGCAATACATTCCACCGGCGATGGGCATCAAGCTACATGACTTCCGGTGCATCATTTAAAGCACCAGGAGTTTGCTGCAAGTTTGACAGTGCTTTTTTGGCGTATAATGTTATGAGGTCTTCGAATTTTTGGTAGATTCCCCATAACTTGGTCAGAGATTTGCTGTCTGAAACGAAATTATGCAGCTCTTCACTCTTCCCTGATTCGGCGGCCTTTAGAATAGCAGTGGTTTCTTGGCTCAGGGATTCGAGCTTCTTTCCGTAATCGCGACGAGGAATTCTCGTAAAATGGTTGTCATGTTGCCGCTCGAGAGCGAAATCCCAAATCCGCTGGGCACGATATGCCAGGAGGAAAGCCACTGTAGTACGCGTAGCAACAATAGTACGCGTAGCAACAATAGTACGCGTAGCAACAATAGTACGCGTAGCAACAATAGTACGCGTAGCAACAATTCAACAGGGAGATATGGTAAAGAAGACATTCTGACGCGTTGGATGGAAGAACTAAGACTCGGAAAGATGAGGTCGAAGTGATCATCAGTATTGTCTATCTAGTGCTTTTTTGTGGGAGTGACAAAGAAATGACGGATCCCCGCTGCAGTAACGGCTGCAGACCTTTATGTAGAAGCAGCTTGCTTGTTGACGTTGGTCACCGCTCAGCCGTGGCAAACGACTGATTCACTGGTTAGTCCTATCTTCTGCCATCTCGTTCTAGAGAGGAACAATCATGACCGAAGAACGTTCATTTACAACAGAAACCCCACTGTTATTCCTTCCGTCCGCCTTGGCTTTCCCTTACTGAAACACTACCCATCTGGCTTAGAGCTATGAGGGTGAAGGAGCATTGGACGTATTTGAATATAGTTGAAGCTATTGATGATCAAGATCAAGAGGTTTCAAGCTGATCGCGAAGGTGCTACGTAGAAGGGCAAGATGCCTTACCTAAACGAACGGCGAAAATGCTCGGCAGATTTGGACCTCAGGCATCAAAACATCTACAGAGACCCACTCCTTAAGCAGTCCACTAAAATTGCGAATTCGCAGGTTACTCTAAAAAGATATGTAACGAGGATCCCCCAGGTAAGGGTTACAAACTTTCATGTTGCTTCATCAGTCATATAGAAAGTTCGAAGCAGCACTGTCGATGACAGAGTGAACGCGGGCGTCTGAGACGTCTGGACAAGCTAAGGCGGACAACGTACTGGGTCTCCCGCCAGTGACTTCACGCGAGGTAGTTGGGCTGTTCAATCTAAAATTGTGTGACGTTGTTTAATTTATCCGTATGTCAATCTCCTGGATACATCTGTGTTAAATCAATGCGTGAATCGACCATCTTCTATTGCCTGCTTGGAGTACGTGATCGGCTTCTGCAATTATATATCCCGCCATGGCATTGTTATTTATCCCACTCTTCTACTGGTGAAAACAGTAGCTAATATCGAAAGGGCTTCGAATATGAAGAATAACGGAAAACCATAAATTGAAGGCAGCATTTATCTACATATAATTCGCTTCTACAGATATGTTTACTCTACACTACGCTACAACACAACAACCAAACCACGGCACGAAGAAAATCATCTTCTAAATGGAACATTGTTTCTATACACAATCCAACAACCGACACCACACTGCCAGACGCAAAGGGTATCCTAGCTGGCCAACATGCTTGACAAAAGGAGATTTCGTCGTGTGAGTGAGTACACAGGTCGAAGGATAAAGGAGACATGGAAAAAAAAAATGACAGAAAATGAGTTCTGGCAATTTAAACCACGGACATGTCGCCGAAGCGCTCCTATAGAATGAATTAGCACACGTAATGGTGTCTGAGAGGGTGATATGCAATATCTGCACGAGGATGGGACGTACCTTGTATCCGGCGGGCATCCATCTGCCCTTGGAGACCAGCGAGGAGGTCTTCTCGTCGATCTCGGGCTGAGCAGCGGCAACCTCGTCCTGAAAAAGAGAAAAGAATAAAGTCAATGCACTGTTCCATTCGATATATCTGCAAATTGTCATAACATACCACGGTGAGCTCGTCGAAGGGGCGGGCAGTCTCAATGTTCTCGAGGGTCTTCTCGAGGTTGCGGAGTTCGGCCTCAACCTTGCCCTTGGTCTGCTCGGCGCTCTGAACGGCCTGGGCCTCGAAGGTATCGATGGCCTTCAGCTGGCGGGAGACATCGTAGGTGGCGGGCTTGAAAGCGTTGAACTGCTTCTCGAGGTCATCGACGATGGCCTGGTTCTTCAGGACCTTGCGGTAGTGGGCGAAGTCGACGGTCTGGGGCTGCTCGGACAGAGCCTGGACCTTGCGGCGCGCATCGTCGTTACGCTTCTTGAAGGCCTGGAGAGAGGCGGCGGTCTGGCCACGGAGGCCGAGCGAGCTGGAGACCTTGACCCAGTCGATCTTGAGAGCGGCGCTGCGCTGTTCCACGGAGACGGGTTAGCGGTCAGAATTCCCTACATGATCGGTCGGAGGCAGAATTAGAGAGCTTAATGCACGTACGGCAGCCATTTTGAAGAGTGTGTTGGGAGGGAGACGGGGGTGGGAGAGGGGAGTTCAACGTGCAAAGCAGGAGGTTCGGAGAGGTGAGGGTTGACTCGGCAAGGTTTGGAATGGGGATGCCGTCACGTGAGGCTGGCGGTTCCCGTGTTCCGAACGGCCACAAACGAAGAGAGCCAAGACTTCGGATAATGGGCGCTTAACAGGATAATGATATATGGGGAATTGGTTTATGCGGTCATTGATTTGATATTTACTTTAAAATGGTAAAATTGATACATCATGGATAAAATATTCAAATCGGTTCAGATCATGAATTCTGCTTTTTTTGGGTTGACTATATGATTTACACTATGGGGCCTGGCAGCACACGCATCCAAGGGGATATCAACCTGACCTCGCACCCAAAGTCCATCCTGCCAGCAGGGCTAAGACGTTTCAGCCACTGATAGCGTGCAATCAATGCGGCAGAGCTCATATGCTGAGAGCCATGATCGAGTTCACGATATCGTTGTCGTTCTCCCGTAGAGCCTTGACGGCCTTCTTGCGTGACACATTAGCCTGGGCCATAACCAGTTCGATGTCCTTAGCCTCGAGGCCAGTCTCGTCAACAGCCTCTCCATCGTCCTCCTCCTCGTCCTTCTTGGCCTCGGTCTCGGGGGCCTTGGCGGTGCCGAGGTCGTGCTCGTGGTCGTGACCGGCGTGCTCACCACCGGCGGCGGCCTCAGCAGCAGCGAGCTGCTGGGCAGCGGAGGCCTGGGCCTGGGAGTTCAGGTCCTCGATCTTGGCCTCACCGAAGATGCTGTTGAAACGTGTAAGCCAACTTTGCTATATCACAGAAACCGGGAAAGCGGGTGGACACATACATCCAGGTGTTGCTGGAGGGGGAACGGTAGACGTCGGGCTGGTTGATGACGAAGAGGATCTGTAAAAACAGAGACATTAGCCTTCCATGTCCCTCATGATTACTGCTCCATCAAAATGTATCCAGGTTCTTTTCCAAAGACACCCCAAGCAGCGACGGTCGTCAAAGGCGGGGTTGGTATCCATACGTTCTTGGGACGGCGGAGGGTGACACGAGTGATGCCGGGGACGTGCTTCAGGCCGAGCTTGCCAATGGCCTTTCTGGCCTTCTTCTCGTTACGAGAGTGGATGGTGACGGCGGCACCTCCGGGGATGGTGGGCTCATCGCCAGCCTCGGACTCAGAAGAGCTGCCGGCATCCTCAACGCCCGCCTTCTGGGGCTCCTCGTCGTGGATCTCTTCAACGCGGGGGTCAGCCATTGTGATAATTGAACGAGCCTAAAAGAGGGCTATCGATATAAAAGAAATCGATGGTTAGCAAGTAAGTCTCTCAATTCAGACCTGGTCGCTTGGGTTGGGGGGAGGCTCGAAAGGATGGCCCAAGGAACCACCCCCCGAGGTTCTCCCACAAAACCGTAGGAAATACCCAAAATCGAGGGCGGTATTCGAAATGGCGACCGGAAATTCAGCTATTACATACCTAGTCGCAAGAAAGAGGACTGTGGTGGATGAGGGGGTATTTTTTGCCTTGGTTGAAGTTGGGAAGTCGCAGAGCTGTGTGAATGTCATCCTGCCGAAAATCGTTAGCGAGCTTATTGGGACCCTCACCCCGGACACACAGAAGCGACGCATCTACAGATCGAACCTCCACGTTCATCAACAAGGCCATTGACTTGTTAATTCCCTATCAATTTAATTGCTACGATCTTCAGAGTGAGATTCTAATTTTAATTCTGGGCAAATTTGGTGGTGCGTAAGAAGGAATATTAATCATAAAATATGGACCCAGAGCATATCAAAGATTACAGCTTATTTTGGTCATTCCCCAATTCCAACGGAGGTAGTGAGTGGACCGGTCATTTCAATATCAAGATCGATATTAGATAAAGATTCCAGAGTCATACACTGGCCTGAAAACAGGTGCCGTCTATTGTGACGTACGAGCGTAACCCGTGAAGGTATCAAGGTTCTCGAATCATTTTAAGCTGTCAATGATAAAAGCGTACAGCGTCTTTTTTTTGCTGAAAAATAAAATAAACCCTCAGCAATATTTAACCGTCCCAAGGCACCCCATCACACTATGCACCGAGCCTCATAATAAACCATCTATGACTTAGGAGCAGCCGCCCGGAGCTTGGCGTGAGCCTTCTGGACCTCGAAGCGAGCCTGGAGAGATTTCATGTCAGTCATGTCCAGTCGTACCGCAAGCGCATGGGTTTCCGTTCAAGAAAGATCCTCAGTCCTTTGCTGTCGCAAATGAACCTCCCATCCGTAGAATTCCTCCGACACGGCCCAGAATGCAAACCAACGCAAACAATCCACTATTTTCAACGTACCTGCTTCCTGAGTCTGAGGACCTTGAAGCGCTCGAAGTCGTTAAGGTTCTTCCGTCGCTCGGCGCTCTGGGTCTTCTGGGCGAAGTTGCTCTTGGCCCACTTGCCATCGATCTCGTTCTTCTGCCAAAGCTTGCGGACGGGGCCAGTACCGGCGGCACGGGGCAGCTGGGGAATGACGAAGTGGGTGAGGGTGGCGGCGGAGAGAGGGAGGACGTGACGGGGCACGATCTTGTTCTCCTCGGTGGAAGGACCGTCAACCAGGACCTATCGAATTGCGACTCTTGTCAATATCATGGCCGATGATTTTCCGTTTTTGCCTCCCGAGTCTTTCATTTTCATGTCCTCGCATTTCCTCCAAATATTTGTTCTCAGAATCCGGGAAAACACATACACGCTTGTGGTCGACAATCTCAACGATGGCGGCCAGCTTGCCGGTGAAGGGACCGCGGCGGATCAGGACCACGCGGCCAACCTCAACGAGCTTCCATTGAGCAATCTTGACATCGATATCGGCCATGGCGAAGGCTTCCTAGAATGGCGACAAAAAAAAAAGGTCTCAGTAAACACAGTGGTGACGGGAAACGGCCAAGGCGATCATGAACTCACGGTCGACAAACTCCGGGAGGTCGGTGGGAGGAAATTAGTTGTCGAAGGGTCGGGGTTGTCGAAGAATCGTCCGAAACGCACAAGTTCGCTCTGGCTTGCCGGATCGCGAATTTCGGTGTTGCGGCCCTTTGCCCACAGAATCTCGCTTAGCAGCCACTCACCGTTCGCCGCTGTGTGGCCTAGGGCTGCTAAGGAGCCTTAGCGCCTGATCCCGGCAACGGGGGTTCTTCCGCTCCGACCCGCCAGCTTTTAAACTTCCGCGGCTTTTTTTGTCGGCTTTACTTTTTTCTTCTGTGAGCAGCTTTGCAGCTTTGCCAGCTTCAAGAGTCCCAACAAGATGATGTTCTGGACTTCGATCGACAGTCGCTTTCACTAACATTCAGCTTTCCCTCTTTCTGTTTTCTCGCTGGTAGGTCCTACTCTGTCACTCCCTTTCTCTGCACTTCACATGATGCGGTAATTTGCGATTGACCCGGTATCTGTGAAACCCTCGCCGGGGTTTCTTAAGCAGTACTGAAGCATGATATTCATTTTCTTACATATTCTGAACTTTGAAAACTTCTCTCAACTGTTGTTACTCACCTATTGTTGTCATCACGTTGCTAATTTGATCAGACTTGACAGGTTTTCAATCAACGCTCCATTTAAAATGCTCTCAACTTTCAACTCTTCGGTAGGTTAAGCACTTTTTTCCGCCCCTGTCCCGTCCTATGAAGACAACTTGCACTGCCTAGATAGTAATTGATGCTTTGGCAATGATATTACCCCATCACCAAGATCTCTGAGGACGTTCTTTTGGCATATTTTGCTTGCTTGCTATGTTGGATTATGTTTCTAACGTTGCATTTATAGGGGTTTCTTATTTTGCATGAGCTGTGAGAGTGTTTAGAATAGTTGGAACTTGTGAATGCAATTTTGATTACATGAATTTTTCTTCTCGAGACGTAGATACTCCGTAATACTTCCAGATATGTCAGGCCCCGTTCGAACGCTCGAGAAAGGTCTGGACCCCGAACCCAACCCTAATTAACACCGAAGTAGTCGGTGACTCAACAATACGGAGTAGGCAACAAATTTCCATACCACCATGGATATCACGCAAACATGTCAAAATAGTGGTATTTATCTAGCATACATAATGATCGTAATCAAGCCATCTACCAAACAGTATTCCCCGATTATGCCGCATGCTTTTCCCCTGACCTCTGTCTAACGGCATTACGCACTATGAAGAGGCCCCGGAGCCAGAGGCCTTGGCAGAAACCATAGCGATGGGACCCTCTCGACTCAGCACCCACATGAAGATGAACTGGACGACGTAGGAGTAGATGAACAGGAACTGGGTGCGGCGATTACGTTGCGAGCGGGCAACGGTGTGCATCGACCCAGTGCGCATGGACGCATCGCTAGTCGAGTCGGGAAGCAGGACGTATTTCAAGGAGCGGAGCTATACCATTTGAATGAGCCAGGGTTTCTTTCGGCGTTAAGGTGTGGTACTTACCAAGAAGAACGCATTGGCCAGAAATGTGTAGATGAATACGACCCAGCCAATCCAGCCGCCGGTGCCCCTCCCCGGGGTCAGGATCTCCGAGAACACCATGGTCAGAATGATTCCCACAAACTTGTAGCCCGAGTAAGCGACTAGGTCCAGGAGTTGCGACTCGTTGTTGATACTGAGAATATACATGGCCATTTTCAGGCAGATGATCTCAAATATAATCACCGCAATCGCTGTCGTGGTCGTCGAGCCTAATAGCTCCGGGTGAAAATTGCCTCGGAATCCTGCGAGCATGGACGAGAGCAGGATGTACGTGACCAGCGCCATGACCGGGATGTACATATCGGGCGAGTTCAGGTCATCGCGAGGGGGCAGGAACATGGACGAGTACTGCTGTTGGGAGATCTGGCCGTCCGGCCCCGTCGAGGCCGTCGTCAGGCGTGCCTGTTGGCGAGACCAGGGCTTGTGTCGCCATGGGAAAAGCACCAGAACCAGCTTATTCAAAACGTAAGAGTTGGAGACGTTGAAGTAATGTTTGAGCGCGGGTATCGAGACGTAGCGGTTGAACTATAGAGGCGCGGCGTGCCCGTCAGCAAGGGAGACCCCATATCGCACCAGTGTGCATGTCTCAGTGCTTACATTCTGCTCCATGTATTCCTGTCCGGCAGCCATCGCGGTCTTCCCGACCTGGAATCCCATCTGTGCCGTGGGATCATTGATGAATCCCCCGAATCCGGGGGCGTAGGTGCCGCTGCCACCTTGCGCGGGGGCGGGCTGGTACGGATTGCCATAACTGGCCGTTTGAGACTGTTGGGATGTCGGGGGAGGTGGTGAACGCATCATAGGGACCGTGGACACATGTTGCGGTACAGGATGGTGAAGCGGAGGCGACTGCGCGGGCGGAGGAGCAAAATTCTGGCGGTACATGCTTCTCACAGCTCAATCGTGGAAGAAATCTAAGGAATCGGAAACCACAAGGAGCTTTAAGGATGGGGTGTGGGGGGAGCTTCGGCAGCAGAGAAAGCGATGCAGGTTGGTCAAGGGAGGGAGAGAGAGATGGGCCCCAACTGGGTTTATACGTGGCTGCTGAGAAAGTTCCGCTCCCCGAACAGCTCAGCTTTTGCCGCCCGCAATTTGTTCCCCACCGTCTTGCGGATCGACTTCTTCCCCAAATCTCTCACCCACCCCCGTTCACTAAAGACCACTGTTCAAGATGTTGGAAGCCTTTGAGATTCTCTCCACCTCCGGTGTGGTCCTGTGGTCGCGATCCTACGCTCCGGTGGGCGCTCATGTGGTCAACAGCCTTATCAACGATGTCTTTATCGAGGAGAAGGTTCAACTTCAGGCTGCGAATAACGCTTACCCCGTTTACAAAAAGGAGAAGTACACGCTGAAATGGAAGAGGGCCAAGGATTTCAATCTGATCTTTGTGGTACGTTCAAAAAGCCTCTGGCTATCCTAACCCATTGCTGACCTCGACATGAGTAGGCCGTATACCAGTCCCTGCTTCATCTCGGTTGGATCGATAAACTCCTAGACAACATCTCGACCATCTTCCTCGATTTGTACAAGGACCAACTGAAGAGCACGCGCGCGCGCATTGTTGAGTACCCGTTCGACCGATACTTCGATCAACAGGTGAAGGAGCTGGAGGACATCTCGGGTGCGATCACCTCCGAAGGCTTCGAGGCCGATGCGGAAAACAAAAAAGACCCGCTGGTCTCGTCTGACAACGGCGGTCCGCCGCCGCCATCTATGCCTGGCCTCCTCAAAGGTACGAGTTGTCTACTGCGTGAGAGAAACCCTGCTGACAGCCTCCAAGCGCAGCATCAAGCTGCGCTAGGCGTGTCGACCTCCGATGAGAGTTCGCCACCCCAAACCTCCGATACTTCTCGACCATCAACGCCCGCGGCCAGCCATATTCTCACGGCCAAGGGTGGACCCCGTGGCTCTCGACGTGCGCGCAAGGCCGCCAACGCGAGCGCCACCGCTTCTTCCGGCGATGAGAAAGTTCGCAAGGGAAAGACAACCGGCAGTGCGAAGAAAGGCCGCAAGTGGGATGCCGACGGAATGGCTGACGAGGATGACGGCACGGTGCTCGATTATTCCGCGCCAGTCGACGAGACAGCGGCCCCGGCCGTGGAGGCTATTGCATCAGACTCTTGGGGACGTAGAACCGGCAAGGGACAATTTGTTCTGAAGGATCTCGGCGACGAAGTCCATTCGATTCTTGAGAACGCAGACAATGAAAAGGCGAAGACCTCCGCATCGTCGGGATTTGTGGGCTCGGGCTTCAATGCGATCGGCGGTCTGTTGCGCAACATCGTCGGTGGGAAGGTTCTGACCGAGGCCGATCTGGATAAGCCTTTGAAGACTATGGAAGACCATCTTCTGAAGAAGAACGTGGCGCGCGAGGCAGCCGTCCGGCTTTGCGACGGTGTGCAGCGAGAACTGGTCGGCAAGAAGACGGGCAACTTCCAAAGCGTGGACGCAGCCCTCCGTTTGGCCATGGAGTCTTCTCTGAGAAACATCTTGACGCCTACCTCGTCCTTGGATCTGCTCCGTGAGATCGATACCGTCACCTCGCCGAAAACACGTCAAGCAGCTCCGCGCCCGTACGTGATTTCGATTGTCGGCGTCAACGGCGTTGGCAAATCGACCAACCTGGGCAAAATCTGTTACTTCTTACTGCAGAACAACTACCGCGTTTTGATCGCTGCATGCGATACATTCCGGTCCGGAGCCGTGGAGCAACTTCGTGTACACGCTCGCAATTTGAAGGAGCTCAGCTCTCGCGAGAACGTTGGGGAGATTGAACTATACGAGAAGGGATACGGAAAGGATGCTGCGAACGTCGCCAAGGACGCCGTTGAATACGGAGCAGCCCAGAAATTCGATGTGGTTTTGATCGACACCGCCGGTCGTCGCCATAACGATCAGCGTCTAATGTCTTCACTGGAGAAGTTCGCCAAGTTTGCGCGACCGGACAAGATCTTCATGGTTGGAGAAGCCTTGGTCGGTACGGACAGTGTGATGCAGGCGCGTAACTTCAACCAGGCCTTTGGTACGGGGCGAAACCTGGACGGATTCATTATCAGCAAGTGCGACACCGTTGGCGACATGGTTGGTACTTTGGTTAGCATGGTACATGCCACTGGTATCCCCATCGTATTCTTGGGCGTTGGTCAGCATTACGGGGACCTGAGAGGACTTAGTGTGCCTTGGGCAGTTAATCTGCTGATGAAGTGATTTCTTGCACTATAGCCGTGGATGAATGCTTAGCTCTCATTCACATTATGGGAAATCTGTACCCATTCTAATATAATTTCTTGTCTTTCATTGCCTATCATCATAGAATGTAGATAATAGAATATGGATGTAGATATATATCTGGTTATCCGGAGAGATGACATCATTTGCTCATCCCCGGTTTCACAATTTCTCCAACAAAACCAGCGCATCTCCAAAAATTTACAAAGCAGGGCCAAGGGGAACGCTTTCCATGACCTCACCCGCAGCCACCCGAAATGAATTGCCCCTGAGGCTAATTAACCCATTGATATTAAAATACGCCGATCTTCAATGGTCTGGACGACGATGACTCAGCTCCCAGAATGCAGCGCTTACATCATCCGCGTCTTCCCCGGTTTGCGCTGGTCTTTCCTTTCTTCTCTTTCCTTCATTCCTCTCTACACGCATGATTTATTGTTGTTTCGACTGGGTCAATCTTGGGCCTTTTTTCTCTACGATCGGCTTTTAGCTATCATTCCTCACGATACTCGTGGCCCCAGAACTCTTTCCCTGGCTGTAACTACCTGGATCGCCTGGGGCAAATTTCCCCACGTCGCAAGAGATTCGAGGCCATTGAGCCTCGGCGCCACTTCCGGGACTGACCTCGAAGGTGCCACAAGGTATAAATTCCATTGATCATCCTAAATATCTAGAACCCGAGACTTCCTGTCCCAGTGTGCGCGTGCCTACCCTCCCCCAAGATGAAACCGTCGGAGCAAAATCCGCTCAGTCGGCGACATTCATCCACGCTTCATTACCAGACGTTCGACACCCCGCCACCGAAGTCTCGAGGACGACCCAATTCCGGTCAGTCAGAGTCGTCGGGAATACATTCGCATGATCCGCAAGACGAATCTCATCGCCATGGAACGAATCACCACTCGCCTCTGCCGAAGAAGCAGATGGCTGTCCTGGCGATGATCTCCCTCTGCGAGCAAACCGCGTTCAACTCGATTAGCCCTTACCTGCCCGAAATGGTTTCCTCTTTCCCGGAAGTGCAACCGGGATTGGTCGGTGTATATGTTGGAAGTCTGGCCACTGCATTTGCGGTTGCGCAGTTCATAACAAACTACTTTTGGGGATGGCTATCGGATCGAGTGGGACGGAAGCCGGTGATCTTGCTTGGCACCGTCTTGACTGCGGCGTCTTTCTTAGCTTTCGGTTTCTGCAAGACGCTGGTGCAGGCTATCATCGTGCAAGCCGTTATGGGTGCCGTCAACGGAAACCAGGTCTTGGTGTCTACTTGCCTGGGTGAAATCACGGATCGGAGCAACCAGTCGAAGGCGTTCACCTATCTCCCGGTACTATATGGGGTGGGAGGGATTACTGGTCCTCTGCTTGGGGGGCTGCTGATTTTCGATACTCTTCCGTGGGACTCGAGCAAACCGAACCCCTACCCCTACCTCGCGCCGAATGCCCTCTCCGCCGGGCTTCTCATATTAGATTTTATCGCGTCCGTTTTCTTTCTGGAAGAAAGCCTTGAAGATGCCGAAAGCCTGCCGAAGATCGGGCATAGGGTTCGGTCGTTTTTCTCTTGGCTCTGGCAGTTTACGAGCATGGCGAAGCGCGCGCGCTGGGTGCACCCGCCCCATACGGTCCCGTATCGTCCGCTCCGGCATCATTCTTCGGAGTCTCAGGATCACGATAGTGAATTGGACTCGGCCTCCGAGGCGTCAGGTCCCAGGGGGACTCACCGCGAGAGCCTTACCAGCGAATTGTGGAATCGCGATACGATTTTACTCCTGACGACGTATCTGATCTTTGCACTGTGCAACGTCTCGTTCAACGCGCTTTTCCCTATCTTCTCGCAAGCCGCACCTCCTACCGGTCGAGGCTTGACCCCTGAAGAGATCGGTCTCGCGCAAGGATTTTCCGGATTTGTTACCATTGTCTTTCAGATATGCATTTTCGGCCGGTTGCGGGATAAAATGGGCAATCGATGGTCCTACCGAGCTGGTCTTTTCGGTTTTGTCGTCGCATTCATCCTGATGCCCTTCATCGGATACAAAGGAAAGGACACCAATGGTAAGATCAGCGGCAAGACTGCCCTGATGGCGGCGGAGCTTTGCTTCGCTTTGCTCGTCAAGACAGTGGCTACGGTGGGCGGCCTGACCAGCGCACTACTTCTTGTAAGGCACCTTCCCAGTTCCATCCCAAACACCCCCATCTCTCCCACCTAAAGACATTTGGCTAACTGGATGTTTTACATAGATCACCAACTCTGCTCCCGATCACGCCGTCCTCGGTGCCCTCAATGGCCTAGCACAAACCCTTTCCGCCGCTGGCCGTGCCGTGGGCCCTTTCATCTCTGGCGGTCTGTTCTCTCTCGCATCCCGCGTCGAACCCAAAGGCGAAGCCATGGCATTCGGGGTCTTCGCCGCTGCGTCCTTTGTCGGGTTCATCCTTAGTTTCGGGATCCGTGGACGATCTCTCGAAGCAGATGGGTACGAGAGCGACAACACGTACAAGTCCGATGACGAGGGAGACCCGCACTCCCCCTCATAGAGATGGGCAGATCATCCCTGCTGGATGGGAGTTCAACCAACTAGGAACTCATGCCCGGAAGCTTCAAGGAAGCGTTCACGACTTGACGACCTCGCGTTCATTCAACCTTTTGCTGCTATTACTATTCCCATCTTTCCGATTCGAAGGCCGTGCTTTTAGAGGTCTTTCCTTACTTTGTCCTGTAACTTATGCCTTTCACTACGGTTGCATTTCTTGTTTATTGAGCGAAAGCTTGAGTTGTTGATTTGGAAAAGCCAGCGTTGCACTTGGTACCTCATGGCTTTTTCCCCCATTTACTTTCTTTTTTCCCTTTCACTTTTTTTTTCTTTTTATTCCTTTTTCCTCAAGAACCAGACTTGAGATCTTACATATACGATTCGACACACGGGTATAGATTTGGGTTGTCAGAAAAACAAGCAATAACTTGATTGTATAGAATTAAAACTAAATCAACGATATTATCTAGACTTTCATGTTTCATGCTGCAATAACCAGATGAATCAGATACGTGAACTGCACACTTCCTGACGATAGATAAATAGACAGACAGATGTAGGTATAGAAGAAGACAAACAAAACGCCTAGTTGAAGTTCAAAAAATGTTAAGAACCAGTGTTCATAGTTCAAAGTCCAAGTACATAGAGTAAAGTCACGTAGAATGAGAAAGTATCTGATCTAGAAAAGAATGCTCTTGTTCCTCCTCCATATTCCTCACTTCTCTAGCCCAAACCAACCTAAACCTAACAGAACCAAACCAAACCAAACATATGTAGATATCACCCAAATAATCAATCAATCAATCAATCAATCAATCAATCAATCAATCAATCAATCAATCAAACCAAACCAAACCAACCTCCCAGAAAATAAAAAAAGAATGCGGAAAAGAAGAAGAAGAGATGTTATATATACCCATTTCCTGCCCTCTCCATACCAAATTGAACCCGATAGGTATTGGGAACTGGTAGACGAAACAACAAGAACCGACCAAACCACATCCACATACATCCACACAACACAAAGAAAGAATCAATCGTACCATATCCCCCAAAGCAAGGGAAATCATTCACTTCCACACCCACTCAATAACATACATAAACGCCTCCCCAAGATACCCGGTCAACAGCAAACCCTGCGCATACTCCATTAGCTCACTATCCGGCAACTCGAGGCCCCTGAAGCGATCTGCGTCGCCACCACCACTCCGCACTCCGATGCGCTTATCGATGAGCGTTTTGAGCATCTCGCGGCCCGGCGTGACGAGCACGTACCGCGACTGCGTGGCCGACGCGTCGCCGGGCTCGTAGCAGATGGCTTCCTGGCGATCGGGCGACAGCCAGTGGACGCCTTTCAGGTCGGTTGCGGAGGTGGTGGTGGTGGCTGAGGAGAGCGGGGACGAGGTGCTCGTGTTGGTGTAGGTGTTCGCGCTGGGGGAGAGGTCGAGTGGGGGGTTGTCGATGGTGGTGTATTGGATGTCGGAGTCGAGGGAGAAGAGGATGACGGTGTTGGAGGTGTTGTTGAGGCGCATGCGGAAGGTCGTGAAGTTGCGCGGGTCCAGGTAGAAGGTGTAGTTGGCGGTGATGGTCACGGACTTGTGGCTGTCGCTGGTGCCGTTGAAGCGGCGGATCTTGGAGATGGCTTGGTCGCGCGCGGAGGCTGGACATTTGGGCTTCACGGCGAGGGATTTGGATTCGCGCAGTGAGACGGAGGGGATGCAGTAGGGGAAGTGGGCGGCTTGGCCGAGTTGGTGGCAGGATTCGTTGCAGAAGCGGAAGATCTTGCAGGCTGAAAGAGTGTGGTGTTAGGAAGGAGGAGATTGAAGACACTGGGAAAAAGGACTTACTGTTGCAGAGGATCGTTGTGGTACATTCACAGTTCTCACAGGTTCCGGGCTCATGTAGCATCCATTCTTTCCTCTCTCCGGCCAGGATGTCTCGTCGGTGATTCAGTTCCGAGATGCGCTTCTCAGCGTACGCAATTCGCTTGCGCGAGTGATGGTGTTCAGGCGTCCGGCCAGCCATGTGGACGAGCTGCTTGTAGGCCAGAATTGCCTTGTCGATGGAATCGAGGTGTTCTCGAGACACGCACAGCGCACTGAGAGCGTCGAACGTCTCCTGGGCTTCCGGTCCCCTCACGGCGAGAAAGTCCTCGACCAAGGCCTCGAAAAGGTCTGCCGCGTCCCGGTTGAGACCTGCGTCCATGTATGATCGGCCGAGACGGTGGATGACGCGGAGGGCATCCGGATCGCGAGATTTCTGGTACTGATCGAGGACGTCCTTGATGTCGGCAGGAAAGTCAAAGTTGTCGGAGCTCTGGAGGTAGCGCACGACGGCGTCCCGAGTGATAGGGCTCGTGATGCCGAAGAAAGTCCTGCAGTGAGGGATAGTCCGGCTACAGATCGTGCGGGACTCCTTGTCTAGCCCGAGCTTCTGATAGAGAAGGGAGAGTTGGTTCATGGCGTTCAATGTCGTTGCATTCTGCAGCCCGAAGACAGTGTCGAGAGCTGGGACCGCCTTTTCAAGGAGAAGCAGCGCTGATTCGAGGTCACCCAGCGAAACCTTGAGCGAAGCAAGATCCTGCATGCTGCCCAGCGTTTCGGGGGCGTTGTTACCGAGAGTTTTCAGTCGTCCGGCGAATGAGCGCTCGTATAATGCGGCGGCTTCGGTGGCATACCCATCTCTCTCGCAGAGGGCTCCGAGGTCGTGAAGAACGGCGTAATTCTTCTGGCTGTCTCGTCCTAAGGTGCGCTTATAGAGCCCTAGCGACTCCAGGTAACATGCTTCCGATTCGGCGGGCATATCGAGATTGCGGTAAGCCTGGCCCATTGAGTGCAACATGGACGCCCGTGATAGCTTATCGACATCCAGCACCGGCGTGGTTTCGAGCATCTTCAAGGCGTCATGATATTCGACCACCGCAGCCCTGCAATTTCCCTGATTGAGCGCCGCCTCTGCCCGTAGTCGAGTGGTCAGTGTTCGAGACCAGATAGTCGCAGCCGACAGTTCGTCCGTCAATTGGAGGTAGAGCTGAGCCACCTCGTCCATCTGAAGGATCCGCTGACGCCCGGATGCATCATGAACTACAGCTCCTCCCGAGATGTACTGCATGTGGATGAAGATATTCTGGCTTCCTCGCAGCAGTGCAATATACTCTGCATCTGAAACAACCGGAGAATCTGGATCCTGCCCAGTTTCTGGGGTCTCGGCAGGTTGTGATTCATCTGCAGTGCATAAGCTCTCCCTTGTGGCTGCCCTGCTCCCACTCCGGGTGTATTTGACCAAAGAAAATCGTATCGTATTTGCTCTTTTGATTAGCTTATTGCTGCGATTGGAGGTAGATCGTGTTCGCGATGGCCCTGTAGAAATCTTAGTCTATAATTCGACAGTCAAACCTGGCCTTACCGACCTTGGGAAGTCTTTCGTCCGAAAAGCCTTCGGAGAAACGATTGTCTTTTCGACGATACTGCGGTGTCCCCTGGGTTGCCGTTCGCAGCTATTGGGTCCCCCTGTGGCTCGGCTCGTAGGTGATTCCTGTGGTGTTCATCGTCTGCGCAAAGGGCTATCTCGTCCCTTTTGTTGTCTATGAGGGACGTGTCGCAGGCTGTTGGGAGCGCCTGATCAGTACATTTCATGATAATATCCAAATTGAAGACTTCCGTACCGCTTGAAGTGAAACTGGATACCGATTGACCGTTAGTTGTCTCAGTCGTGCTGCCCTCGAAATGTTGGTATATGCCATTAGGTGCATGTACTGCTATATAGTCAGCAAGAGAGAAATTGTTCTGTGTTGACAAACAGACCTCTCTCCAAGTCGTATAACCCAGCAAAGCTAATCGCTATTAGCTCATCTTCATCACTCTGCGAAAACTCTGCTCACGTTAGCCCAGCCGGTCATCTCAAAATGATTCACAAAAGAGAGAGCGCGCATACTCCTATGAGACCATGAATCTCGCAGCTTCCTCGCACGCCTTGCGAAAGACGGCTGCTCGGCGCCCGGCGCAGGTGTCGTGGGGAATTTAGAGCCCATGGTGCTCTTCGTCGCGAGACTGGGACTCCGACTGTGGCCTATACTAGACAGGTCTCTTTGAACGTCTCGAAAGCTTACGTCGTCGCGGGGGTCGTTCAAGATGGGTTCGTATCTGCGGGATCGTGTAAGAAGCCTTCTGCTAGTTCATAGTCTGAACTATATTGAGTATTTACTGACGAGATGTTGCATTTTTCTCCGCAATGCTTGCAGGTGACGAAGGACGGCATGTCTGCGAATGATAGGTTGTCAGGGAAGAATGCGAAGAATAAGCCGAAGGGTATCCTACTGCGCTGCCTGTCCACTCGTTCACCATTGTCGCCAATTGCGAAATGCCTCTCACAGCTGTTGCAGAAGAAACGCATGGGACGACAATCTAGAGGTATGAGCCGTTTCTCCATACGATAGCCCTTTGTGATTAACCTAGAAAACCCAGGTCAGTCAGCTCAAACGCGCCTCGGCCATTGGGAAAAGAGAACTACCGATCTCGCGTCATCACGTATACGGCGACAGCAGCCCCGGGACAGTATCGCGTGAGATAGTGGTTGTTGAGCTCCGTTCTACCACATTAGGTCAGAAACAGTTTTCTGATGCAAAGCACAGGAAGAGAAACCATACGAGGAAGAAAACACCGCATCGCAGTCGGGACATTTGACGTCAATTGCCCCAAAGGTGGTCCCATCGTCATCTCGAAAGGGCGGGAATAGACGCAGAACTTCCTGGAAATTTTCAAGGCTCGCCGATTGCTCTGTCGTGTCTAGACATTGGATGCATGTTCCTTTAGTCTCCTCCGCGGATCGCTTATGCACCGGTATGTAGGTAGCCGGGGGGGAAGCAGCAGCTTACCGCTTGTAGATCTCCCAGCCAAGGACAGCAGGACGTCGGATGCTCGTAGAATACGCGTTTTGGCCTTCATACGGCTGGGAGTGACAGGCGACGCACCACCAAGCGTGATTTGCTTTTCGAATTCCAGTCTCGCCTCGGGATGTAGCTTGTAATTACCGACAACCTCCCTGGGTCAATGCGTTCAGGCGGTTAGCCGAACTCAATGGTCATAGCAAGAGCTGTGGCCGAGGGAAATTTGCAGAGAGGTTGCATGGTACTCACCGGTCAGAAGGCGATACGTAGCGATCGCACTCCATGTTCGCCATGAAGTTAGACGGGAGACGGCGAAGAGGGCGACGGAGGGAATGATGGGCGAGAGGAGAAAGACGAAACGAACGAGATTAAAGAGGGTTTCAAGGTTTCACGGCCTTTCCGTGAGGTCTCAGACAGGAATTCGAGAGTGAAATTAAGCATGAGAGATCGGGTGAGGCGTCATTTTCAATGAACTGTAGGACTTGCTGGCGCGCATATGCAGGTTTTCTCCATGGGGGCCAACAGCAGTAAACGGTCTGCCCGCATATTTTTCTTGTTTCAAGGAGGAAACTGGGAGAGTTCCTCCAGAGTCAGTGCTTGTCATCCCTCGCATCCTTGGTGGGACGGGCCCAGAGACAGGGAGAAGGCGCCTGGTTGACAAAGACCTGAGATATTGATCGGTTTGATTGATTGGATGGACAGGGAGAAAGGTTGTGAGTCTGATTCTTTCCCTTCTCTGTAACCATGCTCTTTCATGCTCGGGCAAATCAATCAACAACCGAAGCGAGTACTGCAGATGATTGATGCGACGAGTCCCCTTTCGTGTCTCTCCTCGTTTCGCGCCCTGGCATGGCTCAATAAACAAGCGGCCCCCTTGCATCGGCCATGGAAAGACATGGATTCACCGCATTATCTTTGCTCTAAAGCCTTTCATCGCGTGTGTGCATGTATATTATGCTCGGCTTCTGCTTCGACCTTAAGGGTCAACTGATTTCTCGTTCTTTCTGTCTTTCTCTCGCAGCGGCAGATCAAGTGCTGCGACCGGCGTCGCACCTGTCATATTTCCGAGACAAACTAAGCGATCGTTGCTGATCGACACGCATACTTGCAGCCCGAAGTGATACATCACAACCCTTCAAGGCGCATCCAATAATTGGCTGGCATTATGACATAGTCAAGGCAATAGTCTGCTCCCGTATTAAGTTTAACGTTGGACTTGGTTCCTGCGCTCCTGATCTGTCGTCGATCTCAGACTTTAACGTTGAATGGTGGCCATAGTTCAAGCCATGTTTTCTTCTGACATCAGCCCGGGCCATCCTACAGAAGGGCAGAAAAAGGAATTATGAAAGGGAGACAGAACGACCGAAGAACATAGAAAGAAGCTTTTCCTTGAAAGCTCCCCTTTCGCCCCCTGTGATGTCCGACCGGGGGTTTCGATGGAGGGCTAGACTTCTTCTCCGTAGCCCTATATTCTATAGATAAATCGCAACGAACTTAATTGCCGTCAACCATGACACCCCTGCGGAGCAAAGACCCCTCGGAATGATATTCATGGAGCTTTTGGTTCCCTGCATTTGGGTCGCACCGTCGGGAAAATCCCCATGATCAAAGGAGACTTGAGTTCGAGACTATCTGCTTCCTATGGCGCCGCAACAGTAAGGACCTCATCACTCGCAGATGTCCTTGTCATGTCACCCTTGTGGGTAATCCTGAAGCCAATGGAACTCCAGTTCTCGGGGGGTAAAGCCTGGAAATTCTAGGTAAATCAACTTATTTTGGTAGGTTTGAAGAGAGAACCTTGGAGACGGCCTGGATGATGGGCGGTGATCACCGGAGGTCTGCTACTACTCTACCTCCACCGTGCTGGTGACAGCAGGATTTCCCTGCAAGTTTTCCTGATGGAATCATCGGATTTTAAAATATTCTCTTTTGACTGGATGCTGTCTCCGGGTCTGGAGTGGTACATCCGGTGGTCTGGCTGTGGGGATGCAGCGAGTGCGAGATGTCAGGGTGACGTCCTCGCGCTCAACGTCATCTTTACGTCCGAAGACTTGACACCCACTCACAGTCCATATATTACCCAGCATGAACAGCTATGATGGAATCTATAAGATACCCTGCAATTGATTTCATTGGAATATTCTGTGCATGATTTTCAAGTCACTTACTTAATTTTATTATACCAGCCACAACAGTATGGCAAGTGTCATTGCCGGAGGCCTAAGCAAGGCCCAAGAGGCCGTCCAGAAAGCCGCGTCCAAGGATAAGAAGCTCGTAGACCTGGGAAGTGAGACTACTACCGTGGATAAGAACAAACACTTGACTACCGACCATGGTGTGAAGATCAGCAACACCGATCAATGGCTTCGGTCTGTCGACGAGAACCGCACGGGTCCCTCGCTCTTGGAAGACCAGATCGCACGAGAAAAGGTTAGTGTGCCGACCACCCTGCCAGGCCAGTTTCAATTCAAATCGTTCTAACACCGCACAGATTCATCGCTTTGACCATGAACGGATTCCCGAGCGAGTGGTGCACGCCCGTGGAACCGCCGCTTTTGGCAACTTCCGATTGCATGAGAGCGCCGAGGACGTGTCTCACGCTGGGATCCTGACAGATACCTCAAGGAACACGCCGGTGTTTCTGCGTTTTTCCACTGTCCAGGGTAGCAAAGGAAGTGCTGACACGGTGCGCGATGTGAGAGGATTCGCCGTCAAGATGTATACAGATGAAGGTAACTGGGATATTGTGGGCAATAACATCCCCGTGTTCTTCATCCAAGACGCGGTTAAATTCCCGGATTTCGGTATGCGAGCATGCCCCCTTCTCCAGTGTACGCAGCGACTGATGTATGACAATAGTTCATGCGGTCAAACCGGAGCCACATAATGAGGTGCCCCAGGCGCAGACCGCTCATAACAACTTCTGGGACTTTGTGTATATGCATCCCGAGGCTACACACATGTACATGTGGGCCATGTCGGACAGAGCCATTCCGCGTTCATATCGCATGATGCAGGGCTTTGGTGTCAACACTTACTCTCTTGTCAACAAGGAGGGCAAGCGACACTTTGTCAAGTTCCATTTTATCCCTCATCTGGGCGTGCACTCGCTGGTGTGGGATGAGTCTTTGAAGTTAGCCGGACAGGATCCGGACTTCCATCGCAAAGACCTCATGGAGGCCATCGACAACAAGGCCTACCCCAAGTGGGATTTTGCCATCCAAGTCATCCCCGAAGAGAAACAGGATGATTTCGAATTCGATATCTTGGACGCTACCAAGATTTGGCCCGAGGAACTTGTCCCGCTGCGCGTGATCGGCGAACTGGAGCTGAACCGCAATGTGGACGAATTCTTCCCCCAGACCGAGCAAGTCGCCTTCTGCACCAGCCATATTGTCCCAGGAATCGACTTCTCCGACGATCCGCTGCTGCAGGGCCGCAATTTTTCGTACTTCGACACCCAGATCAGTCGACTTGGAATTAACTGGGAGGAGATTCCCATCAATCGGCCTGTATGCCCTGTCATGAACCACAACCGCGACGGTCAAAAGCGTCATCGCATCACCCAGGGTACCGTGAACTATTGGCCCAACCGCTTCGAAGCTGGGCCGCCGGCGCCTCCTAAAGAAGGCGGGTTCGAATCGTACCCCCAGCAGGTTGGTGGTCTCAAGAAGCGTGCGTTGAGTGCCAAGTTCCGTGAACATCACAATCAAGCGCAGCTTTTCTATAACTCCATGTCTGCACACGAGAAGGAGCACATGAAGAAGGCATTCTGTTTCGAGCTGGACCACTGCGACGACCCCATTGTATACAACCGGCTGGCTGGCCACCGACTTGCCGAAATTGATCTCAGCCTGGCTCAGCAGGTTGCAGAGACGGTGGGCGCTCCCATACCCGAGAAGGCATATCGCCAGAACCACGGCAAGCGCTCCAAGCACCTCTCCCAGACAGAATTCCCCGGCAAGGTGCCGACTATTGCCAGTCGCCGCATCGCCATCATTATCGGTGACGGCTATGACCCCGTCGCATTCAGCGGAATGAAAGCGGCCGTGACTGCCGCCGGTGCTCTGCCTTTCATCATCGGCACAAAGCGATCACCCATCTATGCTGATGGCGAGACCAAGGATAACGCAAAGGGTGTCATTGCCGACCATCAATATGATGGCCAGCGCTCCACGATGTTCGATGCCACGTTCATCCCTGGTGGTCCGCACGTTTCCGTACTGAAAACAAACGGACAGATCCGCTACTGGATCACGGAGACCTTTGGTCATCTCAAGGCGCTCGGTGGTACGGGCGAAGCAGCAGATCTCATCAAGCAGACATTGGCTAATGCGCTTGATGTTAACATCGCCACATCGGTGGAACCAGTCAACTGGTATGGAGTGGTAACAGCTGGATCACCCCAGAAGCCAGAGAGCTTCGGCGAAGGCGTTCAGATTGCGAAGAATGCGAAGGACTTTGTCAGTCAATTCTTCTATGAGATTTCTCAGCATCGGAACTACCAGCGCGAACTGGATGGTCTTAGTGCGACGGTGCCTTTCTAGACACTGCCCACAATGAGAGTATACCACCACTGTCTTATGCCTAATCGATAGTTGAATAATGTGTGGTTATGCTTGTCAAACTCCAAGCACAAAATGTGTTCGATGACCTGTATATTTCCAATTGTTGTCATGAATTTGCCCCACGACCAAATGTATCTCTAATCATATGAATAATGCAAATGCTTCCAAATTTCGCCAGAAAACAAAAGATAACAGGGTTCCGAATCCAAATTTAGTAGCCATACATCCCGGTTTTGCAGTGAAGTGATTTTACAACGTGGGTATCAAACAGAAATGAAATGGCTGAAAGGCTCCAAGTACTCCGAACCTGTATGCTCCGTAAATCATGAGAAGCAAAAAAAAAAAAAAAAAAAAAAAAGAGGCCCCATATGTTCATAATGTGTTTTAAAAACGTAGATCATGAGAATCCAAAGCCTCCTCACAACAGGGTGTATATCATGGGCCAGCTTTAAACCCATCTCCACCCGTTGTTCACAGATTCTCGACTATTGATCACCGATGAGAAAAGACTCTTGGGCTGGGTTCGCAGAGACGGGTCTCTACGTAGAGCGAAATTCTGATGCTCCCGCATTAGCAGCGTGACCGCAGCGTTAACATCGATCCCTTCTCCCGTATCAGTGACCTTTAATGCCCATTTGGCATCTTCCTCATGATAGCCAAGATCCCCGACCATCATGGCAATGGCTTTGTCGACAGGGTCATGGACCTGCGGGTGATAGGAAGGAGCGGATGGCGAAGGAACCCGGAGACGCTGTGTATGCGGTTCGCCGTAAGAAGGAACCTGCGAAGTCATTGCAGGAGGAGCTGGGGCAGGCGATGGGACAGGTGATGGGCGTCTGGGCTGGTGACCCTCTATGTGGTGCATTATGGCACCATAATTTGAGATCGGACGTTCATCAGCATTGGGTTTGACGCCGAGACCCTGGGGTTCCTTCTTTTGGTTTCGAAGCTGCTCCGCGTAGACTAGTTGTCTACGACGGTGCTGGGGGACCTGGGAGCCACTCCCGTTGGAGTCATTACTCTTTCGGGAAACATGACCCTGGGAGCCAGACGAATGCGAGCTTTCTTTGGATGACCGCGATACTCCCCTAGGAGAAGTGCTTTCTCGTGGTCTGTAGCCTCTCGAAACCGCCTCCTTCAAAAAACTGAAGCGGCTGACGCCTGATTCGGCCTGCTCCCATTTGGTCAACCCAAGCGCTTGAGCTCTTTGGAATGTTGCCGTGATACTGTCTGTGAAACAAGCTAGCCCGACATTCAAGACCGCCGATGGGCCTAGCGAAAGGATGTAGTAAGTCCATTCTTCTGTTGATTCAGTATCTGTTAGCCTAGCCTCAAGAGACATCTTGACAGCAAATTCCAAGGTGAACTGACCTAGTGTCGCTTCCTCTTTCAGAGGATCTGCTTCCGGAGCGTCGTGACCTTCAAATATCCCAGCTTCCCGTGCCTCACGGCACATGCCGTGGAGTGGTTGAAGCAACACCCCGAGACATGTCCACAGCTCTGTCATATCGTACAGCTGATCCCGCGATAGTCCGCCTCTGTTACCGCGACCGAAACCCTCTGGGGGATCGAACAGAACATTATCGACACCGAAGGGCTCGGTGACGGACATTGATGAGGACTTGCGTCTGTCCATGGCAGCAATCCCTCCGTCTAGCCAGTCCAACTGGCCCATCATATCTCCTTCTCTGTTCTTTCCGCAACCAAAGATGCGGCAGAAAGTCCATATGCGCCAGAAAGCATCGTCGACCGCCAACGCCCGGGTCTCATCCGCACCCAGGAGCCCACTTTTTGTTTCTGGGCGGAGGAAAGCATCACATTGTGCAAGAATGAGCGATTTGAGCTGTGCAAGCGTAAATATATCCTGAGCGTAGCGCTGGAGATAGAGAAAAGGAGTGTATTCCGGGACCGGTGCATCGGGGTCGACTAGAATTTGCCATTCGCAATCCCACGCCGGGCTCATTTCGCGGAGTTCCCACGCCGGAGGCGAGACTGTGAGGACAGTGTTTTTCATCAGGCGCAGCTCGTGGGCTTTGAAAACACGGTAGAAGTGTTTGTCAATTACTGCCATGTGGAACAGATCATCGAGGGAACATGCATGTTCCATGATCAAAAGAACAACCTTGTTAGGTAAATAGGAAGGCATGGATGCAAGGGACTCTTTCCGAAGTGGGCAATCAGGGTCTAATTTTTGCTGCGGAGAGTCACCATGGAGTTCGTAAACCATATTCGAAAGCGTTAGAGGCTCGGGTTCACGGTGCGCATGGTCATCTGTATTTGTATCCTTGCTGGACGAGATAAATATCTTCTCTTCGCGGACATCATCCTGGTCCTTTTCAAAGATGATCACCGGGCCTCCCGGGCTAATACTACCGACGGGCGTAGTACCGATGGGAGTGGTGCCGATGGGGGTGGTTCCCGCGCGGCTGGGAGCCCTTTGATCTGCATGAATTTCGTTGGTCTGTAGACGAGGAAGTTGTAAACGCAGTTCACGTTCGCTAGTCTCAAACGAGGGTCGTGGCGGATGCTCGAATTCCATGAAAACCGGGAGCTCCATTGAGTCATATCTTTCTCTCGGTTCAAAGCTGTGTTCGAAATGGTCCTCCACCCCCATTGGACCCAGCTTGTCCATTTCACGCACCGGTTGAGTCTCGGTTTCGGGTCTGACGTCGCAGCTACTTGGTGAGCGAAAGTCGGGTTTGTTAGGCTTTCGGCCGAAACCGGGCAAGTTGAAGGTGAAGGGCATCTTGTTCTTAGGGGTTTTCTTTGACTTTAGATCTTCGCGTGATTTCGCAACGCGTAGCTGCTCACTTTTTTGTACATCGATGGGAGGCGGAGGTGGTCGTCGAGTAGGGATCATGTCCATATTTCCACGGCTTATCTGCAAAGGCCCCTCCATGGCTTGATAGGTATTGGGCGACCGAGCGGGCTGATCCGCAACCCCAGCAAGAGCGCTCTCTAGATCATCGGCTGCCTGAGAAAGAGTCGGGTGATGACCACGCTTCTGCTTTCCCCAACGCACCTGATCGGCCAGACTGTCATTCAGACCATTTCCGGCTCCCTGAAACTGGTCGCGAGGACCACGACGAACCGACAACGGAGCCAATTGAATGATAGGCTCTAAGGGCAAGGGTTTATCCTTCAACTCTGCCAACGTGGGCTTCTTCCTCAACGGGCTGGGAGGAACGTGGCGCGTGGACGCCGCATCTTCGAATACACCTGCAGCCGCAGGGGAGAGGAGCGAGAGGTTATCCACGGATTTAAAGCCAAGTTTGCCGGGATCGGAGTTATGACTCGTTACCGAGGATCGACGACTATAACATGACGAGTTATGATCGAGAAGGTCGCTCGATGACAACGAAGACGAAGTTTGTCGTGCAGACTCAGAAGGGTAGAGTGACGACGGAGATTGGGTGCGAGGCAACTGCATCGTTTGCGAGGTAGCACTGGACGGAGATGTAAGGGTGAAGTGAGTGGAAAGCTCTGGGAAGAAACGAAGGTAATGAGTCCCTGCCTTGTTTCGGTCGGACATTGCGGGAGAGATCGGTCGTTCGTCGTCGATTTCTTCGTCAAACCAGTGTGCATTGTTCTTGCGGGGAAATGGCGAGAGTCGACCCTGAGAAGGTGCCATGGTAACCTCAGTCTTTTTTGAACTCGCCGACGAAAACCCAAGAGGCGACGCTAACATCCTCATCTTGCCAAAGAATGGGGCTTAACTAGCCCTCGAGTTGACCACTAACTAGAATCTTATCCGAGATATAACGAATTCAGAGAAACAGTAGCCAGTGAAAGGGCGTCAAAGTATGCTATCGACGAAGGTGATTGGGGGAAACGGTCGCTGTGATACTGAAATCAAACAAGGCGTCTCTGAATATCTTCCAGAATGCACATCATCCAGACCAGCCTGGTGTGTTTTCTTTGTTGCTATTATTGACCGCGTTACTTAGGCCAAGTCTCAAAGGCTTCCCTGTCTTTTCTACAAAGATGGTCGGCCGAGCAAGGCGAAAGACATTTGCTATAATGAGGCGTCGCACAATTCTGGAACAGAGCAGGATGGATGAAACAGCCGACGCTCTATCCAAAGAAGTTGTTCCTCGCCCGAGGTATATTCTAAGAACAGCGAGGGCACAAAGACCGTCTGAAACAGCTGACAGGGATTGGTTAGCTCAAGTCTGCAGAGAACAATGGACGGTTGTGCCGATTTTTATAGTCGAACTAACCAATGAATCCGGGACACAGCACGATGGGCGAAGAGCAGTACAAAGAACGGATGGGGGAAAGGCCCAAAAATTTACAAAGAAAAACGGCGCACAGAAGTGGTGCGACGGCGAATCGACGATCATATACTATTTATTAAACTGAAAAGACTAGTCGTAGTGTCTGACCACCACGTGCCAGGGATACCTTCATGATCCCTGCCGGGAGAATGCGAGCGAGAGACATGGGAGCTAATTATGGGGTATTTTCGGATATTGGAGATTGTGTCATCCGATTTAGCAAATCAAGGGGGCAGAGCAAAGTAGGCTGAAGCCAAGGACGAGCGATCCAGGGGTTCGTCAGAATTAAAGTCGGAGTTGAGTCGAGTCAGACGGAAAGGGATCTCCAGAATGATGGAAGAAGGCAGGTGGAAGGAAGAGGAAGAGAGAGAGAGAGAGAGAGAATGATGAGAGACACGAAGGGGCCGGGAAGACGCTGGGCCGTATCGATACCATTAATACCGTACCTGCCCTTATGCACCGTCAGCCGTCAGCCGTCAGCACTGTATTCTGCCGTATTATGCCGTATCGCTTCGTTCGTGTCTTGTCTGTCTTGCGCCTGCAGACTTTCTTCTCTCCTCGTTCCTGAATCATCAACTTCCGACTTCCGTGTTTATCATTCTTCTTTCTTATCTACTAATTTTCACACAAAATTGTACACAATAAAAACCATCTATGATCATTCGATACCGTCGTCATCCTCCATCCGGGAATTACGGAGGAACTACTGAGTAGTTGACCTCACGCTGCATACTCCGCCATCCAGCGGTTGACGATCGACATCCCTCGCAGCAGGTCCGGTTCGTACGATGGTAATCATAAGTCATGTAAGCAGGCTTTCTGCATCTTGCAGGAAGGTCACTAATTTGGGGCAGGTCCGGCTGTTAGTTCTTGGGGCTAAAGCACGTCCATACCAATCAGGTTGGGGGCTGAGCGACTAGCAATGTAGCTAGCCATGACCAGACGGTGCAGACGCAGACGGAGTCCCGGGGGTGATTATATTTAGGCCTTCCGATGAAGGTTCGCTATCGAGGTCTGCAAACCGGATGCCGTTATACTTGCGACTGCGCCGTACGACGGTGATTTTCATCGCTTGATCCCCGCATGGAAAAGGCTGGGTTAGTGAAAGCATTGCCTCGTGCGCCTCGATATTGCCATGATTGACGGATTGACGCGTTGACAGGTTGGCGGTCAAACTTCCCCTCACTGAAATCACTTCGCGTGATTAATGGCTCCATTTAGTGAGGCCCACTACGACCTGATTTCTTGGTCAGTTCACAATTGTAACCTCGTCAAGACTGATGGCATGCAGGCATCCCTGTAGAACCCCATCCGTCCTCATCTATCCACCGCGGCCTAACCAATCCTCCAGCATCTGGGCGTGACGCATTTGTTTGGCACGCATTGAACACCTGCATCTAGGCGCTGAGCAAGGCTCAAGTTTTGGCAATGCCCTACGAGGCACATTTTATTCGAGTTTGGAAGAGGGGTTGACTATCGCCGTTGTTCAAATGTCAACTGCATAGTACGGAGTAGAACACCGCCCCAGCTCCGGGTTCCACTGCGGATGAGCTTAGTGTTGTTGCTCATTGTCTTCCAGTGTCCACCGTTCAGGCACACCCGCGACCGGCTCGAACCTGCCGTATTTCTGTCTTCTGGTTTCTGACAGGAGACGCGCTCCTCTGTCCTCAACAATCATCGTTAATTGGGACGATTTTGGAAAATCGGGCACAAGCTGATGGGGCGGGCTCTTCAGCCCCTGCGTTAGTGGAATTATCTCGACGCAATTGCTCCATACGGAGTACGAACAACTTTTGCTGAGGTATTACTGTGTACTCCGGATGGATCGCACGTTACCAGTCAAGCCAGCAATTTGGGGGCCATCGCGTAAGACCGTACGCGTCGTCGGCCGATGAACCCAGTGTTGTTGTCTTCAGCTTCTTAAGAGTTTTGTCCTCCATGATGTCTATCCGTACTAAGGTACCTGGCTAATCTAGTCATGATCATCCCTTCACCATGGTTGAGAAAGAAAAACTACAGTAGTTTGCAAACAACCAAGCATGATATAATTGACCGTCCTGTGCTGACCTCGCTGATTACCTGCTGAAGTTTGTTCCTGGATCCAGTCTCTTCGTCATCACCTCTCGCTTTTCTCTTTTTGGCCCCTCGGTTTCATGTCCGCGTGTTTGCCCCTATTGTTCCGACAGACCAACAGAACAGCGAACCACCAATAGCTTGATAGCTCATGCGCTAAGGCTTCCAATATCCATATGAACCGCCCTGAACGATGGCTCGCGTCGAATGCTCGTCGGTCACAGAATCGCAACTCTAGACCCAGTCAGACTTCCGCCGAGCGCCATCCCAGAAGTCTGGCTGACTCCAGCAGACAGCTACCCAGAGCGCAAACTTAGATAAATGGCCCAGACCACGCTAAAGAGGCTTCCAGAAAGCATTCGCTTATCTGTAGGCACCACAGTGAAGTTCAACACTGAGACAAATGTCCAGAGTTTCATTCCTGCAAGCAGAAGGGGCCAGAACTCCTAACACCATAATATCAACGATTGCTCAATCCTGAACCCAACAGGGGGTAGCACCTACATTCTTCACTTGCTCCATGATGGTGCCGTAATCCTCACCACGCAAGTAACCCATGAGGGCAATGAGAAGGAATGTGTTGTAGGCACCGCCAATCGTTTGGTCAATCACGACCTTGGCTATGATGTTTTTTACATTTAGCCTCGACCGGGGTTTCTGCCCCTTGTCCTTTTCCGTCTTGGACTTGGGGGCTGGCTTCTCCTCGTATGAACCGGGGAGAGCGGATTCTAGACTTTCTAGCCACAGGAAGGTCAAGGGTGACATCAACAAGGCACACGTGGTGAACAGCCACAGGGCTTGCCGGTCCAGCTCAAAGGGTTTCTGTGCGAAGGGAAGCTCCCCGACACCCCCGTGCCGGAGTATTACAGATATTATCTGCATATGCTCCATGCACGGCGATGCCGATTGGCATGATAATTCGTCAGCCAAGACGCTCAGATCGATAAGGTAGTACGTGGGCAATCAAGTTGAGACCAACAGTCACAGTCAACAGTGATGTTGGTTAGCTCTTCTCTTTCCCGACTTGGTCATTGGTTCTGCCATTATCTCCATCTCACCCTTGCTCATTGAACCACCTACCTCGTTCTGATGGGCTTGGATACCCTGGGCCAGGATATTCGATCCAGCATTGATCAGCGTAGACTGCAACGAAGCCTTGACAACCGGGGGCAACGCCATCATGAAATCCGATTGAAACCACGTGGGATTTGGGGCCAGCAATTGACAATTTAGTTGTTTCTTGGTTTCTGGCGTGAGCGATCAGCGTCGATCCTGTTTTTGACCCCAAAAGCAAATACGAACGCGAGGATGGATTATACCCCTGTGGTACGAGGTGACTGATCCCAGGGATCTCTCAAGGAAATTTGGTCAAAGGACAGCAACGGTGGACTCAGAAAGTTAAGTGATTCAGTCCCAGATCAAGCAATCAAGAAAGATGACAGATTGGCCACGGTGCGCGTCGAGATGTTGAAACTTGCAAGTTCAACGGTGGATCTTCAGCTGGGGTTGCCGATCTCACTAATTCGCGGTGGGGATGCGAGAAAGAGGAAGGTTTACACGACTCAGTCAACGCCCAACGCTCAACTGCTAAGGGGAAGTTGATTCAAGTCTCGCATTTGATCGGATTGAGAAATGAATGTAAGTCAAGACTCTACAACGGAGAATCAAGCTTGTATATTTATAGGGGATGCCATGTGGACAATTCTTAAATTAAATCGGAACTCGGATGACTGGACGAATTGACCAGATTTCAGAAACACGCCAAGACAGCAAGGGTCGGGCATTTGTCGCCTCTTTTTTTCTTGTGGTCTGGGAACGCAAAATGCATGGAACAGGTCTTCGGGAATAAAGTTATTAATGACTTGAATGTTCAGAATCATTCTTTCAATCCTCAAGTCGGTCCGGACCATATTGTCTGTTTACCAGGACAGATCTTTACGGCTCAAATCGCTCTGACAGTCAAGTTCTTTGCACACTGTAAACACCAATACATGAGTGTCAAGCATGCACTCTTGTGCCAAAGAAGGAATCTGGAGACTACTTACGCTGCTCTGCCTGTTGAAACTTCAAGTTCTCTCTGGGTTTTCGAATAGCTGGGTATATTTCGGTGTTTTGAAATTTCTCCAGTTTACTGTGTGATTTCAGGAGGTTGAGAATACATTCTTGAACCTCTGTCCGCCTTGTTTAATGAGTCTGCTCGACAATTATGCTTGAGATATTTGGAGATATACCTGATTTCAAAAGGGGATTCGTAGAGGTAGGGTTTTTGAACCGTGTCGATCTCGTTATCTTAGTTATTTATTTCATTTGATTTTGTTTATGAACAAAATGTCGAAGCAAGAAGCAACTCACCCGTCGCCAGAGATAAAAGACTGATATTGCGCCTCTAAATCTCGTGTCTTCTCGGTCAACAAACGCACGATGACCTCCGAAATTGCATGAGATTTGAGTGTTGCCTTGTTGCAATACAGGTCATATCGAATGGCTGTCCTCGATTCCGAGACCGGAAGAAAATTGAGTGAATACCAGCATCCCGTGCCTGGGATGGTGTGGATCGATGTTATTGGAAAAGCCATGTGATGACCTGACCTCTTTTGAAAATACCGCGTTATGCGCATCGTTAGTGGTAGGGCGTTTTGCTCTCGAAGCTCGCGTTCTAGGTGATCAGTATCTATGAATCCCTTTGATGTTACTGGTTGAGGTTAGAGCGCTGCCTGTGGACATGCAAGAAAGTATCAAATAAACACTCACTGCCCAGTTTCCAATTGAAGGCGCCCTCAATCGTCTGTCCCGCCACCCAGTTAGGCTGTGTCTGCAGACCATTACTCTGTACAAACGCATCCAGAGCATCAGTCTCTGGCAGAGACACCGTCGGACTAGCATCGAACTTCACAAACAAGAACCCATCATCGTTCATAACGGTATGTATCTCGAAGAGACTATTCTGCGATTTCTGAAACCCAGGCACATGGTCAAAGTGAGGCGCCTTGATAAGGTTCCCGAACGTATTGTAACTCCACCCATGATATCGACATAAAAGGACCGGCGACGATCCGCACTCCTTCTCGATGACCGTGTATGCGCGGTGACGACAGACATTATGAAACGCCCGGACATGTCCGTCTTTCCCTTGTACCAAGAAGATGGGGAACCCTGCTACCTGGAAGGACTGGTAGTCTCCTGGTTTGGCGAATCGGCTGCGATGGGCCAGGCATATCCATGTCTAAGGGGGCTGGTAAGCAGCACATACTAGGGCTGTTGGGTGGAGAAAGAGGTGTTAAGCTTTCTTACTTTGCTGAATATTGCGCGTCTCTCGAGCTCGTATGTCTCTTTCCCTACCAACCAATCGGCAGGGAATTCCGGCTCTTTGGAGACGACGTTGGCCTCATCCTGGTTCTCCGTGATGCCTGCGGTTGCGGAAGCATCATTGGCCTTCGAACCACTGCCGGTGTATAATGAACGCTTGTCCCAGATCAACAAGTATGGCCAGGCCCGATACAGGAAAATGAACCCTGCGAGAAACGCAACCAGCACTGATGGTGCTACGGGGACCACAGAAGTCAGGATGTCCATGTTAGAGCTCGGGAAAATGGAAGTGGGGATGGCTGTCTAGTTCGGGGTTTTTGGGGAAACGGAAACGGTCGAGGCTTATAAGGGAAACCTTGAACGATTGCAGGCGTGATCAACGTCTCATGCATTATCTCCGCCAGTCTGCATGTACGTTGTACTGGGATCCACTGCGTTGCGGTCCTCGTATCAAATGATATGGACGCCTCGTAACGTTGCCGGATCGGGAGGGGAATTCCAGCGTCTGTGTGTCATTCAAGAGCTTTGTGTTACATCCGATGTGTTGCACTGCTTGGTTGTTCTGATCTGATTCTTCTGCGTCTGTGAAGCAGCTGCTGGTCTTCCTGCAAATAAAGTCTGCGTGCGCAGGTTACTATTGATTTAAGGAACTTTAGGTCTTTCTCTCTTCTTTGCAGATAACAATATCACTATAAAGACCAAGTGCTGACGCAACGCGAACTACATTCATGCCACAGCTTCGACGTGCCCCGGCCTCCTAACTTGATACTCACCATTGAGTTCTGACGACTCTTCTCGCAGTCTATCCGAGGCATGTTGCTGACACACTAACTCGAAGACCCGATCTTGATAGACTTCAACCCATTAGCCGTGAGAATATAACATCAGAGATTGACCATACTCACAGGAAACACCGTTCTCTTTCTCCGGATTCAAGATGCCCTCGCTATACACCCCTTTCTCAAGGTTATGTTGCGCTCTCTCGCAAAGCTCGTAATCCTCCATGGCTACCTGACGAACGAACTTGAAATAGTCCTCGAACTTATCCCCCGATTCTACGTGGTAATAGTCGAACTCCATCCTGGTGACGTTTGGATCTTCCGTCGGACACACCCGGAACGAAGACATGCCTCCTCCGTATACATTCAGCGTGCAGTTTGGGAAGAAATAGAGGAAGAGCCCGTCATCCGGTTTCTTTGGGTCTGCAATATGTTGTGAGAAGTTCTGGTGGTTGTGGACTGTGTAGAATGTGGGTGGATAGTAGATGGAAAATGATGGATGCGTGTATTGGCAATGTAGGCATTCTTGGTAGCCATCGACCCTATGAGCGCAGTTTGTGTCAGAATGTCTTCTCTGTGACACTGAGGAGAGGAGTTTACATAGTCTTCCAGTTGAAGTGTCCTTCATATTTGATGCTGCGTCGGTAGGGCCGTTGCGTGAAGTCAACTTTCTGTAGTAGGGGCTCCAGCTCGGGGAAATATTCGTGGAAGCTCGGTGCTTCGTCCGAAAGAGTCGCAAATACAAGACCCGTTGGAGTAACATGGCAGCGTAGGGACCTTTCCTGATCTATAATCAGGCTGGGTTTTATATGTAAGATATAACTGGGGGTTTGAATCGTGTCGACCCTATCTACCCTTTCGTGCATCAGAAAATACTTACGGTCTTCGCGCAAACGACCTGAATCTCATCTGCTTCGGGGAAACGAGCTTCGCCCGAGACGCGAGAGGCCAATATTGGCTGCTGAGCTACTTCGTACTCGACCTGTTCTCCGACATTTTGGAATCGAGTCACCGGTCCAAGCAGATACCAGGACTGCAGACGTGAGATAACTGTTTCTTTCTGTCTTTCCCTCGTCCCCTCCCGTGAGAAACTAGGAGCGTACCTTCAAGAAGACAGCTCTGCGCTCCAGTTGATAGAGCGGAGGACTGCGGTACCAGGATGCTGGCAGAGTACGAGCAAGCTCCGTCATGGCGGACAGTTTATACAAGTTGTTTGAATATGAGAAAGTGTTGTTTTAGATACAGCAGAAGCAAGTCGAGCCCTATATGAAGAGCAACCAACTTCCAAGCACCATGGCGATCAGTTTGCTTCCCCCACCTCCATTGGATGGGCAAATATTTGCCTGAACAGGCTATCAGATCCCGCGAGGAAGATTGGTGGTTTATCTAATATTTTGGAGATCTGGCGAATGAGTGGAAAGATGATGTGTCAAAGGGGGTGTGATGCAGCAGGAAGTATGCACCAGACCCTTGATAGGCGACCTCAATGTAACCCACGAGCCCAGTCAAGCCGATAGGTTTATTGATCAGGTGTTTGGAGCAATCATGTTTCAAATCATGAAAGAGAGGGGTAGTTCTGAAGGGATCATTCATAAATCAGAAATGAAGCCATAAATGCACTGTCTGGCTTCTAGAAACGGCGTGGAACATTGCTTAGTTTGCTAAGCTCTCGTACAATTTCAGCACAAGTAGCCGTTCGCTAGAACATAAGACATTAGACCATGGTCACTGAAACAAGGCATGACGGGAAGCTCCAGAAGCTTTGACTTATGATCAAGGATTCAGTAGCTCGTATCGTTGTTGCCTGTTCGTCATTCTCGCCGGTGGCAATGGAGAACTCCGCCTGTGAGGGATATTCTCGCAATCTCGCCTGGTTTCTGGAAGTTCCTTCAACAATCTACCTGGATCGTATCATAAAAGTGATCAGAAAGAGTTGAGGCAACCGTTGAGAATCCTGTTGAGCGTCATTTCTGTTATCGCGATCGGAGATCACATGTTCGGCGATCAGGTGGGCCCCTCGATTACGTCGTGATCCTCGCCTTCGTCTTCCTTCAATCTTCTTGCCTGCCGGGAAGAATGAGCAACATCAGCTGGGTTTACTGAATTTTTTTTTATATACTTCTTCCGTTCATCACAAAAAGAAAGAATGGCAGGGTCCGGCGTGAAGTTCACGCCTCCGCCATCGCCTCCGTCGCCAACTGCGTCCTTCTACGACGTCAGCGACGATGAAGAGAACGACTACAACACCATCTCACATGCCGCCTCTCGGAGCGGCGTGAAACTCCTGTTCTCCAAGAGCAAAGTGAGTGATATGGTCTTTCTATTCGAATGACTAATAATCTGATACATTTGCGCTTCCGCAGGTCTACGTTCACCCCACCCCTTCCTCCAGAGATAACATCCCTGGTTTCATTGCTCTCATCCAGCAAAAACCGGCCGTATCGAACACCACCGCCTCTGCTGCCTCCTCGAAAAATGGCGCCAACTCTTCCTATCTCCTCGCCTGGGTCCCCGAATCGTCTCTCGGCGACGCCTACGAAACCTACGTCAAGGTGGACCTTGCCGATGATACCTCTGCTCCGAAGCAGAAGTATCTAGTACCCCCGCTACCCGCGACAACTTCATACCGCGATCCCATCGGTCTCTACGCATTTGCTGTGCCGCTTTCCGAGATATACTCCTTGCTTGTGCGGCCACCTAGCCTAGGATGGTGGTTTGGAAGTCTGGTGATCAACACCCGAGCCGGCGATAGCTTCCCCGCCCTATTTTTCCATGACTCGGAGTGCGAGTCGACGATACTACAGAAGAAGAGAAGAACCCAGGAGACATTTGATCCCTTTGGCGAGGATGGCAATGTGTTCTGGGGTGGCGACGAGGTCTTGAGGTGGCTACGGAACTATGCCGAGGTCCAACGCTCCGCCGTCGATCACAGTGTGTATCTCATCAACCCGTCAGATGAAGATCAGATGTCCTTCGGTCGCCCATTGTCCGCCGATGGGCGAGAAATGCAGCGTGCGGAGAGCTCGACCCAACAGGGAAGCAGGCAACGGGATGCGGGCATGGACCCAGTCACCAAGGCACTGAAGGAAACCGGGTGGAAGGTCCTCGAAGGATTCAGCAAAATCACGACGTTTACGAGACGGACGGCGAACGAGATTGCCGACAGCCCACGTCTGCCCCCTCAGATGCGCCGGTTGATGAGATCGCCCGAAATTCAAACTTTGCAGGACGAATTCGATAGTGCTCGGCTGTACTTGGCCCGATGGGCGATGAGCATCTCGGAGCAGAGTGAGAAAGAAAAGAATCAGCGGATATGGACGGCTCGAGATGTGCTCGAGATGGAAAATAGCTCGGTCGGAGACTTTGAAATCTTGGAGTTGGAGACCGGGACTATGTCCATCCAGGAGCGACGCAAGGTATTGGAGCTCAAAGAGTGGGAAGGCTTCTTTGATCCTAGCACGGGCAGGCTGCAGATCACCGTCGAGGAAGTGAAAGAGAGGATTTTCCATGGCGGCCTTGATCCAAACGACGGCGTCAGAAAGGAGGCATGGCTGTTCCTGCTGGGGGTCTACCCATGGGATAGCTCTCGTGAGGATCGCCAGGCGCTGATGAACTCGAAACGGGATGAATACATTCGGTTGAAAGGCGCTTGGTGGGAGAAGATGATTGAGGGTTCTTCTAAGCCGGAGGAATACGAGTGGTGGAAAGAACAGAGAAACCGCATAGGTAAGCTTCAGGATTTTCGTGCGCCGCCTCTTGGCTGTTGGCTAATTCAACCTGAACTCCTATAGAGAAAGATGTTCATCGTACGGATCGCACGATCCCTCTGTTTGCAGGAGAGGATATTCCCCATCCTGATCCAGACTCGCCGTTTGCCGATACTGGCACCAACGTGCATCTCGAGCAAATGAAGGACATGCTTTTGACATACAATGAGTACAACCCGGATTTAGGTTATGTGCAAGGGATGAGCGACCTGCTAGCCCCGATCTACGCTGTCATGCAAGACGATGCAGTTGCATTCTGGGCTTTTGTTGGATTCATGGCTCGAATGGTAAATACTCGCCAGCACTTATACTTGGTTCGACAATGCTAACTCGCTCCTAGGAGCGGAACTTCCTGCGCGACCAGTCGGGCATGCGCGTGCAACTTCTCACTCTCGATAATCTCTTACAGCTGCTGGATCCCCAGCTGTACCTTCACCTGCAGTCTGCCGATAGTACCAACTTTTTCTTCTTCTTCCGGATGCTCTTAGTCTGGTATAAGCGGGAATTCGAGTGGGCCGACGTTCTTCGTCTCTGGGAAGCTCTCTGGACCGACTACCTAACTAGCAATTTCCATCTCTTCATTGCCCTCGCAATCCTAGAGAAACACCGGGACGTGATCATGGACCACCTCAAGCACTTTGATGAGGTTCTCAAATACAGTAAGTCTCCCGTAATATCACCCAGACTGGCTGTATGTGCTAACCCCTGCGAAAGTCAACGAACTGTCTAACACCATGGACCTTCTTCCAATCCTCACCCGTGCTGAATCTCTCTTCCATCGCTTCGACCGCGCCGTCCAAGCCATAGACAAGAAGAACAATTTCCCTGCTCCCGCCGCGCATCAAAGACGTCCTATCCAGGATTCCACAGATCCCAATAAGGGCAAAGCACCTCAGAACTCTACAAACGCTGGGTTCAGCAGCGGCGTAAATGCCGGTCGCAACTCCCTACCACCCTCATCATCCCAGGGATCTTCCAGCACGGAGCAGCCCAAAATCATTTCCCCAGAATTGAGAGACCTATTCAACAAGACCATCTACTGGAAAGAGCACGCAGAGTCAGAGCAGCGTCAGGCGGAACGAGATGCAAACCCGACGTAAATTGCTTCTTTTCTCGCTTCCCTTTTTTCGCTGCCGATTAGAACGAACATGGTGTTCCTATACTTCATGTCCATGCGTTTGTCTCTCATGGTAAGGCTCCCGGGAGGTTGTCTGCCCGACTTTCATTGTTCTTTGTATGTATGTGCGACATTTTATCAATCTGGGAATGGATGGGTTGGCGTTTTTTAGCGTGGTTGATTCTACTGCTTTTGTCAATTTAAGATTCTTGTTCTGGCATAATTATGCCATTTAAATTCTTATGACATTATGACATGAATTTTGCTTTATCTTTCTTTTTGGGGGGATCAAGGTAATTATTTGGTCATCGAGTACCAAAGAATGAATAGTAGACTCAGGGCACGGTTGCCTGGTCTGTCTGTCTACCTTCACAGTTTCTACCTACATCGAACTCATCATTTATCACAGCCAGCCAGCAAAGGTGCAACGATTTAAACTCCACAACATGGGGTCTCTACTGAATGAACTGCTTATATCCATCGGCGATTATACTCAATTCAACGACTTCCGTGCCCTGACTTTGTGCTCCAAGAAACTTCGCGCCGTGTTCCTGCCTTTTCTGTTTTCCTCTTTCCTTCAACGCCGCTCCTACGTAGGACTTTCCCTCAGTTATATCTCTATGATCATTCACATCTGGCAACAACCAGATCTCGCTAGCCAAGTCTGCCGCTTCTCACTCTCATGGAACTGTTCTGAGAAAAGTTTCGAGAACAACAACCGACTTGGGGACGAATTCAATGGATTTGTTGACCGCGCGCTCGACGAGATCTTCGAGCCCGAGGAACAAGCATGCCGATCGAGATGGCCAATTCATCTCCAAAGACAATGCGAAGAAGCTTGGAAGGGGCTTCTGCTCGTTCGCCTAACGCATCTGCAAACCCTCGATCTCATATCTCTATACACAGAAGGCTTAGTGCCGGATATTCTTCGCAAGGCGGCGCTTCGACAGCGTCCCTTTCACGAGGCACCTCCCTTTCCTTGTCTGCGAAACATTCAAGCGAGTCCTGGGCTTATGGAGCCAGCTATCGGTTCCCGTTTCATCCTGCCCTTCTTTTATTTCCCGGCCGTGCGCATCATTGAAGGGGTGCATTACAGGTGGATACGTTACCACCACACTGTGTGCGGGTTGGAGATCGACGCGACATACAGGAAGTCAATACTGGAGACACTTCTTCTGCCCGTGAACCACTCTTCCCGTCCAGTTCGCAAGATCATACTCCGGACATGTCATTGTAACCGTGGCATCCTTGGCTGGCTCAAAGCATGCACACAGCTGGAGCACGTGGATATCCTACTCTTCGGTCCCGAGGCGAGTGGTACCCAGACGACCCGTATACCTTCAGCGCCCCAGAACTCCGACAAGCGCTACTACCATTCCAAACAACTCTCCGGACACTTCACGTGGGCGCTAATACGCAGCTAAATATGAACAGTGCTGCACGAGAGATGATCGACTCCAGCGGACCAATGGTATCGTTGAAAGAATTTACAGTCCTTGAGGATCTTGCAATACGACATGCCCATCTCTTGAGACCATCACCATCACCATCACCCTCTTCCGCAACACTTGGAGTGAGAGACCAGCAGCAGCTATGTGACATGCTTCCTACCACGATCCGAAGCTTGGGGATTAGAAGGATAATTTTCCCGGTCTGCTGCTGGAGCTTTTGGGACTGCTGCGGCAGCAGACTTCTTCTTGTCCTCCTTTTCATCAGCTTGAAAGAATCCAGCTCTGTTCCTACCCTGCGATCACTGACAAGTACTCACTCAATCTATTGAGACATGCCTGTGAGACCGCTGGTATTGTCTTGACTGTTAAGGTGACTCGTTGGTATATGCCCATTGCTCAGACAAGGCAATCGTCCCCTGGAGCCTAATTTTTGCTCGTTGGTGCAGAGGACTGTTAGACACCTGAATTGATTGCCTTCTTGATTTCATCTACTTTATTTCGCAACATCTATCTTTCGCTCCACTACTGCTAGCGTTCAAGATCATCTCTATCCTTGTTCCGTTACTATTCCAATAACCTTATGTCGATTTCAATCATTGCGTCGAACCAGGTTTGCTTTTTTTTTAAATATATATATATATATATATATATATATATTCAAAGCATGTACATACCTAAGGTTGGATCAAATATCAGGTATCTTGGAGGATAGGATGGTATTCGATAGTTATCTTGCTTTTGTTTCTTGTTCATCTTCTGTTTCTTCCTCTTTTTCTTCTTGCTACCAAAACAAAGGATTATTTCGCTTTACTATGCTTTATGGAAAATAAATTTGAAATTTTTTCATTCTTATTAATTTATTCAAGAAAGGCTAGCTTCTATGTGTGTATATATGTTGTATGTATGCGCAGTGTCTCTAAAAGGTGGTCGAGTTTGTATGGATGAATGATGTCAACGATATCAATGTGAAGAGGAAAAAGAGAGACCCAGACAGACAACAAAACACAAGAGCCAACAGCCTAAAAAAAAACCTTAGATGAAGGGTATCTAACTAGTATCTGCATGCAAATGGGAGGGAGGAGAAAGATTCAGCACAAAATGCCCACAGGAGAATGAATATATGCAAAAGAAGAATGTAAAATATGAAAGGAATCCGAGGGAATAAAAATGCTCGCTAATGTGCGCTGGGAGAGAGCAGGAAGAGGATGAAAAGCCGGTGTAGAGTAGCCGGGTGAATGAGAAAAAGAGTAACTCCCTGTAAGTGCAAAAGATAACCAGACCCGTATGCAAGATGGAAATGTGCCAAGCCAACGCTTTTGATATCTGACTCGAATGGACCAAACACCCCGAGATGAACGGCAGAACGCCAATGCAAATAACAAAACAAGATGGCAAGTGGAGCAAAGAAAGAAAATCGAAGAAAACATGGGAACGGCGGAAAAGAAGTAACAGGATGATAGATTGTCCGTCTATCACCGGTTTCCAAGACCGCGGAGAGCGATCCGCTTGCTAGAACCGGCTGTTCCAAGGTCACTGATACTTCTGGACTTGGGTAAAGACAAGGGTTTGGGCACCGGTTGTTCTTGTTCTTGGGGCGGTAGACCATATGTGAATGGCCGCAAGGACGAGCTTCGCCGGGCCTGTCCGAGGACATCCTCCACCCATGCCTCACTCTCCGGCGTCATGGAGACGTGTCTAGATCGAGGTTTAGGCCCCGCGAGACCAAGCGGGATAGAGTGAGAGCTACCACCGATGGTGGTGGAAGGAGATGACCCGTGACGTATCTCACTCACAGAGGACGTCGCGCCAAAAGAGGCGTTGGAGGATGCCGACAGTCGTCTGCGAGAGGAGACCATGGACTTGGGGGAGACGGATACGTTCAAAGCGTCACCAGCGCCTCCCCTGAAGTCTGTCATATCTGAGACATTCGAAGCCCGTCGTGTTTTGCGAACCGCCAAAGACGAGGACGGTCTATTGCTCATGACAGACCGCGGTCGAGACGGGGTGGTTCGGCCATTGCCAGCCGGTGTTAATCGGCTTCCGGGCGGCGAGTAACTTGGCGTGGATTCACGAGACGAGAGGCCCTGGACCTCAACGAGTGGCGTTTCGGAAACGTGTCGCCGTCCATGGTGCACAGCATATTCTCTCAGGTACTCAGCCAGATCAGCCCAACCACCCCCGACTCGTACCATCACCCGCTCTCCGTGTTCTCCGACAGAGCGAACGAAGAGTTTCGTCGGGGCAGATTTCCCGCCTCGATGCAAATGGTATAGCTTCACAGAGCTTTCCTCCGGAGCATGTGCATGAGAGTATCTTCTGCGAGAAGGCGCGGGCGTTAGGGTTAGAGACGGTGTGGGCGTGCCACTGCGCGAGGCCGTGCCTTGCGGGGACACGGAACGAAAACGCTCTCTGGCCTTCATAGGCAAAGACGACATCACATCAGCATCATCGGACTCACGCTCCTCGGCTGACATGAGATGAATTCGCGTTGGAAGGTTAGTGAGAATGGAGCTGATTTTCTCATCTAAGTGGTCCTTAGGTTTCCTTGATTGGCTGGTTGGAGTAGAAGATCGAGATCCTGGTTTGGAGCTCGCCGAGGCCTTATCAAGGGGTTTCGACTTGTAAGCTCCGATGCTTTCAAGGCTGGGATGCGCAGTCAACTGCTTCCGCAACCGAGTCGTCGTCTGGTGTGCGGCAGGCTCTGTTCCCAGAACATTTTGGTTCGAGCTTTTGACGGAAGACTTCTTGTTCTGTTCTCGGGTCTTGAGAACCCTACCGATAGGTGCAGTCGGTTCTGGCGTAGAGCTTCCTTCGCGAGAATTTGCAGGCTGCTGGCCAGAAGCCCGGCGTGCGTTCTTTCCGGGTGCGGACCACCTATCACTGCGCGAACGTCCTGGCGCTGCTCGCCGATCATTTCTGGGAGTGGCATCGACAGGTGGGCTCGCGGTTCTTGGAGTAGGAGCCGCATCATCGACCTCGACTGTAGGCTCGTTCTCAAAGTCCAATTCTAGTCTCTCGTTGATAAACCGCTGCAAGGGGAGACTTAGGTTGCGGTTGTGATTAACAGCCAAGCGTGGAGATGCCTTCGCGCTGGCCAAACGAAAGAGACGGTCTTCCCGCAGAGTGTGTTCATTGTTGGAAGGCATGGGGCCAGGTGCGCGATACTGAGGCTGAAACTGAGGAGGGGTCTCGAGGAAGCGAGGGGTTCCGTTGGACGAGCCAGTTCGAGGTTCACGAATCTCGGGACTAGAGATGAGAGACGGGTAATCTGTCTCGGAGAAAGACCCGGCGGAAACATTAGACTCTCGTCGACCAGAAGGTTGCGCTTTGTCTTTGTCAAGCTCTAAGCGTCCGGGTCGAGTCTTGGAGAGTTTGATCGGGCTCTCCAAAGGTTGTTTAGGTGAGCGGTTTTCGGGTTCACGGGTGGCGATATGTTGGTCATTGTCAGGCAATGCGGTGGGCTTGTGAGACATCGACAGAGGGCTCGCAGATTGAGACAAGGCCAGGGAAGCACGCCTGATCACTACCGATTCGGGAGTCCGGGAGGCAGAACGCGGGGTTGGGGCGCTGGGGGAATCGAGTACTTCGTGCTCGACTGCAGGGCTGGACGATCGATCAGGATGGTCGCTAGGGTTTGCGGAGCTGTTGTGGTTCTCCGAGGTATCAGCTGGGACCAGTTCTGGCCCTTGGTTTGGAGTAGGCAAATCATCAGCCACTGAGGATGGGTCCGGAATGGCGATCATTTCATCCTTCTCCTGCATCGTCGAGGTTTCCGATGATTGGTGGGGTCCAGGAAGTGAGGATGGACCTGGATCATCACAGTGAGCCAGCAATTGTTCTGTCTGAACAATACTACTCTCCGGAACAGAGGACTCTCTCTGGTCGACAACATTCTGAGATACGTTTTCTTCCACGCACACGTCCTGAGGAGCTCGCGAAATGATTTCCTCTTCTTTCAAAGGAGGTAGTTCTGTCATTTCAGGGGCACGTGTGCTTTCTTCCAGTAGTCCCCGATCAACAGCAGCTTCCTCGGTCTGCTTCTGTACGGTGAGTATTGGCGGGTCATTGCCAAGTATCTTATCAGTAGGCTCTTCCGGTATAGTCGTAGAGCCGACCACTTGATCTTCCTCTGCTTGATTGCCGACAGGCTCTGAGTCGAGAGGAGAATCTTCACGGACCAATGGTACCGTTTCGTGAGCATCAGAAGTATCTGGGAGGACTTCGTCAATTTGGGACATGGAAGGAAACTGGTCGTCCTTGTTGGCGGAAGATACGGAACCAAGGGGACTGCCGGGCTCCTCCTGAATGGTCTCCATCGGCAGGGAACGTGCAGCTGTGCAAATAGGCTCGGGTTGGCTGACGACGGACTCCGGAGTAAGACCGTTAGACGTCGCTTGCGCCTCTTCCTTCTTAGCGTTCATCATGCGTTGCCATTCGTTCGCGACGGTGCGTTGCTCGGCTTCCATGACCCAAGAGCCGAAGCCCGACTCGATGGCTTCCAGATCATCGATCCAGTCTTCCGGGAGCGAATCCTCGCGACCCTCCAGCGCATCGAGCATACGATCCATTCTACGGCCGGCCGAGAGGACGGTGGCCTCCAATTGAGCGCGCCTGGCATGGTAGTTGGTCCTGGAATACAGGGCATCGGTTTCGGACGGAATCTCGGGTGATTTGAGCAACGCCAGAGCGGCATCCAATTCCGAGCGGGCAAGGGACAAGCTCCGAAGCAAGCCGGAGACCTGGCGAAGGACTAACAATCGAACGTCCCAGGTAGACAGGAGACTGTTAAGGCGGGAGAGCAGAGGGAGGGCACGGAGAATTGTGGCGGTGATCACCGCGGTGAAATCGCTTAGTTGGTTGTAGCTGAGGGGCGGGGGCACGGACATCGTGCTATTGGATGACGAAGGCCGAGACCGCGATGGAATGTGGGCATTTAACACATGCTCTTTGAGTTCATCGACGTCCAATCCATCCATTCCATCCCGAATCTCCTCGATCCGTTTCTCATGCTGTACCACGACAGCGGCGGGCAGGCTGCCATAATACTCCGGCTCGGGTGGAGTCGTCGACGCGGGGGGTGAGGGGGGAACGAACCCCCTTCCCAAATGAACGTCGGTGCGTTTCGGCCAATCCCACGTCTGGATCTCTTTGTACCAGAGACTCAGATTCTGCGCCGCGATTGCAGCGCGAATTCCGAGAGCTCGTTCCGCTTGAGATACCTGAGAGATACTTTTGGAGAGGATGTCGTGGGCGGCCTGTTCGTTCGTGGGGACGGCGTCGGTGAAGGAGAGGGCTTTCAGGGTGGATTCGGGAGACAAATTTCGAAGTAGAGGGTCGGTCGTTTGATAATTTGGAATGGCGCGTCGGTTTGGAGAGGGCGTGCGTGGTTTGGGATGGGCTGGAGCGTCCGTGGGGGTCAGGCGAACGGGCGGCCGAACCGGGCTGACGCGACTGGTGGCCATCTCGGACATGCGAACGGCCACCTTCCAGGAGAACAGATAATCTCACGGGGGAGAGAGGACAATGGTTGGATCAATAACGCGTTTTTCGAGACGGAGGTCGAGCAGCGGTATCAGACATGGGAAAGAGAGAGTACCGCTGGAAAGTAAGCATGCTGGGGGACGCGAAGTCGCAAACGCACGGGAGGGGGGGCGATGCGTTGTCGATATAGTCGAGTGGCTAGTGAAAGGATGCGACAACGAAGAGAGGAGATTTCAGGCGCAGAGAGAATGAAAGAGCGAAATGCAGAAGAAAGTTGGGTCCGAGGGAAGTAGAATTAAAAAAGAATGAACGGCCGGGAAAGTGATGTAGAGAGGATGAAGAAGGAAAGGGAAATGATAGATCACACAATCAAATGAAAGGCTGGGTATGGGATGGGCAGTTGGGTGGCTGCAGAGTGCCAAACGAGCGTGGGCCGACCAGGAATACGTTGTCCGTAAGTGCCCGGTAGTCTGGAGAGGGAAGATAACGATAGGATAGGGATGGACAGTTATTTGTGGGTGCTGGCGAAAGATGCAGCCGTGAGTTGTAGACGGTTAGTTCATGATGGGAGAGACTAGGAAGTACTTCGTAGGTGCTGAGAGTCGGAGGCGCGCGGTTGTCGGTGGAGCCGCTCTAAAAGGGGTTGCCCTGCGCTATTCTTATATTCTTTTTTTATTGTCATGGAGTCGGCCGCTCTCCAGTCTTTCAGATTAATATCTAAATTTTCTTTATTAAATTTTAAATTTTAATCTCGCAATTTACCTGCCGACTGCGTGTTTCTAGAAGCCAGATCTCCCCACGCCGGCATTCCCTAGTATTTACGGAGTAGTCGACAGTGCTGACGCCAAATGCCACCAATTCATGTTTTTTAATATTAATAGAGACGGAGGAAATCAGGATGAATCGAGCTGCAAGCAGTGCCAATCAATCATGCAGTCGCGCCCATCAGAATCGCGAGATCTGTCAGCCCAAATTCCTCGGTGCAACCTGCATGGTCCACTTTCTGGGTGGCAGGCAGAGGGGGACTTCTGTTCCACTTCCCCCCCTGGTCCTACTCAATCTCTTCATTTTTATTATTTGGTCTTTGCTCTCTGCAAGTGAAAGGGACCCGCTCCAGCCCCTGGTCCAACTGGTCCATCCGAGTCCGTCGCCATGTCAGTTCGCCGGGAGACCGCGACTAGACTCCGTCCTCCTCCACACGTCGTTTTGGTTTTGTTTTTTTCTGTTTAGCTCGGTAGCTTCAATGCTTCATAGTTCTCGTCCTCTTCTTGGAATTGCTCCGACACATTGTGCAGCGGGATGATGATCTATGATCGACTCAATCCCTTGCAGATTGACCCAAAGTCACCGTTCACCTTAACATGCGCGTACACAGCCACACAGGAAGATCTTTGTACTCCCCGTGGAGAGGAACCGCGGCATTCCGGGTTATCCACCGTGTCTTTCCTTAGCTTCCTATCGCTAGCCGTGGCTCTAGCTGAGCAAGCTCCATAGCTAGTCTTCCATCTCGTCTGGAACGGGTTTGGCGTCGAGGTAACTATTGATTCTTCGGTCCTCATTCGGTCAAAGGGCTGTTCCTGGCCAGAAGGAAGGTTAGCTACCGCAGTTGTCCGTCAGTCTATTATTAATATCTTTTTTTTTTCTTGCCTTTCTGCATTTCATTATTTTTGTTTATCTTGGGTCACGTCGTTTCCGGAATAAACACAAGAAACGAGGGATGGGTCTGAGCGTTGAAGCTGCCCTACCGCCGGCATCCCTGGTGGTCCTGTGCTTTCTAACACCGATCTCGACGGCTAATCTGAAACCTTCACAGGCCAATGGTCGCGACACACGCGAAGGCAATCCCTCGCAGGGGCAAGGGACATTTCTTCTTCTGAGATACCCTACCTGCGCATCGCTGGGGTGTTTCGACGCCATACTAAGAACTGGGCGAGAAGTTGAACCAGATATTATCAACACGGCCTGAACTTTTAACTTTCGATAAATGGTGATTTTGCTTTGAGTCTATCGGGGCTCTCTTCCGACCTGATGATAGCTAAAGGCAATTCGATAGCAGAAACCTTGCGCCTGCTGCTTATGCCGTGTTAATATCCCGTGCACCGAACATTCTTCGGACGCAACTGTTGTAGAGCGGCACTTGAGGCCTTGCTTGAGAGCGTCGACCGGGATGTCGTGATTATTCGAGCTAGAAGCCATACGTAGCATGAAGGTCTCGAAACATTACCTCCGCGTCAACCGCGTCGCATCCCCTACCTACTTCCAAGGCGAACCAGGTCCCTTGATTCGGTTCCAAGGAACGTCGGTCAAGACCAGGATGCTGCTTTATGGGCATGGATGAAATCATTGACTCGGCAAATCAAGAAATGCAAATGATTGTGGTCTGGCCATCATCTCCGATGCTTTATGCACAGCGAAGCCCGTAATTAGTTATTTATTTCAAACCTCGAACTTTAGTCAACGAATGCAGATGGCCAGGATATAAACATAACAGTGGTTCAGGTGAAAGGGAGTTTCCTTAGCTGAATCGCCTTCCTTATTTCAAACAAGCACCGTCTGTGTAGGTACTGGCAATTTCAATTGGTGCCAATGGGGGTTCAGAATAAGAATGGACGATACTACTGGGAAGTTCGTCCAGATTGTCCAGCATACCAGGTCGATGGAAAGCAATATTACCCGATTAGTCCTAGATGCATCATGTGACATCCACCTTTTGCGATTCCACTCAATTCAATGCAAAACAATGCCTCAATTGCCATCAACCCTCCAACCTCCTAATCATCTCGTTTGTCGTGGGTTCCAGTAGCTCGATCAGAAAATGCGGTTTCGAACTCAACTAGTCAATATAGCCACCTTTTCTAGTAAGCCCCATCGTCCGGCTCGCGACCATCGCGTTTCCACGCGCCATACCGCGTCGCCAACCAATGAATGATATCATGCCCACGCTAACCTCGTAAACAACTTCATTCTTGACTTGAAAAGAATTAACCGCATCGCTTTCATCTCTGGGAAAAGTATGCTGGATGCGACTCGAAGATGGCGTCGTTCGATTCACGATCATTCCTGATCAGGGAACCCAAGTCTGGGCTCAAATGCCTGTGGTATGTTATGTGATGTTGCTTACTCTACATGCATATACCCCTACTACCCTACATCCCATACATCCATGCAATCTCCAGGAACCGATCCGAAAGCTAACAAACCCCCAGGACTCAATCTTCGACCCCGAAACATACATCCTAGAATCCAACTCTGGCATCATCAACCTCGAAGTCCCCGTCGGCGCCCTGCACCGCGCCCTCCGCTCCGCCACCGCCGCCTCATCCGCCCAAATCCGTCTCACCAAGAAGGGAAACGTCCCCCTCCTCGCACTAACCATCCACGTCTCCTCGTGGACCAACGGCACGAACGCCCTCGGCATCGGCATCGGCGAGGAACCCGCCGCCGCCGCTGCCGCTGCCGGGGGCCCGAACCCGCCATCCGGCCCGCGCGAACGCGAGACCGTCATCACGCAGGAAGTGCCCGTGAAGATGCTGCATCAGACGGCGGTCGACGGGCTCCATGAGCCGCGATGTAGGGATCCAGATGTGAATATCATTTTGCCGAGCTTGGCGCAGCTGAAGAGTATTTCGGAGCGGTTTACGCGGTTGGCGACGGAGACGTCGAATAATAGTACTAATAAAGGTTCGTCAGCCGGTGGAGGGCTGCTTAATGGATCTGGGTCTGGTGGTAGTGGCGCGAAATTGGAGTTATCGGCCAACATGCACGGATCACTGCGCTTGGCCATCGCGACGGATGCATTGCGGATCTCGAGTGTCTGGACAGATCTGGTGAACCCGGCGTTGGATCCGAGTCAACTGTCGCAGACCGAGATCGAGCAGTTGCCGAGTGAGAGGATGCGGGCGATCGCGGACGATGATGAGGCCGGGTGGGCGAAGGTGAGGATTGACGGGAAGGATTGGGGTCGCGTGTTGAGTGTTGGGAGATTGAGTCCGAAGGTGGTTGCTTGTGAGTGTTCTTTTCCTTTCCATCCCCTCTCCCTCTACCTTTTGGCTCTTTTCTAGATGCATTGATGGAATGGGTCGTTGTGCTGATACCTACAAGGTTTTGTTCATGAGACCGCCTTGATTCTCTACGTATATCTCCCTGGGAGCTGGAATGGGGAAGATTCCTGTCTAACGGTATGTCATGAATATCGAACTTGCTTGACATGTTCAGGACGAATTGCTAATGTCCATGTCCTGCAGTACTATATCAATTCTTACGCGTCTTGATATGCGCAAGAATTCAACCCAGTTACGAAATATCACGAATCTAGATCTACATGGTATAATTAAAAACCTGTAAATAAATCATGAAAAAAGGTATTGCCATGATGACATTATTATAGAGATATTAAACCGTGCGCATATTTCAAGCCATGCTTCGTAAAACAGACGAATCGACAAGATTCGTGTCCCAAATCGAAATCAAAGTCAAGACAAAGGAAATGAAAAGAAGCAACACAACACAAGGGAAGAGGAATAAAAAACATATGTAATGCAAACATATAAAGTACATGAAGGGGAAAGTCATGCAAGAACACCCAAAGAAAGGCCGTGGTTCCTTCAGGCAGACACGGTATGCAAGACTTTTTCGCAAAGGTTCAAGAATTCTATAACCGGGATTAAAAATCCAGATGCGCTTCTGTGTGCAAATGTTGAATGCGCGACGGAGGTGCAAGAAAAAGAGGTATCGTAAAGCACTCGATCAAAAATCCGGAGAAGAATGGTCCAGTCACTCGAACATCATCAATCATCTACTTTATTTGGCCATCACGTCGACATATCTGCCCTTCTTTTTGCCCTTGGCACCTGCGCCCTTACGCGCCTGTGGGGCTCCGAGAAGGTCATCGATTGAGCTAGCGTTGCTCAATGAAGTAGCAGGACGAGGTGGCAACCCGAGGGCACTGCCTGGTGGAGTAGGAGCAGCGGCACCAGTGGAGACTGAGCGAGCGGTCGCCCCGAGTAACGGAGGTGGAACCCCGAGCAATGGCGGCGCCGGACTGCCGGTTGATGATGGCGGAGGAGGAGCACCTGCGGACGATGAAGGCCGGCTGTCTAAACCAGGAGTGCCACTTGGGGGTGGTGGTGGTGCACTACTACCACTCGCGGTCCGGCTGGGAGGAGCCGGTCCTTTCGGCGGCGGCGGAGCGCCCCGAGTCACCGTACTGCTGTTTGGATCCTTCTTGTTAACCCATTTCTTCAAATCCTTGTCGTAGTAGAATGAGTTCTCCTCGCCGAGCTTGGCGCGGATAGGTCCTTGGCTTTGGCTGCCGATATTTTCTTCCTTCTTCGCACCGCCGAACCATCCACCGAACCACGACTTCTTCGCAGGTGCAGGCTTTTGGGCTATAACCGATGTTCATTAGTGGCTGAGCATAATTACTAAACCATAAAAGGAAAACTTACCGTCAGCTTCAGCAGCCTTTCTAAAAGCTTCGTCCGCTTCGCGATCCTTGCGCTCCTTTTCAGCCTTCTGCATAGCAGCTGAACGGGCTGCAAGGTCGTCATCATCGTCATCATCCATAAAAGACTTCTTCTTCTGGATAGTGTGTTCGCTCTGAACGTCCTCGGTGGGTTCGGGCATCAAGTGCGCGCCGTTGTCCGCAAATGGTGGTTCATAACCACTAGAACCGGGTGGCATGTAGCTAGTCGCGCTAGGTTCGGGTACTGTAGTTGGTGGCTGTGTGAGAGACGGACCGAAAGCAAGGTTGTCGGCTGGCTGATAACCGGTAACTTGCATCGGAGACCCTTGCATCGGTGCCGAGTAGGAATGAGGGACAGAGTCTTCCTCGACAGGAGCAAGAGGCATATGTGAGGACTGCGGAGGCGTTCCCTGGTAGCCAGCGACAGGCGGTGAGTTGTAGAAAGGCCCTCCTTGGTACAGGCTGTTGTCGATAGGCGTCGAGGGCTCCTGGGAACCACGTCGGCCCAGCGGGTACCCGTACGAAGATGATCTCTGGGAGTCGAGCGACGACCTCCCACGCAATTGTTCCGGCGATGAACTTGGTGCAGACTGGTTAGTCGGTTGGTATCGCGATGGACCGCTTGTGGCGACAGGCTGCGCTGCAGACGCATAGGGCCCATACAGGTCTGACATTGAAGGTGACCGGCTAACGGTCGGCGTTCCAGCCAGCTTAGCGAAGGGTCCAACATCCGCATCCCCGGCCTTTCCAGATGCCGTCGAAGCTGCATCACTGTCTTCGCCGGAGACGAAGCTGTTGAATTTGGCCCACATAGAGCCAGATACCTTCTCCATGCTCGGTTTCGAAATCCACGAGGATCCTCCTTCATGCGTGGTCTGTCTAAGGCGGGCCGAGAGTTCATCCACCCCGAAGTATAAGTGCTGGTGGTGATAAGCGGAAGGCTTTGTGCTAGCCTTGAGTGCCGCCGCGATTCCATCGCAGTACTGCTGAGCCTCGGGTTTACGACCACGCTCGGCAAGGGACCAGGCATATATTAATTTGTATGCTAAAAGATGGGGCATCGCAGCAGTGGAGGAGCCTGCGAGGACGGTGGTGGCATATTCATATGCCTCCGTGAGTAGGATAGAATCGTCATCGCGCAGAACATTGGATGGGAGGTGTTGATGGTCAGCCCCAAGCAAGACAACGCTGGCCTGTGAATCATCGGCGCCACCAAACACAGCGGCTTTCGAAAAGATGAAACAAATATGAGCAGCCTCCACACGACCATAAGAGAGCAGCAAACGACCTAGAGCCAACAATGCCTGGTGGTCATCGGGACTACGGTTGCTAAGCACTAGGCCAAGAGTCTCTTTCCAACTGTTGAGGCCATCAAGAGCATTTTTCGAGGTACTTTGGCCCTCGGTTTTGCTGACCATTTGCAGTCCCGCTCGGGCTGATGGCGGGACAAGTTCATCAATGCTCTCCTCGACATTGCCCGCGAATATCTCATAGAGTGCGGCAATCGGTTCGGTGTTGCTGGTCGCCGACCTCACCTCACGTCTCACAAACTCCTGGGCAACCTGTTTCCAGACGGATCTATTCAGTGTCGACGCTACTATCATGGCATGGCCCCACAGCCGGTGGTCCACAGCGGTCCAAACGGCCTTCTCTCGGTCACCCATCAAAAGACTGTTGCGAAGACTCTCTAACGATTGAGTGTCAACCGAATCGGGGCGAGAGGTTGCATCCACTGACTGTGGGGCACCGAAAGTAGGAAAGCCGCCCCCGTAGGCTTGCTGCTCAGCTTCGGCATTTTGCAAATGAGGGAAAATGACATTGCGTAAGGCTTTTTGACTCTCAGCTGAGGCATCCAGATTCCCGTCATGTTCGACCAGAACCTTAACAATCTTCCACAGCAGAATCTTCTCCTCGTGGCGTTTGTGAGAGTCGGGATGTAGTTGCGCTGCTTCCGAAATCCCTTCGTTCTCAAATGCTACAACCTTGCTAGAAAGCCAAGCGAGAAGGTCCTTCTTCTTGGACTTGGCCCTCAGGGAACCTGGGTGTTGCACAATGCTTTCCGGAACAGGAACCCACTCATTGAAGTGATGGATTTGAACCTCGCCCGGACTGGGTTTGATTTTCGGGGCCACTTGCCCAGCAGTATACCTCGGTACATGCTTGGGGAAACAGGTGGTTATGGAGCCCCCAAATCCAAATTTGACGATAGGTGCTCCCCTCCACCGTTCGAGGGGATCAAATTGCTCTCCATCTTCGGGTGCAATGAATTCGAGCGGTTGAGAAGAAACGCGATTGTGAACAGAGACTTGCGAAGGTGCGTAAGGACTAGCAGTCTTTGTCGGGGAGCCAGATCCATGCACGGAAGCAGGACGTTGTAGAGGATCAATTGAGGGGACAGACAACCGAGGACCACCCAACTGTTGACCGGGAGACTGAGTTTGTGATCTGCGAGGGGGTGCATATGGGGAATCACCGGCCGGCGGTGCGGAGGATGATAAGCTGCTGACTGGGGGTGCTGGTCCCTTCAAAAGGTCATTGGTATGTTCGGGTGGAGCATAAGGGTTTCTAGGCGGCGAGATAGGTTGATAAATTGACGGGATGCGCTCAGGACTAGTTACCTTAATGGGACTTGAAGTCACAGCATCATGGTGTGGAGGAATGGGGCGTGCGCTCTCCTGCTCTTGCAACGGCGACTGCACGTCATTGGAAAGAACATGACTTGGTGTTGTTTCCATAAACGGCTGTGACACGGGGCCCTCCCTGGGCTGATACGACACCTTCTCGTGATAAGCTAGAGGACTTGATGTGCGTGGTTGGAATGGCAGTGTAATTGATGGCTCCGGCCCACTCGAGGGTTGCGAAGCATATCGATTCTTAGGAGGAGGGGCAGTGGATTGAGGTGGCGCAGGGGAGTATCTAGGCGGCGGCGGAGCGGAGCTAGGTCCAGCATTCAACGTAGGAGGCTTGGGTGAGTATCTCGACGCAGCACTAGGGACGCCTTGTGTACTTGGGGGAGCAGGTGCCAACATATTCGCATATGGCTCCATCCGTTCTGGTGATTGCAACTGAGGCTGGGGGTCGACTAAGTCAGGCTGTTGCAAGGCAGCGGAGAGATTGCCATATTGATTTCCTGGCGGAGGGGGCGGCGGGTTTGACTGTGGAACAGTCGATGCATTGACCGGAGTATACCGCCCCGAGGTCGCAGGTCTTGAACGTGGCACGGGGGGTGGCAAAGGAAGTTCTTCATAGAAGTTCTTGGGCGGTGCGGCCGTCGCACTAGGCGATGTCCCAAGTGGAGGTGTCGCTAGAGTCGATGCTGGGGGAGGAGGCATTGGCATACTACTGCTCCGAGCAGGCGGCGGTGGTGTATTACCTCCCGGTACAACAAGGGGTTTATGACTGGCGGCGGGCCTACGAGGCCGAGCGAGGTCGTCAGGGAGATCGTAGGGAGACTTATAGCCCTCCTTAGAGCGTTCGGCAAAACTCGGTGCTTTGCTTTCGGGCAAATTTGCCTGGGGCTGTTGTGCAAAGTAGTTCGACGGGGCTCCACCTATTTGCGGTGGAAGTCCTTGGAGCAGGTCTGATGTAGATGGTTGGTGTGGCGTGTAGGCGGCAGACTGCATAGCGGGGGTCGCGGGATTTTGTGCAGGTTGATAAGGGGCTGCCGGGGCAGTATCGTGGACAATTCCGTTGATGCTTTGGGGGTTTACTCCAGGGAGGGTAGCTGGATTCTCAGCCACTTCATCCCCTAAAAGTAGATCGTCATCATCGTCCAGTTCTGCTTGCCATCGTGCAGCCAGATCGTCTTCGGAAACTTTTTCTGTCTCCAGCGGTTCATCCGACAGTTCAGCCTGCCAGCGAGCAGCCAAATCATCGTCAGACGATACACTTTTGGCCTGCTCCTCCGGCACAGTCTCCGGTACAGCGTGGTTCTCCGAAGCAGCGGCCGCCAGAATGTTGCTGAACTCTTGAGCAGTCGGTGACGTGTCGCTGGCCGGGGAGTAAGGAGGGACATCTAGAGTGTCGATTACTTGGGTCGTGCTCTTCCGAGTGATGTGCAACGATCGGGGAGGTTCATCCACGGGCTCGGGCTTCTGAATCTCATTAAAGAACGCGTCCCCCTCCTGGTCTTCGTCGTCGCCAGCAAAAACATTATCAATCGGACTTTGTTGCTTCACCGGCTCCTCAACCGGAGATTGCACCGCCGAGTCCAGCAGTGGAACGCCCTCTTCATATCTAGACTCGGTTTCTGGCGGGATATAAATCGGCTTTGTTTGCGTCTTGAGTTGGTCGAAAAAGTCATCCCCGGCGTCATCCCCAGCGCCATCATTCGAGAGATTCTCCCAGAAGCCTCGATCTTCGCCATCAATGGCTCCATTCGTACTCATAGGAAATTCCTGGTTTTCGGCCTCATCAGGCCAAGGCGAGCTGTTATCATCCTCGAAGAAATTGGGGTTGTGATCCGCCGTATGGAAGGGGTCCTCGGTTGTTGGGGGGAAAGCGGCCTGCACATCTTCAACTTCGGGTTGCGGCTCATGCACGCCATCTATTTGGTCGACGGGCTCGAGGGTTTGGGCAGGTTCATGGTCATGAAATTGCGTTGCCGCCGACTCGTCGCCATTGGTCTGGGGTTCTTCCGTTGTTTCGGCCAGGTTCGAATCCTCGAATACAGGCGGGAAAGAGTTGGAGTCGGTCGTATCTGGGGTGACCGTATCTGGCGGATCTATCGACGGAATGGGTTCGGGTACTGTATGTTCAACAGAAGCATCGACTTGCTCGGGAGCGACAGGCGCGTCAACATGCTCGGGAATAACCTCTGGTGTCGGCGGATCTTTCGGAGTGACCTCTGCGTCGGGGTGTGTCGCAGCCACATCATTGTTATCATCCGGTCTGAGAGCCGGATGCCACGCGACCGATTCGCCGTTGTGTGCCATAATTGAATATTATTAGATCTTCGTCGACAGGCCAGAATATTAGCATCGAAGAAAGAATCGGACACGTTTCGGGAGATACTCACCCTGCGGACCGATGCGACTGGCAAGGGTTGGGATTGATTAACGAGACATGGAAGGGAAATTAACTATATAGAATAATAAGAGTGGGAATACGAGAGGAAGAAAAACATCACAAGAAACAGGAGGAAATTCAAAAGATCATGACAACATTTGCAAATCCCCGTTGCGACAAGAGAGAAGAGGAAGACGAGAAAAAGGCCAGCAACTGACTAGTGGCGGCGGTTTGCCTTGATAGTCGACGATGATGACCGGCCAAGTAAAGCAAACCAACAAACCCGCCGCCCGTCGAATCTCCGGACTTTTCCTTTTGGAACGCGCCCCGTCATCTCTCGGCGTCGGTCCCTCGTTGCTCCGGCGGAAGGGCCACCTATCCCGTTCCTCGATCACGTGCCCCTGCATTCTGCCGGTGATCGCATCTCCGCCTGACAGCCACAGCCACGTCTAGCCTCCAGGCCGCCATCCTTCTGCCAATTGCTTAATTCCTGCTTCAACGACCAGTCTCCCTCGGATTTCACCACATTCTTTCACCACCCTCCACAACTGTTCGCCCAACTCGATCACTACCCGTCCCGATCTCCGCGTTCAATCCCGTGTACATTCGGACCTACCACGACCGCCCCCCTCGAACCGGCGGGAACAACAATGGTCCTGCGGAGAATCTATAGATGCAGCTTATCGTGAAATGAGAACCGCTTTCTGATATAGGAGCTTAAGGGTCGCTTCTTTTCTGGGAAGGAGCTTATTCCGAACATCTGCAGCGCTTTCATCATGCCTTCATCACCCGACTATGTACACGCGCACGACCAGTCCAGTATTCTAGGGGATTCCGGCTCAGACGACGACCTTGACTTGGAGGAACTCGACCCCGGTACGACCTCTCCTCACACATCGCCTCGACTTTCCCGAGATGGTTTTGGTAGACAAAGAAGCCACGGTCCTGGGATAGCGCTGAGGAACCTACGCATGGGCGTCGGAAATCGAATATGGCGACAAACTTCGGGAGATCAAAGGAGATCGGAGGACAGGGAAGGTCTTCTCGACAACCGCGATGATACCGGACTTCGGATGTCACACGCCAGTTCTCGCCAATTCACCGAAGATGATGCGCCGTTGCTGAACGAACGCAGACGGAGTTCTGCTCGATCCTTTGGAGACGTCGAAGGGGGATCACAGAGGGGAAGTCGGTTACGGTTTCCAGGCATAAAAGCGGCCAGTATGTTGTTTGGTGCCGCAGGCCGAACGACAGCCGGTAGTGAAGCCTCGCAACCGAAACCTCCCCGTGATGTCCTTGTTGGTCAGGCGCAACGATCCAAATATCCTCCGAATATCGTTTCCAACGCAAAATATACACCGTGGAGCTTCCTTCCGCGTACACTCTATAACGAATTTTCCTTTTTCTTCAACATCTACTTTCTTCTTGTCGCCCTATCGCAGATAATACCCGTGCTCCGGATAGGTTACATGTCGTCATACATCGCACCGCTTGCCTTTGTTGTCTGTATCTCTCTCGGAAAAGAAGCCTTGGATGATATCGGTCGACGAAGGAGAGATGCCGAAGCAAATGCGGAGACTTTCTCCGTGCTCGCTTTCGACAAGCAGCCCGGCGCAAGAGTGGTTTCGACTGCTGGCAATGTCCACTCTAACGCCGGAAATGTGATGGAAATGACTAAACGATCTCGTGATCTGAAAGTCGGCGATGTACTAAAAGTTCGCAAAAATCAGCGCTTGCCGGCCGATGTAGTGATTTTAAAAAGTGTGTCCAATGACTCCGGCAATGCTCATCAAGCCTCCACCCCGAGAGTATCCACAAATCTCATCCATTCAGAAGGGCCATCTTCACCCTCTGCAACCCACGAAATCCCTGCCTCAAATGCCCATACAGACGACGGAAGCTTTCAATCTGGCAGCGATACCTTCATACGAACAGATCAACTTGATGGTGAGACCGATTGGAAACTTCGCCTGCCGTCAATTCTATCTCAAAATCTATCGTTCAATGATCTTCCAAGGCTTAAGGTGACAGCAAGCGCCCCGGATAAGCAAGTCAATGAGTTTGTCGGCACCCTCGAATTGGGACCTCCGTCCGGGTTCTATGATCCTCACGTGGATAAGACAGACGATGAGAGGGACTATGAGAATGAAAATTCAGATGCCAACTCTGCGCCTCTAACAATTGATAACACCGCCTGGGCCAACACCGTTCTCGCATCCAACACAATCACCTACGCCGTCATCATTTACACTGGCTCGCAGACGCGGGCTGCCCTTTCAACATCCCCATCTCGCTCTAAGGTAGGGTTGTTGGAATATGAAATTAACAACCTTACTAAAATCCTATGTATTCTCACCCTCCTTCTGTCTATCGTTCTAGTCGCTCTAGAAGGGTTCCAACCGACGAACGACAAGGTGTGGTATGTTGCAATCATGATATACCTTATCCTGTTCTCCACAATCATTCCAATGAGCTTGCGAGTAAACCTCGACATGGCAAAGTCAGTATACGGCCGCTTCATTGAACGAGACCAGGATATCCCTGATACGGTTGTGAGAACAAGTACGATTCCCGAGGACCTAGGTCGAATTGAGTACTTGCTCTCCGACAAGACGGGGACCTTGACCCAAAACGGTATGTCTCTTTGTCTACTTGCGCAGGTCGCGTTCCGGTTTGCTAATCCAAGCAGAAATGGAGCTGAAAAAGATACATGTCGGGACGGTCTCGTATGCGAACGACGCTATGGAAGAAGTAGCCTCGTATGTCAAGCAAAGTTTTGCTGGTTCCTCCCTGACTACCGCTTCGGCTGCCTTCGGCGCTCAGGCTGGGGCTGCCGCCGCTGCTGCTCCTCGTACAAGGAGGGAAATCGGCTCGCGCGTCAGGGACATTGTTCTAGCCCTTGCCCTCTGTCATAATGTCACACCAACCATGGACGAAGAAGACGGGGTGAAGGTAACGAGCTACCAGGCTTCTTCGCCGGATGAGATAGCCATTGTCCGGTACACTGAGGAAGTTGGACTCAAACTATCATATCGTGACCGGCAAACCATTGTTCTAGAGTCAACTCACACGGGTAATGTTGTCGTGCGTGTCCGCATCCTCGATATCTTCCCCTTTACCTCTGATAGCAAGCGGATGGGGATTATCGTACAGTTCGAAACAGAGGGTGGAATGCTAGATTCGCCCCAACAGGACAGTGAAATTTGGTTTTACCAGAAGGGCGCAGACACCGTCATGTCGACTATTGTTGCGGCAAACGACTGGCTTGACGAAGAAACCGCGAACATGGCTCGAGAAGGCCTGCGAACACTTGTCGTTGGGCGAAAGCGACTATCTTCGCAGCAGTATCAAGAGTTTGGTGGGGAATACAGGCAAGCCTCGTTGGCTCTGCAGGGGCGAGATGCTGGAATGGCCAAGGTTATTGGCGAGTATCTAGAACGTGATCTGGAACTCCTGGGGGTAACTGGTGTTGAAGATCGCCTCCAGAGGGATGTCAAACCTTCTTTGGAGCTCCTTCGCAACGCTGGGATCAAGATCTGGATGTTGACAGGAGACAAAGTTGAAACGGCGCGATGTGTGGCGATCTCTGCGAAATTGGTTGCCCGAGGTCAATACATCCACACAGTCGCCAAAGTGAAGGATAAGTCGACTGCGCAGGAAACGCTAGATTTCTTACGCAATAAGACTGACTGCTGTCTTCTCATCGATGGCGAGTCACTAGCCCTCATGCTCAGCCAGTTTCGGTCTGCGTTCATCTCTGTTGCTGTGCTTCTCCCGGCTGTCGTTGCCTGTCGGTGCTCTCCGACCCAAAAGGCTGAAGTTGCCGATCTGATCCGGCATCACACGAAGAAGCGAGTCTGCTGTATCGGAGATGGTGGAAACGACGTATCTATGATCCAAGCTGCCGATGTAGGAATCGGTATTGTCGGCAAAGAGGGTCGACAGGCCTCGCTAGCGGCCGATTTCAGTATCACGCAGTTCCATCACCTCACCAAGCTTCTCGTCTGGCATGGCCGCAACTCGTACAAACGATCGGCCAAACTGGCCCAGTTCATAATGCACCGTGGTCTTGTCATCAGTGCATGTCAAACCATGTACAGCATTGCCAGCCACTTCGACCCCAAGGGCCTCTTCATCAACTGGCTCATGGTCGGCTATGCCACCGTGTACACCAACGCACCGGTCTTCTCTCTTGTTTTTGACCGCGACGTCGACGAACATATGGCCAACCTCTATCCCGAATTATACAAGGAACTGAAGACCGGCCGTAGTCTCAGCTACCGCTCTTTCTTCACTTGGGTGCTCGTCTCCGTCTACCAAGGAGCTGTCATTCAAGGTCTCTCCCAGATCCTGCTCGACACTATCTCCGGACCACGACTCATCAGCGTCTCTTTCACTGCTCTCGTCATCAACGAGCTTCTGATGGTCGCCATCGCCATCACCACTTGGCACCCGGTCATGGTCTTCTGTCTCCTGGGCACCGCTCTCCTCTACGCCGGCAGCGTCCCCTTCCTCAGCAGCTACTTCGATCTGGAGTACGTCATCACCGTGGACTGGGTCTGGCGCGTGTGTGCCGTGTGCGCCGTGGCCGTCATCCCTGTTTGGGCCGGGAAACTGATCAAGCGATCCTGGAGTCCTCCCAGTTATCGGAAAGTCCGTGGTTAAAACAATGAGAGAAAAAAAATCATTACTGCTTACTGTCTTTTATTATGAGATTGATTGATTGGTTCATCTGGTCAGGGAAGTGTGGTGGTGTTTGGATCCGGAGCGAATGATTCCCCTTTTTCTTTCTTTTCTCTTTTCTTATTTTTTTCTTTTCTTTATATATATCATCCATCATCTTTCTATCTTTCTTTCTCTATAACTTTTTTCCTCTTCTGTCTTGCTGGATTTCTACACTACGCACTGTGACTGTATTGTAATATCTATCTATCTTATCTCTTGGTGAGGGTTCAAGCATCTAGCCGCTTTTTTTTTTGTTCTTTCCTCCTTTTCGATTTTCTGTGTTTATTGTCATATCGCTTAGCATCATCATATCTTTTACTTTGGTACATACATACATGGAACTGTCTACCTTGTTTATCAGGCATTGAAATATTATCTAAATTCGGTCATGAGTGTTGTTAGATGCTTCATTTGGAAGGTTCGTATTTCGTACAGCAGAAGTAAAGGTCAATAACTGAGAACTAGTATGAGGGATGGAATAATATTAATTTAGAAAATAGAAATAATTAATAATCTCCTTCTCTCCTTCTCTCGTCTCAACTCACCTCTTCCTTACGTACATCACATAATGCATGTTAGATCGTGAATATCATGAAAGGCAACCCCCGGTCCATTACTTAACATTCCACCTCCTTCGTGATTGACCATGAGATGTCAAATCCCAAGACGCACCCCGATACAAGACAAGAATAACAGTACGATTGATAGAAAAGCAAAGACAGGCTATCTCTTATTCCTCAGGGGAAAACACCTTCTTGAAGCGGAAATGACACAGATCGTGAACCACCTCCGCGGTGTTCTTGATGTTCTGGCGCACGATGACGGACGTGGGGCGCGAGAAAAGCTCGTCGATCTCCTCGAGGGACTTGTTCTTCGTCTCGGGCATGAAGAGGATCTGGTAGAACCAGCCGATGGCGGCGATGCCGCCGTAGAAGCCCAAGGTGAGACCGATACGGGTCATGGAATTCATCATGGCGGTGAAGTTGTAGGTGACAATGAAAGAGCAGAGGAAGAGGTTGGCATCGGCGGTGGTCATGCCGTATGATCGGAGGTAGGTGGGGAAGACTTCGGCGGGGATAACCCACGTAAGACAGGCGTAGGAGCCGAAGAATCCCATGTAGAGGATGATACCGGTCAGATAGACACCCTCGGCGGCGGCGGGATGCTCTTCGTAATTGATAGTATAGCCAACGCCGACGAGGACCAGGCCGATGAAGAAGCCCGGAAGCATCGCATTGGCCCAGTAGCGACGGCCGAACTTCTCCATGTACATGACGGCAGGGATGGCACCGATAAGGAGGGAGCCACCACCAACCAGCGACATGAAGACACTGGTACGTTCGTCGAAACCGATCTTGGTCATGAGAACGCCCATGTAGTACATGACGGCGTTGACACCGGTGAACTGACCCAGGAAAACCATGGCGTTGGCGTAGACCATGGCACGGCGGGCACGAGGTTCAGTGAAGAAATCCATCCAGGCGTACTTCTTCGTATTCTGCTGCTCATCATGCTCTGCCGTGACGGCCTGCCGCATGCCCAAGAATTCGTCCTTGGCTTCGAGCGTGTCGAAACCGCGGATCTGCTTCCACACACCGTACGCTTCCACCGGCTTGCCCTTGTGCATAAGGAAACGCGGGCTCTCGGGCAGGAAAAGCATACCCACGAAGAGAATGGTTGAGAAGACAAGAGAGGAACCAAGAATGTACCGCCAGTTACCGGTGACGTCGACAAAGATAGCAGCCACTGCATAACCAAGAACCTCTCCCAAGGCGATGTTCAACTGATAGAGGGAGACGAGGTTACCACGAATCCTTGAGGGAACTACAAGACAGAACATGTTAGCAATCAAGTTGACTGTGTGCGATGAAATGAAATCATGTTGTTACATACCACACTCAGCAACATAAACAGGCACCGTTCCGCCCTCAAGACCGACACCTGCACCCAGGATGAAACGACCGGCAAACATCATGCCAAAGTTGATGGCACCTGCCTCCAGGGCGGCACCGATGGTGTACAGGATACAAGAGACGATGATGGCCATGCGACGACCCAGGTACTCGTTGGCAGGCGACAGGATGAGGGCACCGGCGACAGCACCCAGCGGCATACCGGCATTTACCAGACTGCTATCGTTGTCCGACAAATGTAGAGCACCAGGCATGAAAAGGTTGGCACCACTGATCAAAGACTGGTCCAGACCCGAGAGCAGACCACCCATGGAGGCAAAGGCGACAAGGATATAAGTGAAGAAAGCCGGGTTGGACAAGGTCACCTGGAAGCGAGACTGTTTCAACTCGCGAAACTGTTCCTCCAGCTGTTGGAGTTCTGCGTCCATGGCCGCTTCGTTGTATTCAGCGGACGCCTTCGGGTCCTTAGCGATGTCGTCCATCTCCAGGGCCGCAGGCTCTTTGTGGTCATCATGGGATGCCTCGACATCCTTGAGGGAACCCATGACGAATCTCTTGCGCTGATGTGGATAGAAAGAAGTCCCTCAATAAAGGACCGAAGTGCTAACCAGCCAGTGGCGAGACAGTCACGAAAAAGTAAAGAGGAAGAGGCAGTCAGAGAAAAAAAGAAAGAGAAAAAAAAAATAAAAGGGAAAAGAAGAAAAAATGAACACGGGGATAACGCTGAATTTAAAAACCCCGGACTCAAGGCGGGGTGATAGAAGGGAAAACATTGTTGTGCAACACCGACGTCAGGACGTCAATTATTCGCTCAAACAAGCCAACAAGACGACGGGGTCAGCCGTGGGGGAGGAGGGCAAAAAGAGCGCGAGAGACGGGGAGAGTCATGAGTGGTAAGGTAGAAAAATGCAAGAGCAGCAAGGAGGGTTAGTCGCGATGCCGATCTCCACACCAACTCCGTGTTTTTCGTTCCCCGTGGAGAAAAATGCCCGTCGGTAACGGGACGAAAAAACTCACGAGGTGCATCGGCCTTGGACCAGTCTGGAAAGCAAACCACGCCCAACAACGCCGATTCCGGGACAATTTCGGCGAGTCTCCGGCGATATTGGGCCTTCCAAGGATCGAGCCTGGAAACCGAGACGCTCATTCGTTGTGTGGTGCGTTAAGACGGCGCCCAGAAGGCTTGGGCTCCACTGCCGGCGTGGGATGCTTTGCGATGCTTCGAAACAAACTTGCGATGTTTGGGGGGGGGACTAGCGATTTTGATAGGATAATAGATTTGCGTGGTAGACCAGTAGAAGTTGTAGAACAGGCACTTTGGCTTTTTAGTCTGGTTTTCTTGTTCCTTCCTCGTTTTTTGACTCTTTCGCTGCTCTCCACAACTCCGCAACTCCACACTCTTGCCCTTTCTCCTCCCTTGGCGTCCCATGGTCTCTTGACTCTTCCAGTCTTCCTTTCTTGTTTCCCCTGTTACCCTCGCATTCTTCCGGGAGGCATCCCGATCGGTTTTCGTGCACTAGGATCCGCTCCACCTCCGTAATATGGTGAACTGGGCCGACCATTCGGATTCTGACCGGGACTAGGAGATCGGCCCCCATGTAACCTGGCCCGTAGTCGTTCCTGCGCCGATGCTGCCCGTTCCAAAGGCTGCGCTCCCGACATCGACTGGTAAGACCCGGCTCGCTGGCTGGGCAAGGGTCGGGCCCCCGAGGGATGCAGCATTGGCGGCGTGGGGGACTGGCTCGGTGGCGTCGCCAGAGACCCGGACGGTGCGCTATTTGCCGTGGCCAGAGGGGGTCCGCTCACACCACCTCGTCCTCGTCGGAGACTTGCTGTCTGAGGTGCCGGGGGTTGCGGTGCACCATCTGAGTCTCCCCACAAATCCCCGAGTCCTCCACCACTACTGCGTCCGTAGCTCGACGCCGCTGGTGCACCGGCGCCAGGCTGGATCTGGGTCGTCGCGATGACCCGGGCCGGTGACGGCGTTGGCGCCTTTGGGTCGGGGGGTAGCCAGGACGGGTATGGCCGACCCTTTTCGGTATAATAGGCCCGGAGAACGTTCGAGATGTGCGAGCAGTCCTCGTGATCGGGATCGTCCGCCTCGTCGCCCAGGGTGATGGCGCGTCGGAAAGAGTTTAGCCGCGTGCCCAGATTTGACAGCGCCGAAGACGACGTCAGAGAGGAGAACATGTTGTTGGTACTTGGTCGGAAGGTGCGTCACTTCGCAGAGTGAAGTTGTCGGTGGGTTGATCAGGAGGGGTGGGAATGTGGCGGGATGGAAAGGCGGCCACGCCCCTGGGAAGAATTGGCGGTGGCGAGAATTCGGAGACTGAATGGACACGGTATCCCTTTGAGCCGATTAGGAGAAGAAAATCGACGTGACAAAAAGGGGGGATTGAGAGGGGGCAATTGGAGGGGAACAAGTGAGGATGATGAACTGATGGACTGATTCAAGTTGATTAAGGGAAGGGAAGGCGGCATTTGCGAGTCTCACCGCCGCACGTGAGCCGCGGCGTCATGCCTCTACTTCTACCAAGTATGGATAACTACTGTACCATCATATTGATTATGTGAGTATCCAGAACTCCTCGTGTTGGAACTGGAAATAGACCAGTCATAAAAAAGTCAATGCTTGATTCTAACTCCCGACGGATCTGCAGGATCGGGGTTCTATGTCAACAAATCAACTATAGACATTATGCAAGGGCCACACACACGCCCGATCGCAGCAGAACAGAAACCACGAAACAAAAAGCCAGACAACGCCGTGCATGAAACAGTCCCACAGTGCTTTTTTTTTATGTTCAACGGCGTTTCCCCTTCCTCTGCATCATTAAGCCAGCGCACTCTCCTTGCCAACTCCCTCCGTCTCGTACTCAATCTCCACCTTGGGTCCCTTCTTGCGGGGTTTGGCCTGAGGGGCAGGGCGCTTTCTCTTGAATCCAGGCTTAGGCTTCTTCGCGTCATCCTCGCTGTGGGCGCTGTCATCCTCCTTGTCGCTGTCCTCGTCGCTGTCTTCATCCTCGTCCGATTCGTCATCGTAGTCGTCACTCGAGTCCGCCGACTCACCGCCCAGCCAGTCTTCAATATCCTCCAGATCCTCCTCGTCATCCAGATCGCTGACATATTCCACCTCCCCAACACCTTCCTCTTCCTCTTCCTCCAGCTCCCCATCATCCATGTCCTCGTCACGCTCACCCTCACCCGAGCGCTCCAAGCCCCGCAGGACCCGCTTCCAGATACCCTCCTCCACATTGAGCGGTCGATCCCCGTAGGCACCGCTACGCAGACGCTCGATCAGCTCACGCTCGATCGCGCGCTCAACCTTGGCCGCCGACTCGGCCTTGCGCTCACGGGCCTCTTCTCTCCGCCGAATCTTGGGCGCCAACCGCGGCACCACCGTCTCGCCCAGTCGCTCGTCCTCCTGGGCCAGCTTCCGCATGCGAATGGCCACCTGCGTCAGTCGCGTAAGTCGCTGCTTGCACTTGTGCACCAGGAACTTGGGCCAGTAAATCAGGCGCTCGTCGACCTGCTCGAGCGCCTTGGCGTAGTTGGACGACAGTCGCACCCGCTCCCACCACTTGTTGGGCATGTGTGATCGCTCCACCGTCTTCATGTACAGGTACATCGCGCCGGTCTCGGGGTCCGATCGGATCGTGGCATATCGGGAGTTGGCCAGAGGGCAGGACTGGCGGTTGCAGAGTCCGCTGACATTGTATTCGTTTCGGCAGAAGGTTTGCTCCTTGGTGGTTCTGTAATTATGGGAGAATTGGCTGTTAGTAATCTATTCTTGTAATCTTTGAGGAAGTGGTTTTCGTTCTTGAGATTTTTCGTCTCTTCGATTTTTCGATTTATTTTTTCTCCAATCTTCTCCCCGGGCTGGGTTCCGCCGACAGATCTTTTCATCAAAAGACTTACTTGAGTTTGTAAGAGCAGAACTGCTGGTTGATCACCTGCCAGACAATCTCGTCCGACGACATTTTGAGTGTTCGTGGTCACAGCAAATGACCGTGGTTGGGAAAGAATCTGGGGGTTCGAGGCGCAGACTCGGCGAAGACGAGCAGAGAAAAAAAAAAAAAAGAGTTACCGCAGCGATCAGTCACGTGGTCCGATTGTTATCGATAAGACCCGTGATTCTTATCGTTATCAGTGCCACAAGCCAATCAGAGTTCAGTTATTGTATAGAAAACAATGGATGGATTCTCGTGAAGAAAACTTTTCTAAAGGGTATCAACTATCAATATGACAATGCTATTTTATGGAGTCTTCAATGGTCTGTCTACGAAGGATGATGAAAGATAGTTGACTGCCATCACCACCTGTCAGGTTTCAGGCCTACCACCCTTCCATTTGCATGGGACCTGCCTCCCATTCGGTCCCGTTGGGCAAATGTCCGCCAGCAGCTACCAATTCTTCCTCGCAGACTCCATTGATGTCGTCGGCCGCAAACCCCCATCCCATCGACTCAAGCTCGCGAGAAAAGAAATCCCGTTCTTCTTCCATGAGGGAAGTCTCCTCCTCGCCACCCATGACGTCTTTGTATTGCCGCAGGTGCCACCAATGGGTCATGCCCCGAAGGGCTTGCTCCAGAGGTAACGCTTCTTCGACCTCGGCGTCAATATCGGATCCTGCCAGCCAGTCGTCCCGCAGCTCTGGCCGGCAATAGAGGTAGATTGCGGTGATGACACGCATGTTACCCTGGCGCCATTTGCGGCCACAGTACGGGACCTGCGATTTGAATAACTTCAGCGTGTAGAATCGCAAATGAGGATCAGGAATCTTGAGTCCCTTGCGGAGGATGGTGCTAGACTTGTACTGTACAAGTAACAGACACCGGTGGGCCTTGTCGCGCGTGATCTTCTGCATAACATGCAGGTAATTGATGGCCGAGAAGAAATTGCGGAAGGAGAAGATCGTGATCGGCTCTTTAGGAGGCGGCGCAGTTGGATATCCCAGTTCGTCAACCTCGGGCCGATGGTTTTCTTCGATGAAATCGGGTGTGGGCTCTTCAGGAGATGACTCGCGCATCGAAATACCTTCATGCCCTGAATCTTGTCGATGCCGGGCAATGGGGGGCGGCACAGCTTCGTCCTCGCTAGACTCGCCTTCTGAGTGTTCGGTTTGCTGGGGTGGCTGATCTGAGTGCAGGTGGCAGAAGTGGAAGAAGCTAGTTCGCTATCAGTACAGGTCAAAATTATATTGATCAAAATGGCACTAACCCCAATTCTTCACGGTCGTTCTTCTGTGCCACCGCTTGATCAACATCCTGGTGGGCGAACATTTTCAGGATCAGAGGCAAATAGTTAGAGTCAAGCAACAACTGAGTAATGTACTCGAACTTCAATATATCTAGACTTTCGTCAGCATTTCATGAAGGAGTCCTTGACAGGCTTGAACTTACGGGATCGCTTGAACCATTTCACCAAAAGCAACAGCGATCCCGAGATGGCTTTGCCGGTGATCTCGCGCAGCCGAAGGTTGTCGAGTTCATCAATAGCAGCTTCGGAGTTGAGCTCGCCAATGATGTTATTACTATATCCGGTCGCGTACCCATTGACTGAGCCGTAGCCCTCACTAGAGATGCCAGTTAGACTACCGAGTGGGAACCAGGAGCGTTATGGCTGACATACCTCATGGATTGATTGTTCGGTCCGTTTGCCTGGTTGACCACAGCACTGACATTGGTAAGAATGACCTTCAAGAATACAATAGTGATCGACTGCAAATGAACGAGTGCTTGTGTCTGTTCGGTACCATAAGCCATTGTGAACTGGTAGTTGGGAGGAGGTAAGAGAAAGGCTGGACTCACATAGAATGACTCCACCGCGTCCAGGCGACGTTGAATATCTTCGTTGTCGGTTTCTTTCTGGGGTGCTCTGTCGGGGCTGGCCTGTCTACTATCCTTCTTCTTCTTCTCTTGTAGATCCAAGTCCTGCAGATTCTCCGTCAACTCCATATCAATGCCCTCATCCGAAGGACCTTCGTTGTCATCCAAGTACCAGCCACGGTCGTATTTCATAAACCGCTCTCGCTCTTGCCATAGTTGCCGCATGGCTCTCGTCATTTTGACGTGCGTTGAAAACAATTTTCCGGCCTCAATGATAGATGCAGGGACGTCACTTCCTTCCCATCTCTTTCCTACTAGCACATCTTGAATCTCGGCGGTCCCTTTGCCACCGATATCGTTGCTCGAGTCATCGAGAGGCGGGTACATGAAGGGAAAGTTCTGGTTAGTCTGGTAGTTCTGCTTCTTCCCCGCCTTACCACCCGGGCCTATGGGTGACGGTGGAGGCGACGGTGCCGGGGTGGCGATATGAACCGACTGGTGAAGGATTGAACCATTTCCGCCGGAAACCGACGGCCCAACACCAGAAAAGAGACCGTTCGAAGTAGCTGTTCTGCTGGGGTGCTGAGGAAGAGGAGGGAGGATTGAGTTGTTCTCCAGCTCCAAGGGGACAACAAGAGGCGGTGGGTTATAGGCGGGATACTTGGACGTGATCTCCTGTCGAAACACATGATAGTCAAGCGGTGACGCCGTTAAAAAAGGAGTTCTTCCAGATGACGACTTTTCCCTCTCCTCGAAGGCTGGCTCTAATTCTTCTTTGGCTTTCTTCAGACTGTCGCTGCCGCCGAAGAAGAGAAGCAAGGACTTCCAGAACAATAAGATGATCCTTGTGAGCGGAACATTGGCCGAGTCGTCCCATCGCAGCCTTGAAATAATTTCCACCAGAAAAACCAAGAGGTTAGGCTTCAGGCCCATGACACTATCTCGTAAAGGCGTATGTTTCTCATTACGGGCCTCCTGACGCCGTCCAGTTTCCACAAGCAAATAAAATGCCGTGAGTACTAGATTCGCCTCTCGCTCGGAGGCAGCAAGGAATGCAATGTTAGCGCTCTCGTGTCCTGGGCTTTGGGAGTCGGTATTAGGAGATTTGCGATTCTTCTCAAATGTCTGGCATAAGCACTCAAATAATGGCTGGATACCCGAGCAGTCGTGAAATAAGCTAACGTTGTTTTCGATCCAACTGAGTTGAAGAGATTTGGGCGTCGAATTTTTTGCCGCCGTCTGCGAAGAATCGTCTTTATGGTCGTCATCATGGACAGATCTGCCTGCAGTGATTCCCCACACGCCAGTCACTACATAACAGAGAATTTCCAACGCTTCGATTCGGACCAAAATCTCCCGGTCTCTTAGACGAGAAATGACCTGGCTGATAAACGACTTGCGCTGAGCATCAGATGCCTCAGTCCAGGAGACATTCGAGCCAATCTCATGACTCCCTCCGAAAGCGGTCCACTTCTGCTCAAAGGACGATCTCATACCGAGGAGCATCGCTCTATCAAATTCACTGTACTGGAACCATTCCTCGATCTCTTCCTCGAAAGGCTGTGAATCCGCATATTCGAATGCATAAGCGGGCTGTTCAATCTTCGGCATCTCCTGGACTAGCTGCCTCAGCTGTGCAAGACTCAGTGAGTCCGGCGGCCGTTCTGAGTTCTGCTGCACTGGTGCTGGAGGCGGAGGTTGCAAGGGAGGCGGCGGCGGTGCCGCGACATCACGACGTAACTCTGGTCGTCGAGCCACTTTTTCCACTTGCGGGGGCGCTTCATTGGCTTCATTGGCAGCAGCCGACGTGGATTGCGAGGCCTGCTCCTGTCGCAATCCCTCAACGACTTCTTCCATCAACTGATCGTCCGAGACTGGGCTGATATCGGTCCCGGTCTGGTCAACCTCATCGGCCTTCACAAAGTGATGCTCTTGCATGGAGGCTTCGGTGGAGCCTGTGGGGTCGTCCATTTGCGCCACTGGACAGGTGTTTGGTTTCAAAAAGGTAACAAAAATATAGGGAAGGGAGCTAAAATGCCCAAAACGCAATCAAACAATAGTCGCAAGGGTATCGGTCAAGGATAGATCATGAGATATGGCAGGTGAAATATGGATTAGGTCATTAAAAAAAGGGAAAATATGAAGCAGACAAAATGGGACAAGGGTCCTAGTATGGTAATCAACCCAAATGCAGACACATGGTGTCAAGTGGCAGGCTTGACAAAACGTCTTTGGCAGCGGTTTGTGATCGACGATGGAGGATTCGGGGAAACGTGACGATCCGCGGGCGAGGCCGGTCACGTGCAAGGTACCGGTGGGATGAGGGCCAGCGCAACCACGGTCACCGCAATACTTATTTCGATTTCACGTTCGAAGATTCTTAGAAAAGAATGCTTCAGAACTTGGGATTTGCTATACAGTCATTGACACCCATGTGGATGTCACTCAACTATAGGACATATTACTTCAGCCACCATGTGTGAGTACATATTGCAGTCTGTCTCTACGAGATATAATATAGAACCTAACAGGACAAGAATGCTTAGTGTAGTTATAGTCTCAATAGAGATTAGATGCGAAGATTCAGGAACCGATATAAGTATATATGTCTATAGCAACGGCGTATGAATATCCAGGAAGGGGTATCACAAAAGCCAAATCTTGTACAAGCTCTTGGCCCTGACTCTCAGGCCTTCGGAAACAGCAAATGCTAGAAGTAGTCGAAACGGCGATTACTCCGATTTGCGGGACTGGTCATCCCTATTTTCTTGACGTTTCAACTTCCGCTTCGATTGCCACCGATGCCATCCGGCTTCGTCAAGTTCTTCACTTACCACCAAATCCCGTATTCTGAAAAGCCTGGATATTGACAGGTCTAAGGCCCAGTCTAGCCAGCCATAGGTTCGAATCACTTCCGTCACGAGAAACCAAGCCAGCGCACACCCAACCCCAGCACCACAGCCTGCTAGGACCTGCTTCGGGGTATGGTAGTTCAAGTAAACCCGACTAATGGCCACCATACCGGCACCAAAGCATAGTCCCACAGAAAGCACTAACCTGAGAAAGTAGTGTAGTTTCGCGTCCGAATGAGGCAGGGTAGGGGCGTGTCGGAAGAGAAGAAACAGCGACATGTACACGGCGAAGTAAGAGACAAATTGGGCATGAGATGACGGCATACCGTAGCCTTTACCGAACATTTCTAGAAAGCCAATCTAGGTATCAGCGATCGGTCCACCGAAGGGCAGCGGGATAGGTAGTCCACATACGCTTTGGCCGTTCCTCTTTGATTATACGTTTCAGCACAAAATTCAAGGCCTCGCAGCCCATCTGCCCGGCAAACATGAGAAGCACCTCGGCTTCCCTTGTAGCCCAAAGGAGAGTGACGTAAGCCACGCATAATGCCTGCGGAACAAGAGCGAGCCAGGCAGAGAGGAAGGACAGGGGATCAGCGGGGTTCTATAGTAGTCGCCGATATATCTAATCAGTTTCTCTCCTTTTTAATCAATCCCGGTCTAGGGAGACCCCGAAAGAAGTATCACTTACATAATGAACGTGGGTCAGGGAGAGTGAAGCCAATGGCACCTCCCCCATGTTGAAACGAGGGCCCTCGGGGGAATAGTGTTCCCTTTTCTTTGTAGATTTATGGTTTTCTTTTATCGCCAGGTAGACCGAAACCCTGTTCACTATCCTAGGGTTAATGAATCTGGAATTATAAACCCAATAAGAAAGTGTAGAGCTGTTCAGCAGTACAAGCCAGGCTGCAATGAAAGTGGGTAAAGATGAGGGAGGTCCATTAGTAAAAAGACATTGTGATGATCGTGGACGGATGAAGCTTCCAAGGAACGCGGCAGGAAAGACTAAAGAAAGATAAGATGCGGAGAACACTTGCAAGTCCACTTTGGCCTCGCCGCTTTCTCGGGGTCTCGGGCGGTGAATAGAAAGAATAGGGCGGCGAGGGAAAAGAGGGGGAGGGGAAAAGGGCGGCCTCAGTCATCGATGATTTTATTTATTCTTCAGTACGTTAGAAAAAGAATGGCCTGGGCATCCAAACTCAATGCCTGATTGCCTGAGGACCGCATCTTCCTTTTCTCTCCTCTTCACTCTCTTTCTCTCTTTCTTTCCCCCTCTCTTCCTCTCTCTTCCATTCAGATTCCTTCAACTTCCCTCCTGTCCATCGGTTTATAAACTGACTCGTTCATTCTGCCATTGCGCTCTTATCGCAACAGCCAAAAAATGACGCACTTCCCCTTCCCCTCGAATCTCCAATTCTACTCCTGGCTAGTTTCGCTTGAATTGCACCATCTGACAGCTCCTTCGTCTCCGTGATTCATCTGGTTCTCTTCGCTCCGATCGACTCTTCTTGCCTTGGCCCCTTCCATCGTCGCCACATACCAAACCGGGAAACGCTGGCCCTTGACTAATCTACAATCATTCCTTCTTCTATCTTAGAGCCTCACCACCGTCACCTCCACCCCACTACCTTCCAGTCGGTCGACGGTCTCTTCTTCCCTTGCCTCTTTGCATCGGTTCTTTCCAAGGGATGAATACTTTCGGTGACACTACGTTCTTGGTCTATCTCCAGATATTATTATAATAAGTCACCAACCGAAGAGTAAATTTTGCCACCAGTACAACGCTGCATCGGTGAATTGATCATTGAGCATCGATTCGTTCCCTCCTGCTTGCGTCGCTATGGATTCCGAGATCCCCGATGACGATCGCTTCGTAGAGTTGTCGTCGATTGAGGCGATATACCCGGAAATCAAGATCGATCCGTCGACTCCCTTCCGAGCATCGTTGGATATCCCCGTGAAGCCTTCGGCCCCCCTGCGGGTTTGCTTTGAGCAGCACGCAGAAGCTGGGTCACCCACTGTTTTGACTCCTCCAAATTCTTTGGGTGCTGCCGAAGTTCGTTCCACACCTACGACGAAACCCGGCGACAACTCCTTCACTGTTGATACCGGAAACGATGTACACTTCCTTCCCCATCTTCCCCCGATTGCTCTCGTGGTCGATCTTCCCGAAGGCTATCCTTCCCTGCAGCCACCCATTGTCAAAATCAGCACCGATCCGTCATGGCTTCCTTCTTCAATTGTTTCGAGTCTTCTGGATGATGGGAAACGCCTCTGGGAAGACTGCGGGAAGGACCTGGTCATATTCACGTACATTGACCATCTTCAACAGCTCGCTGAGACGGCCTTTGGAATCCAAGACATCCCCGATGGCGAGATTCGGCTTCCCCGGGAGCTAAAGATTTCTCTGCTGGACTTTAACAACAAGGCCGAGAAAGAAAAGTTTGAGCAGGAGACCTTCGAGTGCGGTGTCTGTTTGGAGCCCAAAAAAGGCGCCAGTTGCCACCGGTTGCTCCTCTGTTCTCATGTGTTCTGTGTGCCCTGTCTTCAGGACTTTTACAACACATGTATCACAGAAGGCGATGTGGACAATGTGAAATGCCTATCACCCGACTGTGGCAGGGAGCCCAAACCCGCTTCAAGTGGGGAAGCCACAGGGAAGAAACAGAAAAAGAACGGCCGTACATTGAGTCCCAGCGAGCTTCTCCAGATCCCTTTGGAACAGGAAACAGTGCAGCGCTATGTCTTTCTGAAGCGAAAGAAGAAGCTCGAGGCTGATAAGTCGACGGTGTATTGCCCCCGACAATGGTGTCAGGGCGCGGCTCGCTCTAAGAAACACCCGAAACCTACGGACCCCATGGCAAATGACCTGGAAGAGTCTGACGAGGAAGACGACGAGGTCGCCTTTGACCCTCTTGGAGATGAGGCCCAATTACCCCCAATGGCAGACCGTGTTGCTATCTGTGAAGACTGCAATTATGCTTTCTGCAGTGTCTGTAAAAAAGGCTGGCATGGCGAGCTGGTGCGCTGCTTCCCTCGGCGGGAGGCGGAACTGTCGGCAGAAGAAAAGGCTACAGAAGAATATCTGAAGATGTACACCTCTCCTTGCCCGACATGCAGCGCTCCTTGCCAGAAGCAAATGGGATGCAACCACATGATATGCTTCAAGTGTGACACACACTTCTGTTACCTCTGCTCCAGTTGGCTCTCGGAAGACAACCCTTACCGTCATTTTAACGAGTTTGATAGCGGATGCTACAACCGACTCTGGGACATGGAAGGTGGCGACGGCATTAATCCGGATGGGGCCGAGGCTCTCCACCGCATTCCCAACCACCTTGTCGATTTTGACGAGAGCGATGATGAGGACCAGCCTGCATGGCGTTTTCAAGGACAACCTCCACCTCCTGCCCCTGCACCGCCGCGAGCTAACCAGGGCGCAAACGGTCCCAGGCACCGCGAAGGCGACGGGAATGCAAACAACCTCGACGCGGCAGGCATGGCGGCCGCCGCAGAGAGACAAGCCCAGGCACAAGCCATCGCCGAAGTGCGAGGTCGTCCCGGTGCTGATGGGGTCCGGCCGCAAGCCAACGGAGATGGCGCCGCTCGGCCGGGACCAGTCAGGCATCCAGGACTTCAAAGATTCTTGGATTTGGTCCAAAACGACCGAGAAGACGAATGGGACAGTGACGAACTTGACGATGACTTTTGATTATGTCACGACTGCATCCTTAAAAGAGTGACGATAGTAGAAGGGGCAAACCTTCCTATGCTTTTTGGATTGACCATTTACCCTGTTACATTTATGAACTTGATGAATACTTGCATTGTGTTAGCGAACTCGTGCCAGCGTGTTTCTTTCAAGTTTCTTGGCTCGTCTGCTGGTTTTGATAAACTGTTTTCTTACCTAGGTACATACATATCCAGAGTTGAAAAGGGTGAAGAGGGACTATATCTGCAATGTATATCATGATTTAGATCACGACTTTGATAATAAAAATACGAGATCTGTGGAATGAGCTAACTCATCAGAACTAAATTGAGTGATATCATATGATACAACCTGTAGAAGAGTCGTACTTGGCAAAGGGTGTGTTTGGTAGGTAGGTAAGTGATTCATATGTACATGGTGGTAGAGTATACCGGGTAGGTAAAGTCAGCGTCAGCTGGAAGACTCAGACTTTACTTTCATTTTCAGACGCCAAACAACAAGCAAGTAAGCATGCGTAGATCACAAGATCGCGAGATAGCACGATGGTATGGTATCAAGTTAATAACATTGAGGAAGTCACAGAGAAAAAAGAAATGAGACAAAGAAAATGAAAGGTACAAAATAGAAAATATCCCGAAGTTATGAGCAGAAAACAGACAAATTTATACCGAGAATTCACATCAAGCGAGAAAGTGAATAGATAATGGATATAGAGACAGAGCCCATTTCGCACATCTCATGCCATTTTTCGTGAGTTAATCTCGGTCGGGCCGGATCTAGATTAGACCACGAGGAATTCATCCTCGTCGCTCTCGTCGGCTTTCGTGCCCGCGGTGTTCCAATTGTACCAGAATTCATAGCTCATGACCGTGTGGTCTGCGTACATGAGGAGCAGACGATAGCGTCGGGATGGGTTCCATCCACGCCAACGCTCCTCGGGCTGGTAGGCGCGGGTTGCGCGAGCATGGCACTCGGGCAAGGTAGGGGGAGACCGGTGCACGTGGTGGCCGTGTACCGCTTCATCGCTGATGTCGGAGAGATCGGAGGGGATGTTGAGTTCGCTGAACGAGCGATCCGATGATCGTTCAGCGATAGAGACATTGTCTGTGTCGTCCTCGGAGATGTGTTGGTAGCGGAAGGTGAGGTTGTTCTCGTCGACATCGCGAGGGATATAAGGGACGTCGGGGGGCATTTCGAACCCCTGGATGGGGCTCACGGACATGCCGAGAAGAGGGATCAGGGGACGGTCGCCGTATTTTTCCTGGCTCTCGAAAGGGACGATCCAGTCGACTCGGAAGGAGAGGCCGGCGGCTTCGGATTCGGTTAGGGCGATGATCGCGGCACGGCCTTTCTGCGAGGCGGCTACAACGATACCGTGTTCGGGGACATATTTGACCATGTTGAACCGATCGCAGGCTCGGATGGAAACGATAGGGTGGGTGAAGGGCTGTCGAAGCGGTGCACCGCAGACAACGCTTGCGTGGGGGGCAAACGGATGAGCAACTAATCGGATGTCGGTTTGCGAAAAGTGGAGGATTGGGAACCTCGAGTTCACTGGAGCTGGTGTCGGTGGAAGACCAATTAGCGCCTCCATCCGTCCATGCAAGCCAGCATCTTCAGGGAAGGCATTACGTGACATACGATCAAAGACCTGATATGCGACTGCCCCGGTTGCCGACGACCCTCCATCATCCGAGGATTGGTCGAGATCTATATCATTCATATCTTCGTCCTCGGTATAGCTATCGTCATCCAATACCGAGTACCCGTCAAAGTACTCCTCGGCACCATGCATGTCACCCCCTCCGAGGGCTTCAAGCAGGGCAACCTGGAGGAACTCTGGCGTTGTTTGAGGGGGACGACGAGTCCGGGGAGGAACATGGCTGGTATGGTGGTCCGAATCACTGATTTGCTGCGTTGTCTCCATACCAGAGGTTTGCTGGGAGTCCGCATCCAGATTCAGCTCGGAAGAGCTGCCATGGCTCATGTTATCGTCGTAAACAGACCCATCGACGGCACGATGACTAAAGGCATCAGCAGAGTCTGAAGGGCGAAGATACCCGGCGTTTGCATGGAAGTGATTGGTTTCCTTGGCATCACTAGAATCCGAGGACGCCACGCGGTCCACGCCTTGGGTGTCACTTTCCTTGCTGATGCGACAACCAGGGTCGAATATATCGGGTAGTACCGGTCGTTCGGGCTCAGCCTTGACAGCAGGAGGAAAGTAATTGTAAATCTGAGACGCATTCGGCACACGGCCACTTAGCTTCGTGAGATCAAACACCGGCTGGCCATCCTTTACTCGACGTTGAGGTCTCCCGCCACACGCCTCTTCAGTGGACTTGAGAAGATGAAAGGAGCGCGGGTCAAGGGCGATAACAGACCAGCCACGTTCGCTACTAGGTTCGTCAGCAAGAGGCCAGGGAAGCGGTACCCCACGCAAGAAGGTAAACCGGTCGATGCCCAAGGAAAAGAGGAGGTTCAACGTACTCGTTGCGCAAAGTGTCGTGAAAGGACCTGAAGCCAATGTCGTTGAAATGATACATATTAAATGCGCCAAGGCCGTCCCATATTTTCCAAACTAGGAGTTTATTGTCGATATCTGTGCTAACCATCCAGGTACCATTGGGGTCGAGGTCGCAATTGAGGAAAGAGACAGATGGGATGTTGGCAAAATGCCCCGTGTATGTTAATTTGATGTTGCGCGTTCGGTGTTTCTCGGGCATCCGATGTCGTAACTGCACGAACTGCTCACTGGTCGTTATATGGAGCCAGGTTTGGCCATAGTCGCTTAAATCAACTTCTTCCTCCAGTCGCTGACTCGATTCGCTGCTCCCTCCAGATATAGGATTCACAAGGGCAAATGCGAAAACGGTAATTAGGCCAGTATTCGCACTCACCGCGATCAAGCGAGCGAACTTGTGGATAGCCAACCCCCATGCACTAGCTTCGACATATTCGACAAAGAACGGGTCCACCTGGGAGCCATTCAGTGGGCGACTCTCATCATCTTCTGCAGCACGAGCCAAAGCTGAGAAGATCGCCTCGGTGCGATAACCACAGACGTTCCCCGAATCAGTGACGAGCAGGAGAACCTCCTCGCGACCAAGATCGTCCACAAGGATATTGTTGATCGCGTGCGGAGAATTAGGAGAGATGAACCCGCGAGCGTTAGGTTCCTTCATGACAGGCGTGATAATCATTAACGGGACAGAGCCCAGCATTTGGAATGACCCCGCGGGTTCCCAGACGTAGATTTGATGACTGTAGGCGACAAACAGAAGGTTGCGACGCTGGGATAGCGCGATCTTTGATCAAGTCAGCCTCGGAAGAATTCAAGTTAGGCGGGTAAACCAATAATGAGCATACGAGGTTGTTGCGCCATGTCGCAGCTTGGGGAGGAAATGAATCATCTGCACTGGAAAGCCAGGCGAGTCAGTACGCATGTTGATGCCTCCAACGCCGAGAAGACATGGCTTACGATGAGAACTGATCAAAGATGTTAGTCGATACAAGCACAAAGATAACTGACACGCATATAAACGTCTACGATGATCAGAACTGCACGCACTCTTTTTTCGCCCTTCTCCACATTCAGAGGCCGAAGATGCAAGCCCTCTCGCGTGCGAGTCTTCCGGCCGGGCGGTCTTTTGCCGGCGAGATGGCCAAACGCCATTGCTACAAGCACTCTCCGTGCAGGAGCAGCGTGTCCAGACGATCAACGCCGGTCTAGGGTTGGGTATTCGGATAGAGAACAATTTCACAGAGGAAGGAGGGGGAGAATCCAAATTATGACGACGGTGAGCAGCTGTCATACAGAAACACGAGGGGCACATGAAACAGATGCAGAATGATATCACTGGAGTCGGGGGGTCTATCAATTTGAAGACCAGCCAGGATTAACATTGTCGAGCCATGGGGGAGCAGAAGCCACAACGGACGAAGCTCCTCTCCGAGAATCTGGACGGTCGACAGGACGAGAATCCACTTTCGGAGGGCGATGAAGTCAGTCGTGCCATTCGCCGCCTCAGGCCGCGGAGCGCACGTGCCACCCGTCGGAGCTCTCACTTTCGTCGGTCGCCATTCGTTTATCCTACTTCCATGTCATCACCTGGTGGCTAACAAACACCCCTCTCTACTATCATGGATCTCGTCGCGAGTGTTCGTAAAGAAGGCAGCCGGTGAGTTTCCCTCCCCCTCTGTTCCCTTTCACCCGCCTATCATCCGGTCGCTTACGGCTTTATCTACTACAGCGGCGGCCGCAATGAGTTCAAATGGTCCGATGTCAAAGATTCCAGCCACCGAGAAAACTATCTCGGCCACTCTGTCATGGCGCCTGTCGGTCGCTGGCAAAGTGGTCGAGACTTACACTGGTATGCCCGATCCGGGGACGACGCTGAAGATCAAGCCACCAAGGAGCGTGAGGAGAGGCAGCGCGTCAAGGAAGCCGAGGAAGAGGCGATGGCGCTCGCTTTGGGTCTTCCATTGCCCCCCAAAGCTGCCGCCGCGGCCAACGCCAATTTGACACCACTGGGCGACAAAGATGTTCAACATGCGCTTCGGGGGACGGCAGCTGGGGAGGATCTATCGGGTGACGAAATGGGCAAGGGTGTCGGGTATGGTTCTTACAGGGGCGCGGGCGCCTCTGTGCCCGGTTCAAACGAGGATGATAAGTTGGAGGCAGTGGGGGTCGATTCACACTCGCGACATGATCGCAGACGAAGAAGCGGACGGAGCAGGAGCCCGGACAGGGATCGCAGGCGAGATCGTGCCAGTGGCCGGGATCGAGACCAAGATAGAGAGCACAGGCACCGGAGGCATCGCGATGAGCGCTCTCATCGCCACAGGAGCCACAGACATAGGTCGAGATCCCGCTCGCGAGATCACGATCGCCAAAGAAGACGGTCACGCTCGCGGTCTAGGAACAGGGACAGGAAAGACGAAAATTACAGGAGGCGAGAAGACCGCAAACATACGCATCCACGCGATAGGGACTCAGACTCTTACCATCGGCGCTAAAAGCTCGCCGCTTTTCCGGTCCATCTTTACGTCATGGGTGCTAGGCGTTTATGGGGAAAGGATTGTGTACAGATACTCAAACATTTTGATGCTCTATACCAAGGTCTATCTATCTGTCGATATTCTGCTGTTCATTTACAGCTCATCATGTCCGGTCTGCTTGCTTGCGGGGAGGTCGGGCATCGACATCATCTTCACCACCATACTAGTCCAGCCAGTGAAATGCTGCGTCCGCTGTCCTTGGCCGGTCTCCGGGTTGTACTGTTCCCAGGCAAATCCGGTTTCCTTCCATTCCCTGAAGACGTTCTCGACCACGTTCTTCCGCAGGTTAGAATACAGCTCACGAGCTTGCTCTTGGTGAGGACCAGCCGTAGTTGCAATGTCCTGGTTTGAAAGGGTTAGAATGACCAACGTCTAATTTGGAAGATGCATAACTCACATATAGGTTCTTGAACACCAAATAGTTGATGTTGACCCAGATAGGGCTCCTCCAGTAGTTTTCAGCTGTTCCGTAGAATTCGTCCTTCTTGCTCAAGCTACGGATTCCATAATCACTCCAGAGCTCCTCAGGGTCGCCAATCAAGTCCAGGATGGCCTTGAGACGAGGGCTGTCCGGGCCGATCATGCCCGTAAGGAAGGGGAAAAGGGAGATATATCCTTTGTGGCACACGTGGACGCTTTCTTCAAACTCATCGATAGTGGCGTCGCAGTATGTCTGTGCTTCCTCATCCCAGTGAAGGTCGTCGATATTTCGCTCGATGGCCGTTTCGTATACCTTGAACTCCTCGGCGTCCTCGGTTTCGCCCAGGGTCTCCGCGATCCGACGGAGAGCGCGAGTCATCATGCCCATCCAGCTGATCAAATCAACGTGGAGCTCGCCCGGGTGTGGAGGCTGCGCACGAGGGTAGTCGTCCAGACCGGACGTAAGGATATGCTGGATAGAGCGACCCCGCCAGCGGTAGGCCTCCTTGGACGAGAATGCCTCGCGGTCATAGGAACTGACTTCTCCTCTCTGGGTATCCCTGAACCAGCCATAGTGTTTCTTAAGGAGAGGGTAGATTGAGCGAATATATGCTTCACCCAGTTCGGGATGCTGGGTGTAGACCGATCCAAGGGTTTCGGTAAGATCTTCTTGGGATCTATCCACCGAGATATTCTTGTTTGCCACCAGCTGATCGATGAATGCCTCTAGTATAATGAAGAGGGTCGGCGGGTTGGCGTAGTGAGGGTACTGGACAGTAAACTCGGGCGGAACCTTGCTGCGGGCCTCGGAGCCCAGGATCTGCTCTCGAGCAATCCAGCCGTCCTCGTCCATCAAACTGAGCCAACTCTTGACAACCTCGAGCCTTTAGATGCAAGTTAGTGCTGGTAATCAATATAGTGGATACAATGGAATGGGGAGGTACGCACGCCAGATCAGTGTCCCATTCAAGAACGGGGATCAAGTGAAACCCTTCATCCCAGAGAAAACCTCTGGGGAAGAACGGCCGAGAAGGAACGCTGGTAAAGAGCTGCTTTGGCCCCTCAAGTACGGCATGGGCTCTGGCCCTTGCTTCTGCCGTCTCCTCCCAGAAGCCCTCATTTTCCTCGTCATACTCTGGAGCTGCCGAGCGGTCAACAACATCCGTTCCGTGAAAGTAGCCTATACCACCGACAAGGTTGGAGAGCATTGACTTGGAGAACTCCAAGTAGTCCTTGGAGTCAAAGGGAGCCTGTGGGGGAAGAATCTTTTCGAATCGATCAGCGAAAGACAGCGAGGCGCTTGCAATCTCTTCGGTCAGTTTCTCAGCTAAAGAGCATTAAGAGTCAGTGGGTGCTATAAAAAGTGTAATTTACGATCTAGGGGCAATTCACATGTCACAGGCTGGGGCGAAGATCCGGAAGAGAAAAGAATGTCGAACTGGTGGTTGTGAGTAACTTCCTTCTAGGCCGACGACGATACATACCTCGAACTCGCCCTTGAACACCTTTTGAACGAGATGAATATTTCCATCACCTGGGACGTTTTTGATGGAGAAAACTTGAGGCGGCGGAGGAGGGTTATCTGGTCCATATTTCTGGATGATTTCATTGACTTCGCCCTTCATCTGCGAGAACAGGATAACTATACAGCAAGTTAGTACCACATTGGATGCTGCCAATCGGTCTGAGATAGCGAACCCTTTGTTTGCCAAACATGCTCGGGTTGAATCGTAGAACTAGAGACCAAGGTGCGATCCAATGGCTTGTCCTCGTAGCTTGGGTGGTCGTGCTCAGGGTGTTCGTTGGTTTCGGGGCCCGCAGTCACATCGATCGAAAAATCACCAAGATCAGGCGTGTTTCCAGAAAGTCTCACGTCGCCTTCGAATCCCCGAGGGTCCTCGGATTCAGTAGTGACAGCCAAGTCGCCGAGACCCTCCAGAGTCGAATAGAAGATAATGGTTGTAGGTTGGTCGGGAGGGGCATCTTCGCGAGGCACACCCTTGACACGGGCAGCCCAGCTGCCTCCGTGCTCTCCACCGGGGACTTTGACGAAATCAATTGTCAGGTCCAATGAGTTCCCTGCGTCGTGGATCGTTTGGCGGCCGCCCTTTCGGATATCGTATTCGTCCCAGCCGTAACCAGCCATTCCTTCATTTTGTTCACAGGTGTGCCTGAAGTCTTCGATGCGGTCAGTCAATTGAAAGAATTGGCAGCCAGTTTCCGGGAGTAAAGCAGCAATTGAAAGGCGGGATGGATTGTATAGCTGGACACATACTCCCCTGGGCAGTAGCGAAGTCATCCACCTTCGCCCACAGCAATCCGGCCGATAAACTTTCCGGAATTCGAGGACGCACTCCAAAGTAGAGGTTTGACTTATAGGGACCCCATAGCAGGGACTGGTTGTTGGCTCTTGCGGCCTCTTTGGCTAGGATGGACTCATCGCCGGTCGCTGTTTGGCCTGCAAAAGCCGCTCCCGCCCAGCACAATGGGAGTAAGAGAGAGTAGAAATTGAAGCGAGTCATATTTAAATCAGAAACATGAAGGAAATAACGGGGGCCTCGAAAATCGAGGAGTGACCATAGAGAACGACTGAACACAGTTTAGCCTTTTCTCCGATGGCGTTGGGTGATGGTTGTTAGTGGTTTGTTATCTATCTGGCATGACCGACGGGAGCTCGATCGCTCCGCATATGACATGGTCCAAGCTCCCGAGCATACGGTTCTGCCTACAGATAACACACTCACTCCCTAACCACAGGTTTCTGAATGTCGAGTTGCAGTGGTGAACATGTCATTTCTACTATATGCTGAAGTGAACTGTAATCTAGTACTTATAGAAGGTACCAAGCACAATATATCTATGGGACGAAAATGACACAGGAGATAATGTAATAAGAAGAAAAAAAGAAAAAACAAACAAACAAACAAACAACATACTGGTGGTCCTTAATAGCTACATGCTCCGTAGTAGAACCGACGATCGGGAATCGGTGGCCAAAGAGTGCAATTGAAAATAGCAAAAAGTTGGCTCCCCCGAACCAGAATCGAACTGGTGATTTTTCGGTTACAAGAGATATCCCATTACAGCCGAACGCCATAACCAACTAGACCATCGGGGGTTTGTTGAAAAAACTATCCCATTTCTGACATCATGATCCAAAGGCGAAGAGCTACGCATAAAAAGTTTAAAAACTTCAGCGCCCACATGGGCTTGATTTCTCTTCTTTTCATGAACATACAGAGGCGGAAAGCGACGGCAGAACTTAAATTGTAACACGCGGTTGTCGAAACATACATGGGAGTTGTAGGAGACCAATGGATTGAATATAAAGAGCAAAAAGAAACTCCCCCGAACCAGAATCGAACTGGTGATTTTTCGGTTACAAGAGTAATCCCATTACAGCCGAACGCCATAACCAACTAGACCATCGGGGGTTCAGTTGTTGGGCGGCGAGCATTAGTGTTATATTATAGAACACAAGCATTGCACTGCGTAAATCCACCGGTTCCAAATGCTATGGCCACCAATAAACACATATTTACGCCTGAACTGTTGGTATAAATATATTCATTTCACTGGCCACAGGCACCTTATAATAAACAGTTGTTTCCTTACCCCAACTGGTGTCATGGTCGGACTCTGTGTTGTACCTACGGTCTTTCAGGCTAGTGTTCAAGCGGGATATTTATATCTCGAGCCATAACTCTTGAGTGTCTGCTACAAAGCAATGCAAAATCCCAAGAACTCTACACGTGTCGCAAATTGATACAACTCCCGAGGTCACCCACTAGCCTGATCTGACAACACATGATTATCACACAGAATCAATAGATTACGGAATCGCTTCACCTAAGTGTAGACTACAATCCTCTCCGATGACACCGAATCCCTTTGTACATACCACCTTCGTCTGAACTCCCTTGAATCATTCAAAGTATAGCCCTCCAAGGCATCCACCAACGCGTTCATCCTTCTGACCACCAGCTCTGCCTTGTTGCTTAACCAGACATGAAAAGACCCGTTTGCGCCCTGACCTTTTATAGACACTGCTAACCGACTCGCAGGATCAATCGGCAGTGCCATCCTAGCATACATTCTAGAGTTGGGAGATTCAGTGAGATGGAATTGCATCTGGACCTTATCACCGACACGGACCCCAAGCTGCAAATGCCGAGAAATGGTGAAAGCGAAATTGAAATTGCTACAAGTGATGAGATGTGCGCCTTGTGGACCGTCCGAGCCCGTGATCGTTCTCCATATACCCCCCGAGAGGTACTTCTGAACATTTTCCAACTTACGCCTCACGATAGCCTCTTCCGCTAACTTTCGGTTCCGGAGCATATTAAGATAGTAATACTCTCGTAGGATAGTATCTGGTGAGTTTCGAAGGTCATTGAATGCGTCTCTCATGTGCTTCGCCCACCCGCGTATAGCTGGATCCGGTGACAGAACCAAGTCGCAAAAGCCCTGCCTACCCCCAACGGCATCGGCCGGTACGAGGTTATCTCCCGTAAACCCCTGCCATATGGGTGGCACAACATTCAAATGCCGACCAGACCATAGTTTCTTAGTAGTCGGAGGAAGGTATTCATCCAGGTGCCTGGGAGTGAGTGTCTGAAAAAGGCAAGCCATCCACATTTCCTGAATGTTTAATACGCATCGATCCACCTCACTTGTAATAGATTCACGCAAAACCAGGGTCACAAATACTGACCCAATGTCCTCGAACGCGTCCCAGACATAATAGTGAAGGCTCGGATGATTCCGGCGATACCATGGATCATTGTGACACGCGATTCGCTCCAAGAGCTTGGAGGCTTGACCAACGTATAGCCAGAATCGACCAGGGTCACGTTTCCTCCAAAGTATGTGCAGATACACACCGGTACTACTCGAAGACTCGGGCGTTCCGCGTAGGCCCCTCAGGCTTAGAAGACCACAAATGTCAGACCATGGACGTGGAAGAACAGGGGGCGGGAGATTGGTCTACCTCTCTAAATCGAACTTCCCAAGCCTACTGAGATCCTGTACGCCCTGAGCTAGCCCCCTCGTGAGCTCGGCATGGAGGTCGTTGCTCTGATATGCTAGCAAGGTCTGTCCATAACGTTCTTTAAAATTCCTCCGGACTGTGTCGATGAGATAATCCAGAAGGTGAATATGATCAACAGGGCCAAAGCCGGCCAATTGAAGAGAAACCTCTTCGGGTTCCCCAAGATACTCGTCTCGCCTCCCCTGTGCCTTTTTATTCCCAGTAGACCGGATGGTAGGACCTTGATCTGCATGGACATCGCTGGCAAGGCTTTCCGTTGATGTATATTTGCTTGTTTCAGTCCCCTGCCGCATAATTCTCTGAGTTTCCATAAGCGAGGTTCGCTTTACCTGTGTGTTCGATTGTTTTTCAGCCCATTCGTTATACCGTTGGCCCTTGTGAGCACCCGCCGTGCGTGTGTTGATCGATTTCAATGCCCCGAGGTTAGAAGGCAGGCGAGATTGCCTACTCAGATGCCAATAAAAGACATCCACGAAGACATTGTAATAGTCATACCCATAATAATCAGGTTCAAACACCGGTGTCCCATGCCCTATGCGACAAACTTCATTTATCAATCTGTCCACAATTAAGCACCGTAGCCCCTTCTCATCCGCGGTTTCGCTTTCAACATCAGCGGGCAAGAATTCAGAGCCTGCCGTGAGCTCCAATCTATCCGTTAGTAGAGGTATCAAATGGATAAGGAGGGAATGGTGTGTGCGATAATCATTCCAGTTCTCTTTCCTGAAGGCGTCCAAGGCAGCAAGGGCTTCCGGACTGGGTTCAGCCAGGGACGAGGCACTGCTAATGCTATCCTCCTCATCAGCCATGAGTGTTGCCTCTAATTGACCTGTTCTATTTTGTAGCCGTATCTCTCCTTGTTCCCCCCTCGAGGACATGTGGAAGATTGTAATCAGGATAGGAACGAGAAGAGAACAGCCTTGCCACTAAGAAAAAGTTCCGAGAGAGCCGGAACCGTGAAGAGATGAAGCAATGATCAGACCCTGCAATGAACCATAAAAAAAAGAAACCGCAGATAAAATACCCGAAAGCCCATATACCTACCTTATATTCACTACTACCTACCTGCAATGGCAGGACAGAGGTTGGACTTGTGAGTGAATGTTTTGAGGATTTCTGTGTTACTTGATAAATGAAACATTATGATAGGCCATTCTCTCTATCAAATCCAAAGTTACCACCACACAGAAACCAGCAGTCGCTGTTACAACCCGCAAGGGCAAACAGGAGAGAGTCACAAGCTACCTGCGCGATTGACACCAGCATGCCAAGCCCCATATGGCATCTAACCCGATTGGGATACACTGCGCAATTGACAGGTTTCGACAACCGTAAATTCGCGTATCTCTTTTGCACTCACTGCTAGAGACTCCGACTCACTTCCAGACAATTGATACCCCTGAACAAGTCAAAGACGACACCCTAACGACATGGAATTAAATTAAATATCGCATCATCCTCCTCTATTACGTTCTATTCCCCTCCCACCCACTTCCTAGGCGGTGCCACCGAACTTCCATATAACTCCTCGCACCGAACCTTTCAGTCCCAAAGGTCCGAAAACCTCACAAGATCATAAATCTTCACCAGTAAAGATGGCAGAGCCACCGGCGAAACGTGCCCGTCGGGTGGACAGCTCGACCATGTGGGACATGAATGACAAAGAGGGCCGTCCGGATGAAGCAGAGTCAGACTTCGACAGGAGCCCAAGACGTGAAACACACTCAAAGGGGGACGGACGGCGTGACGGTCCTCGCGACGACAGAAGATATCGCTCACGTTCGAGAGACCGGAGAGATCGGAGGCGCGACAGGAGTTGGTCCAGGGACCGCCGGGACCGTGATCGCGACCGAAAGGAGAGGGACAGGGACGAGCGTGGACCTAGAGACAGAAGGAGCGTCAGTCGCGACAGACATCATGAAAGACGAGGTATGGATTTATATCGCAATATTTCGTTGGTTCAACCATTAACAAGCTGCGAAGGTTACCCATCAAAAGGCGACAGATATCGAGACCGCTCTCGATCGCCCGTCCGCAATGGCAACAGAGATAGGTCCAGGACACCGCCATTGCGAGCCCCCAGAGGCGACCGCAGAAATGACCGCAGAGATTATCGCAGCCAAGCAAACGGTGCATCAGACCCCAAGTTGACAAGCCGCCCTCGAGATGGAATGGATATAGACACCGACGACCCTGTCGCAGAGGACGACATCGACGAGATGATGCGCAGGAGCATGGGATTCAGCAGATTCCGAAGTACAAAAAACACCAAGGTTCCTGGAAACAATGTCTATGGAGTGCGAAAGGAAAAGAAGACAGAATATCGACAGTACATGAACCGTATAGGAGGATTCAACCGACCACTCAGCCCTTCACGCACGTGAAAGAAAGTCTGCACCTTGCATTATACCAAACCCACATCTTTCTTACTCCTCCTTTTATCCTGTTGCTTTCACCTTTTCTTACTTCTCCCTTTGTTTTACTTCTTTACCCTCTTTCTGATGGGGGCGTATTCATCATGGTCTAATTCTGGTGCGGTTCATATGCATTTACGGAGCTGGTTCTTTTGCACTTCATGGGGCACCTGGGTTATCTAGCGAATTACAGGAGATCTTATTTATATCCTTGTACAAATTAAAAATTAGGAAACCAGGTTTAACTCTTCCTTCGGATGATTTAATCTCTTATTAATTTACTGAACCTCCGGCGCGGCACATGACTGGCAGTGACGTATGGGCTCTTAAAAGGCTCCCCACGCCGCCGTAGTTCCTGGAATAACCCAGACTTCCATCTTCCAACACTCGTCACCGTGGCCTCAATACGAGATTTAGGATCCAACATCGCTCGATACCACAGAATGTCGTCTACAAACGAGCGTCGTGACATTGTCATCGTCGGTAAGAAGTTCGAGGCTTTCATGACATCTTACCCCGCCCGTTGAGTCTTCCAAGCTAACAGGTTTGTTTAAGGTGGCGGTATCATTGGCTGCTGCTCGGCATATTATTTAACAAGACACCCGTCATTCGACCCATCGCGTCACTCAGTAACGCTCATCGAAGCCTCCGAGATTGCCGGAGGTGCGTCTGGTAAGGCCGGTGGCCTTTTGGCGCAATGGGCATACCCAAGCAACATCGTGCCGTTGAGCTACAAACTCCATGCGGAACTGGCCAAGGAGCACGGTGGAAAGGATAGATGGGGCTACAGAGAGGTCAATTGCGGGCAACTGATAGCAAGGGGTCGTACGCTGAGTGATAAGAAAGAGGCAACGGGTGGAGAGGCTGGCAGCTCAGTATCTCTACAGAAGCGAAGCGCAGATGCTCTGGCGAAGCTGAAGAAGGCAAGAGTCCCACAGGATCTTGACTGGATCGAGCCAGATTTACTGCGAGGCTACGAGAGCATGAGTGATCCCGGAGAAACTGCCCAAGTCCACCCCTACCTCTTCACCACCTCCGTTGCGAAACTTGCCGAAGAGAAAGGCGCAAAGATCACTCTCGGATCTGTAACGGGCATCGGTTATTCAGGAGATGCCGTTGAGTCGGTTTCCTACACAGACAAGGAAACGGGCGAAGCCCGTACCATACCTGCCACGGACATCGTTGTTGCTGCCGGTCCTTGGACAAGATCGGTCATGCCAAACGCCCCCATCTCCGCGACACGAGCCCACAGTGTGGTCATTCGACCCACGAGACCAGTCAGTGGATATACTTTGTTTACTAACATTGAGATACCCGCCAACTTCGACCCATCGAAACCCTCACGCCCGACTGTTGCGCAACCGGAGATCTACGCCCGCCCCGATGAAACGGTATACGCATGTGGAGAGGGTGACCACGTCGTGCCACTTCCAGCAACTACGGCAGATGTTGAAGTCGACGAAGCACGATGCCAGGATATCATCAATCAGGTTGGCAGCGTCTCAGATGAGCTACGCGACGGCCAGATTTGCGCGCGCCAAGCTTGCTACTTGCCCAATGTCGCGGCTGCGCGCGGAGGTCCGTTAGTCGGCCATGCCGGGACCAAGGGCTTGTATCTCGCTGCAGGCCATACCTGCTGGGGTATTCAAAATGCGCCTGGTACGGGCAAGGTTATTAGCGAGTTTGTCTTTGATGGACAGGCCAAGAGCGCCAAGATCTCGTCTCTTGACCCTAGAAACTATCTTTAGAAATTAGAGTAGTGTACATATTCCGGAGAAAAACACAGCATTGCGACTGAGTTGCATCATGATTCATCTTAATGAGAATGAGCCTATGTTTTGCATGCTGCTCTTTGATGTATTGAGAATATGAGAGCTAAAAAGCGACACCGCTTTCAACAAACCCCCGATGGTCTAGTTGGTTATGGCGTTCGGCTGTAATGGGATATCTCTTGTAACCGAAAAATCACCAGTTCGATTCTGGTTCGGGGGAGTTACCTTTTTGCTTTTTGCAGGTGCCTCAATCCCATTCCTCCCCTTCCACTTTCCTTGATCTTTATTGTCATTTTCCGTAGACCTGGCCGGTTAGCCCGCCGCTCCTATCCGCGTACTATCCTATGAAGTATACTGCACAGGAAACAGGTTCTGTTGCACTCGTGACCGTCTAATTTGCAGAAGGGTCTCGCGGGCAAAGTCATTCGTCAAAATACCGTTTGTGAACTTGGCCTGGAAGAAGTTGGGACAGCGGCAGACAGAGGTTTTGCTACCTAGACTCACTGAGTAGTGAGTATATGCATTGGGCGGGTAACAAATTCGACACCTTCCGTCAGGCATCCGCAGAAGATCAATTTGGTTCTCGCCAGAGGTTGTTCTTTTTCCTTTGCTTTTCAATTCAAGAAGTTCTATTAGGTCGAAAATATAGAGCAGAACAGACGGTTACTCGCCAAGATCCTAGCGCCGACTCTAGAAATGTGCTTACTGTTGAAGTAAAACGTCTACATTTCTTCGTCGGTACACACTGTCTAGTAGTAGGTAGTGCAGTAGCTTTAAGATCCGTCAATTGATCCAAAATAATAAGAATACTTTCTGTGTACGAATCCGACACCCGATATGAGCACTGGGAAGCGGCCAGAGAACCTTAAATTCAGTTTGTTGGCTTACTACATAGTAATTGTTCCCATGCTTCATGTCAACCGTTATTAGTAGCTGGTTCATTCTTGCTACTGTTGTACGCACTGGTTTCTTCACCTCCAAATGCTTTTGCTTCCATAGCCTAATAGTGTTGACCGCCTCCATCAACATCCCCCGATGGTCTAGTTGGTTATGGCGTTCGGCTGTAATGGGTATCTCTTGTAACCGAAAAATCACCAGTTCGATTCTGGTTCGGGGGAACAAGATAACTTTTTGCCAGATCATTCTGGAAACCATACTTTTGTTGTATCAGCGGGGTTGGCAGAATAGTACTGGGCGGTCAGGAGGGTGGCGGAAGCCCGCAGCGCCGTGAAATGTCAGGGTTAAGTCTCTGGCATTTGTTCTAATTTTATTTTTAGCTGCGTCGCCAGTGCCATGCATTATGATGTCAATCTATGCAGATCATCTCAATAACAACCCCCGATGGTCTAGTTGGTTATGGCGTTCGGCTGTAATGGAGCATCTTCTTGTAACCGAAAAATCACCAGTTCGATTCTGGTTCGGGGGAACATTGTTTTTTTCCCGGTGGTTCTTTTACCACAGCAGTCTTTAGATATGTCCGATGGCTATTGTTGTCCTCCTCCCTGGTGTCGCTTTGTTGCAGGATCAAATTTCTAACATTTTTTGGTTCTTGCGAATTTCATAGTCCGCACCGCGCGCGCCCCGTACCATCAGCAAACCATCAACTGCACGACAAAGTACTGTAACGACAGTCCATGGCAGGCGTTTGGATGATACCCTTAGGTAGAGACCAAGGCCTCCTACATGACTTAAAAAGTCTGTGATTTCAAAATATATTCATGTCCATGTCGATAATGTACCCCTGCAGCTGCACAACACCCCAAATGAACTTTGTAACATAGACCCTCTCTTTGGTGTTAGTACTCTTATATTGGAGCCAACAGACTGGTGTACTCAGATACCATACGTAAAATCAAGTACCTTGTAATGCGAACGTCCATGTATGTGCTTTCTCGGAAAGAGAACTGCATACTCAGTAATTGTTTCATGCAGGTAAGGGAATCTTGGAATCTGCGGGGCATTTCTCGAGGCAAGTTCGCGGGCCGTCCCGCTGAGCCTCGAGCCAGGCCCAGCTTCGGTAAGGATCAGCGACCCCGAGGAAATCTTTTCTGTCCGCACTTTCCGACCCCTCCATGACCGCAATGACCCCGCAGATACTCTTCTGACGTTTACCTTCCTTACGATCCATCAAGAGTTTTGGCGCTTGCCCAATTCTGGAAATATGGCACCCTCAAATTTGTCTCACCGACAAACGCATAATTTGCTTCTCATCTCTAAGCTCCTTAATTTGAGAGATACTGCGTCACCCCTCACCTTGCTCCTGGACTCTTTAGAACAGCCCGCCACGCCTTTACTCAAGGAGTATATTCGACGCGCAACGGTGAGTTAAGTGTTTATTGTGTTAAGCATTGCGCTGGAGTCCGGACTCTATCCATATCTTCAATGCGCCCGCACTCGAATGCTTGAGCCCGCATCAGGCCAAGATATGTTTGATTGGATGAGCATGTGCAACTTCGACTGACGCATAGGACAGATATCCAAAGCACATGTCACCTACATCGCCTTTGAATCACTGAAGCCGCCTCAGGGGGTAGATGCATTCATCTCCGCCCGGGGAAAGAAGCCGGCGGATATCGCCAAAGAAGTCAGCTCGGTTCATCATGCGGCTTCCTCCAGCCCCTCGCGTCGTATGTTCCTGGCGTACCATATATTCTGAATGCCAATTGGCAATTAAAGCTAATCCTAAGAAGGTCGCCTCATCATAATCGACTCGATCAACCCTCTTATCCACTCCCGGCGAACCGATGCACAATTCCACCTCTCGACCTTCTTGAGCTCATTCCTGATGCCCCAGAGCCCCTCGATACCCAAGGTCGAATCCTCTCTCGTCGTGACCTTCCATCAGGATGTCCCAAGCCCTCCCAGCTACTCGCCCTACTCGCCATCCCCGTTTTCCATATTAACCTACCTCGCAACGACCGTCATCCGACTCCACTCATTCTCGCACATTCTCACCCAGAAAGCCGCCCGAGACCGCAGTCTGGCAGCACCCTTTTTCGGACTCGAAGAAGAGCAGGACGGGGTACTTATCGGCAAAGTGGACAAGCACACCGGCAACGGGTCAGCGGAGGGCGTCGTTTTAGAGATGGAACATCGGCGGAAAAGCGGCCGTGGCGTGCTGGAATGGTATTACCTTCCGCCTGCCTCTCAGTACCCGCCATCGCAACTCAAGGAGATTGTTACGCTTCTTGATGACCACCCGTTGTATCGTCCTGCCGAGGAACCGGATACTGGGGCCGGTGAAGAGGAGCCGGAATCGACGTTTGAATTGCGTCTCACTGACAAACAAAGGAGGGATAGAGAAGGGGTGGTACTGCCTTACTTTGATGCGCAGAAGGGCGACGGCCCTGGCGAGGGTGGACGTATCCTATACGACATGGGAGAGGAGGACGATTTTGACGAGGAAGAGGACGAGATTTAGATTCTCTAAACGAGAGCCATACCTGGGGAAGATGCCAAAATTGGTCGTGTTTGATCGCGAAATGACTTGCATTTTGCATGTGGCAGCAACCTGGCTATGACGGCTACAGGATATGCCGTCCCACCTAGGCATGCTGTGTCATGCCCAGCAAATTAAAACTTCAATCTTCCATTTCGCACGTGGTAATCGACCCAGCACGTTCCGAAAATACCATTTTCTAGCCGCAAGTTCTATTGGAGCGCTGTCGCTACGAATGTCAACGTCTATCGCCTCGACTCGCCTACCCCACGATTGTTTGCGTCCCGTTGGCCGTCCTAAGCCATTTCATCGATCATAAATTGTTTTTAAAAGCCTAGAAGGCCCGAGCAAGGAAAAAGTGGTGTCCTGCAACCACTGGAGGAATTATGTGTACATTCAGACGAGTGGGTATCCAGAAGCAACTGCTTCGCGAGAGAACTAGAAGAAGCGCCACCAGAGAAGGAAAATGAAAATCAGGCCGACCCCGGCAAATGGGCCATACTATAGCATGTCAGAGCGGCGGCTTCTCGGCTGCGACAAACGGAACTCACCTGTTTAAGCACCAACTCCCAGTTGATGCGGACCGCAGCTTTCCTGTATTTCTTGCTGTCTTCGCGCAAACGCCCCGATAATTCGCCCATCCTCTCTAAGCTATCGCCTCGGTACAAAAGATCCTCGATGTTCTTGGTCATCACTTTGGTCACATCGCGGAGTTCGTCGTTGAGTCGGTCGAGGTTCTGCGAGGCCCGACTATCCTGGTAGAGCTTCTTGGTGCGCTGGATAAAAGTGTCAAACTCGACGAAGGCATACGGTCGCAGGTTGGGCGACTGGTATTGCGCGGGGGAGTATGTTGTGGTGAATTCGGTTGCGAGGTCGGCGAGATAAGTGAAGGCAAGCTTGCGCGGATAGGAGCGATCGCATATGCACAGGAAGCAGATATCATCTTGGATCAGGTAGCTAGTTTCGTCAATAGGCCAGATCATTACATTCACTATACCCCGCAGGGCAAACAATAAAGAAAAGACTCACTGTAGATTGTACTGGCCGGATTCAATGCTCGCCTGAGGCGCGGCATTGCGACTCAACCGCCGGAAAATCATCTTCGCCTGACCCTTGATCTCGGAGAGTTCAACTTCAGCCTGCATGAGAAACCGGGCATTAGCGTACCAGTGATGACGAAAATCTGAAGTGAATGGAATAAAAAGAAAACCTTACCTGTTCATCGTCCACAGACGCAGCCAACATCAGGCCTACTCCAACGACCGATCAGCAACTGTCACCACTTTCCCACCTCTTCAATTCCCACTTGCACAATCTTACCATCGAGCCTGGCAATCTGAGTTGATTTGACCATCGTGCTAGAGCTATACTTGCACCCTGTCCAGTTTGAACTCCTCTCGAGTACCCAGCAGGCTGTATTTCAGTTGTCGCGGTGCAGATTGACCTCCTTTACTTGTCCAGATCGACGGGGAATCATGGCGGCCCGCAAGCGCAAGGCGGTCGGTGCCGGCAGTACGAAGCCGGCGACGACAAGGTACGTCGCTGCCGGGTCTAGAATCCACTTGAAGAGCATACTTCGGACTTGAAAAAAGAGCCAAGAACTAATTATGAACCCGCCCCAGGAGCCGGACCTCTAACTCTGCTAATGCAGCCAAAACGAAGGCCCCGAACGAGTCCAACTCGGCGATGTCAGCTACGAATACCAGACCGAAGCGGAATCCAAGAAGGTCCGCCAAAGATCCATGGGAGGAGGAACGATTGATGACGAGCTCCAAATCGCCGCTCGTGAATTTGGATCTTGTGGTATGTGACACTACTGGGATCACCTTAATCCCATGCAGACCAAGTTCAGCCGAGAATGATTTCACTAACATGCTTGCTGCTCTAGAAACTGCTTTCCCGCCCCGAAGCTTGGGAATATCTCGAGGAATCGGAGAAGAAAGAAATCCTGAGCTTACTGCCCGAAGATGTACACCCAAACCCCCATCCGTCTGAGGATGACCCCGACGCCAAGATACCCCCTCTACCGGAGTCCTTTCTACGGTACTCGAATAACTGGCGCGACGGGGTCCGTCAGTTCCAGCTCGATCTCGAAAGCGGTCGTTACGATCCGGAATGGTTGCGCCAGGCTGAGCAAGCGTCGGCGCAGCGAGCGGCGGGGAAATTCGACAAATTCAAGGAACGGGAGTACGAGGAGTTCTGGGGACAGAAACAGACCTTCGACCGGAACCTGGCAGCGGGGCAAAGCGCCCAAGTCAAACTGCAAAAGTTGATGGAGCAAGGGATTATTCGCGAAGGTGATGTTTGGAGATATTCACGATGCGTTGGCCAAGGCGCGAATAAGATATTGTTGGAAAAAGAAGTCAAGGTATGTCCAGTATCCAAACCGTCACCTGTCACTCTGGTCTCGCTCTAAATGTTTCTTTAGATCGTGTCGATTGATGGCCCACGGTTGACATTTATCATCCCCTCTGGTCAACATGTCTTCCTCTCCCACAGCAATGGCGAAGTCAAACAATCGGAAACGAGCACCCAGCCTGAATCTACTACACAGAAACTCGATGAGGCTGGAACAGAAGAGGCCCAGAAACCGAACGAAGAAGTACCTTCGAATGAAAACGGAGCGATAGATATGGATTTGTTCCAGAAACGTAAATCGGACGCTGGCCCGTCCGATGCAGAACCCCCAGCTCAGAAACGGCATCGGACACGGCCGCAGAACGCCGAAAAGGCTGAAACTCCTGCGCTTTGTGACCAAGAAGCAGCTCCAAACACTGCATGCCAGAATCCAGGTACCACCCCGGAGACTCAAGACTGCCAGCCCGCGGAAGAAAACACGACTGCTGCACCAGTCGACGAAAAGCACACAAGCTCTACGGAGACGAAGAATGGTGACCAAGCAGTGGCTGATACGCCACACCCAGTCAACGCATCCGAGCCGGGCGAGAAGGGCACAGAGGAAGGACCTGCACCTTCAAACACCTCGGAGAAAAGTGAAGATGTAATAGTATCGGGTATCACTTCGCTCAACCCACTTGTCAATAAGATTATGGAGCTCGATGGCCGCATGACAAAGATGCCCCATGGAAACGCTTGGAAGGAATTTCGCTCTTATCGGGATAACCAAGATATGGGTAGTCTATGGGAGGTCAGACAGGCTTGGTTTATGAGAACTCACTAGGCTTATGGTACAACTTGGGTTTTTTTTCTTTTTATTTTTGGTTCTTGCTAGTGGACTTTTTCCTTTCTTTTCCTTGATTTTCTATGATTTGTGTTCAATACCCCCTCTAGCAAGACTGGTTGACACGCGAAGGTTGGGTGTCTCTTTCGGAAAATTGCCTAGAAACCTCATAGAACCTTACAGAACAACTGCCTCTAATTCGGCTTAACATTTGGTCTATCAATATCTTTGGGTGTTCTAGATGCGTAAGGTGTAAGCTACCAAGTCTTTCTTTCGCCCGCTCACTAAATCCCCCCTAGCCATTATCAGGTAGGTAACAGCACGGAAGACCTCAATTTCTCCGATCACACTTAGTTCATTCAACTATTTTGGTCAAGGCATCCACTTCATGCATTCAGTGATAATGTCTGATCACTGCGGTGATCAGCTGGCGTATTCAGAGGCTACATACATTGCGATATAACTCTTTCTTCCCCTGGAGTAGTGAGCTTGTACAGCTTAATAATTTCCTAAGAAAAAGAATCGAATGCCATCAAGTAATTCATAAACCAAGTACCTTCAGTCGCGCTCCTGTATATAGTTATATAATTATAGTACATACGTAGTGGAATGCATAAAGCTGCCGCTAGATATGATAAATCTTTCTCCGTCTCTGAGCCCATTGAATGTGTACAGCGTAAGAATCACAGTAGACAGGCAAGGATGGAAATCAGCCGTGGCTGGGGTGCGTCCAATAGAACTAGATGGCCCGCAGGCACAATTAGCCGCCGACATTGGTGGTTGATCTGTTCTTCCGTATCACGACAAGCAAGAATGATATCCCATCGCATATTTCTATCCGGCTCTGAAGCCCACTGATCATCGCCCCCCACCCCCCAGCATATATGCACGGGGATTCCTTTGATTTTGACCCAGTTCGCCTTCGCAAAGTAGTCGTCCAAAAATCTGAGAGCACCCCCGGCTTGGTAGTAGAAAGCTTCCTGTCCAGCATCACTGGCAATCCATTGAATACTGAGCCGATGAAGTAAGTGGAAGTTTAGGCCTTGAGAACTAGCGGTCGAGATAAGATCGCGCACCATAGCTGTATGTTGTCGAAGCGGCAAGCGGCTCATTACCTTTGTATGTTTCTGCGCATAGAGGAAGAATTCGGGGTCCTTCCAGGCTGAAACAATAGGACTCATGAGAATTAGGACTCGGTAGCGCATTCCCTATTGAATGTAGGCGTCAAGTGCCAAGACGGCGCCAACACCATGGGCAACAACGTTGACAGGTATGAGGTTGGAATACCGCTGGAGCATTAGATAAAGGCATCTGCTCTGGTTTCGGAGCGTGTTTTCCTCGATTGGTATGTCCCAGATATAAACCATGTATTTTGAGGCAAGAGACTGCGCTATCTCAGACCAGATATAAGTGCTGAATGGAAAGCCCTGAACAAGTACCAAGGGGGGTCCGTTGCCCCATATTTGAACATCGTTTGTGCCAGCGAGGGGCGGGAGGCTTGGATACTGAGGAAGTTGAGACCCTAGAACTTGCCAAAAAGCAGTGTTGGGGGGAGGGCCCAGAAGAGGTGGAGGTTGAGGTTGAAGTCCCGGGACTTGAGGAGCCGGCGGCAGGGGATCAGGGGGCTGAGCAGCTGAGGGTAGGGGGCCTGTGCTGGGATTCATGGCTGCAGCGATTGAGAGGGCCAATTCGGTCAATGTCAAGGAGACCAGATGCTTGGATTTAATGGACTCGAAGATAGTATATGGGGACTAGGTACCCTATGATGCAGATGCCACACACCATCTTAAGGAACTTCCCTATTAGACAAAACGAGTAAGCACCAACTACAGCATAGTAGGAGTCAATCGGTAGTGAATACCCGCATAGCGAAATAACCCCGACCTACTTTGATATCATACATCCACAATTATAGCGCCGCTATTACGGCAGTTGGGAACGACCAATACCACCTGTACTGTCGTCCTTGACGCGATTTTGATCCTCATCCGCAGCGTAATCAACGGCAAAACTGGACTGGATGAAGTCCTCTAGTTCCTCGCTGACAGTTTTCAGCTTTTCCTTGACACTGGCAACGCCTTCTTGCCCAACGATGTGACGAGATGGTGGATTTTCATGCCCTCCTATGGCAGTGATCGCGTAGACAGTCTCCGCGACCAGGATCTCCATATGCGCGGGACTGAGTGGAGGATACGTCGACAGAACCTCTGGACCTGAGAAAGGCCCGTCCTCGGCAGAAGTGATTCGGCCGGAACTTCGAGACTCGTCCACCCCATTCTGAGTATTCGGTAGGCGGGGGACAAGTCGATTGAGGATCCCACGGAATAGAGGCGCGTGGTTGGCGCGAGGAGAATATGCAGGGACGATGGGTGGTACGCTGGTTACCAAGTTGGTGAGGATGCCAATCTCAATACTGCACTGGATGATCGTGAGCTTAACGTTGAAAGGCGCTATCTCATATGCAAGACTCTGGAGAATTGGTCAGTAAGGGGGAGTCAAACTGCTTGGACGGTATGCTCACATCACAGAAGCCCTCGAGCGCCCAGCCAGCTGCACAGTACATCCCCAGTCCCGGTGTCCCGATATGAGCCGCTGGTTTTGGTCAGATAACAACATCGTTGTTCAACAGCTAGGCAATGCCTTACTTATCCCAGAGATGATCATCACATGTCCCAACTTCTGTCTTCTCATATGAGGAAGCGCCGCCTTAATGATGTTGAGGGGCCCGAAATAATTGATCTCGAACTGGTCCCGGACTAGATTGAGAGTTTGCTGGGAGGCCGCCAGCTCCTCTACAGTTCCAACCAGGGCTCCACACCAAGTCAACAGACGTTTCGAGCAATCGAAGGGAGGAAACCTCATACCTTGGCTTGTACAACCGAGAAGTATGTCAATCTTGCCGAATGTTGCAACAGTCTCCGCAACCGCTGCCTGACATTCTCCCACCACTCTGTATGAAAAACACGTGAGCCCTTGACACTCTGGTTTAAAAGTGGCCTTCCTGCCAAGATTGGAAAACGCAGTCGCACCTTATGTCCAACGGAACCGGCTTGAAACGTTGTGTCCATCCCTCCTCGCGATGGCTCTTGACCTCCGCTAGGAAGGCATCGAATTCGTCTCGACGACATTCATCCCGGTCCAGGTTGGTGTGGGCCAGTCCAACAAGCGCGCAATCGCCATGCATCAAAACCTGGCGAGTGACGGAGATCCCAATGGGCGAATCTCCGGCCGTGATCATCCATACCCGGGGTTCACTGTGGGCAGGAAACTGTGCGCGGGAGTAATCGGGGGAGGGGTGATTCTCTGCCATTAGGTCGACAGCTTTCGCATTTCAAGCGCCCGATGTGTCCATAGCGTAGCGACTATAAAGAGTATAGACTTGGCAGTGGCGATCGTGGCTGGCTGTCAATGTCAGTCTAAAGCGGGATGGGCGGATGGAAATCCGGAGAGAGCTGGAGAGCCGGAGAGTTGGAGATACTGCAGGGTCGTTCCGCCCGGGCGATAAGAAAGACGTGACCCGCTAAGCTCCCATTCCATCCCGCTTCTGGACCAGCGCGGGCGCAAGTCTGGCCTTTTTCTTGCCCCGTCCCTTTCTCCCTCGCCTTCCCTTACGCCTCTCTTCCCTCTCCCCCATTTTCTTTCCCTTGTCTCAGGGATCGGCTTTCAACACGCAAAGCTTCCTATCATGCCTGAACAACGGGAGCGCAGGGATGAGCCCCAAAGCGTATGTATACTGTTTACCATTGCCCGTAAATGTTTGTCGCGCTGACTGACATTGTCTGCCTCTACAGTCCGGTTTCAGGGGGGCACTCCAGGGTCTGGCTTTCTTCATGGTGATTCAGTTTCTTGCCAGTCAATTTTTTGGTGGAAAGCAGCAGAGTACTGGCGCTGGTGGAAAACCCGGTGGTGTGACCGATTTCAGTACTCGTCCAGCTAGGAGCGAAATCGAGAACTACAGCCCCATCCCCGACTCGATTGCCCCGATATGGCCCGTCGATAGTCCCTTGGACATGAACATCTACGTTTCGCCCTCAGTGTTTGTTCCCACGCACAAGTCTCAGCGGTCGAGCACCCTAGTGCTCTCGGAGAAGAACTTCACTATTGGGAATTACAGCGACACGAGGGAAATTGACACCATCATCCAAGTCCCCAAGGAAGTCCAGCAGAATGGAACTCTGTTTGCGCACTTCTTCCTCGGCCTTTCTGGACAGCAGCTGGACCCTTCCGCTAAGGACTACAGCACCGACAAGGCCGTCCACTTCTTCCGTCCGCTCAACCAGTACCTTCCCAAGAAGAAGGTGAAGAAGCTCAAGAACCTCTTGGCCAGCAGTGAAGAGAAGGAGGAAGAGGAGGAGGATACTACACCCGATGTTACCACCGCATCCTACTACCACCCGAATTTCACCGTGTCCTTCATTCCCGACTCTGGAGTTCAGAAGTATCGTCAGGTGCATCCTGCTGTCCGACAACACTTGCAACTCGAGGCTACTGGTGCAAGAGATATCTCCGGTCAAAATGGGTGGTATTACCCAATTGTTTTTCTGAATACCTTCTGGCAGCTTCGAAGCCACATGATGGAGCTTAACTCCACGGTCGACACCGTTCCCTTGCGCATCACCCTCAACAACCTACAGAATTGGAAATTCAGTATGATGGCCAGCGTCGACGACAGCGCGAAGCAGACTGCTCGCCAAGCTGCTTATGGTGCTTCCACCCCAGGAGGTGGCGACGGAAGTGAATTTGAGATGATCAAGGAGGTTTTGCTCAACACCAACATCTACTTGCTGGGCACCACCGGCGTGGTCACTATTTTGCACATGGTGTTTGAAACTCTGGCCTTCAAGAATGATATCGTAAGCTTCACTGATCCATGCAGATCACACTCTTCATATGGCTAACGAGTGTGCGCACATAACAGTCTCACTGGCGCAAGAAGAAAGATGTCGTTGGAACGTCTGTCCGGACCATCTTGGCTAATGTTTTCATGCAAGCGGTTATTTTCCTTTATCTCATGGATAACAGCGAGAACACCTCGTGGATGATCCTCGCTAGCCAGGGTTTTGGCATCCTTCTGGAAGCGTGGAAAATCACGAAGACGGTGGATGTACGCCTCCGACCGCCACCTACCAACTCCTTCTTTTCCTTCCTGCCGTACGTTGTGGTCTTCGAAGACAAGCACAAACTTAGCGATACGGAGCAGAAGACAAAGGAGTACGATGAAATCGCCTTCCGCTGGCTCTACATCATCGCCGTGCCTCTCCTGGCTGCGTACGCTGCGTACAGCCTGATCTACAACACGCATAAGTCGTGGTACTCCTACGTCATCGAGACTCTGGTCGGTAGCGTCTATGCGTACGGTTTTCTGATGATGGTACCGAGTCTGTACATCAACTACCGACTGAAGGTGAGCGCATTCCGAGGCAATGTTGGTGAATGGACCTAACTAACTTTCACTTAGTCCGTTGCTCATATGCCCGGAAAGGCGTTGACTTATAAGTTCCTCAACACCTTCATCGACGATCTCTTCGCCTTCACGGTCAAGATGCCGTGGCTTCACAGACTTGCCACCTTCCGGGACGACATCATTTTCTTCGTCTGGCTTTACCAGGGCTGGAAGTACAAGGTGGACTACAAGCGTGTCAATGAGTTTGGCCAGGGAGGCGACAGTGACGTTGAGGAGGAGGTGAATGCTAAACCGGAGGAGCCATCCAAGCCAGAGGCGTCCGCTCGGGCATCCGGAAAGGAGAGTTCCAAGTCCACTCGGAAGAGAAAGTAATCCATCCGTGCCACGGCTCTTGGTGACTTGTGTGGCTTCATAAAGCCATTGTTAGTTGCGTGGTTTTCAATTGTCGCCGCCGCAGAATGTTATACAAATGCTCTGCCTATCCCGACTCGAGTGGTTTGACAGATACTTGGCTTTTAGAGAAAAATATTTATGCAGTATAAAGACCAGTTATGACGCGTAAATGACACAGAAGCAGCGTATCTCTCAATAGTCGTCTCTTGCAGTAGTAATTCTCTGATCTTGGGGGTAGTTGGGCCAGAGGCCAGTTGGCCTCGATGGGAAGAAAGTGAGTCTGAGACCGAATTTGGTTTAACTTGTCACTTCCCGCGACGGTCGCTCTCATCTTAACCGTCGCATCACCCAAGTTGCGCGGGAAGCGAAGAACAGCAATCTTTCAGACAGGTCGTTTTGTTTAACCTTGTATATTGACCATCATTTAACGTTCGATCTTTTCTGGCATCTCTCAATAAAGTGTCTCAGCATCTGTGCGGCCTGAGTTGGGTGTAAATCGGGCAAAACAACGCGACGGGCGGCGCGTGTAACTAGGTCCAACAATCTTAATCACATCGCCGAGAACTACAGAAGATCGGGTCGCGTATAATCCCAGATGTCGTCCGAACCAGATGGAGGTTTGTGGACCATTCCTGTTACGGGACAGCAGAATCGTTGACATATTGATCATAGAGGATCAGCCTCAGAGCTTGCAAGATGCGACTAGGCATCTTGAGGCAGGTAAGACGGTTATTGGACCCAAGAAAAACCAGTAGCCACCCATGACTGACGTCGGATAGTTGCGTTTGTGCCTTCCAAGCAACGGTACACAGATGCCGGCGAGCTGGGCAAAATCATCGCTTCTCACGCCTACGAGAGCGGGATCCCTTCGGTGACCCTTGAGCGTTTGGTCAAGGTCCTCACGGCTAGGAGTCAACTAGATCAAGGCACAACCACTACGCTGATCAAGAACCTATACCCTTCAGAGCGGGTGCCGTCTAAAATAGTCACGCAGGTCGTCTGCTGTCTTGGTCCTAGCAAGACCAAACCCGCTCCTGCAACGCAGGCTTTGTTGTTGCGATGGCTCATTCTGGTTTATGACTTCCTCGATGAAAAGGCCCACCTAGCAAAGCTTTATGCAGTGCTGTTCAATTATCTTGACATGATAAGCCTGCGTAAACCATTGTGTCATTTACTATCCATCATCACCAGACGGAAACATGTGAAACCTTTCAGAATCCAATCTCTTATGGAACTGGTTGCCAATTCTGGTGGGGACGAGAAGGAACTAGCCACGCTTCTGAAGACATTTAAAAACTATTACCCCGATGTTATCGTGGGAGATCTGGGCGTGTCTGGCAGGAAGGCGCTATTTTTCAAGCACCCAGACCCCGAGTGGTCCGGCCACGTAATGCACCTCCATGATACTAATTTAGAAAGAACGCAGGCATTTCAGCCGTCAACATTCCAGGCGGTTCATCGCGGATTGACGAAGAGGAGCAAACTGGAGGTGGTCATCCCGGTTATGCAGACATCCCGGGTATCGTACAATCACACGTCTTTGGAAGAATTGCGAGATGTTGGTCACTTTGTTGAGAAGTTGGACAAAATCGAGCTGCCTAACCAGATTATCTCTACCCTTGGGGATAACATGGCCCAAAAATACCTCTATTTGGCCCAGCCAGAAGCTGCAGTCCGTCGGTTGGACGATTGGCTGAAAGCCTTTTTAGTCGACAAGATGGAGAGTGCCCAGGATGGTGAAGACGATGAGAACGAGTCCCTAGGCTACGTATTGAGTCTCTTGGTTGACTATGTACGATACACAAAGGTATGCCTTTCTACTCATGGGTATTTCGACTTGGCCACTAAGCAGCAGTGTAGGACATGCCGCCGATGATCACTTCGTTCTTGAGGACATACCTGCGTTTTTGGAACGGTGCAGACCACAGGGAGCAAATCTTTGCCCTCCTGGAGTATATTCCAATGGACGAGTACGAGACCATACAAGCCGAGTTCTTATCACGGTTGGAAGTAGCGGTCCGACATGCGTCCTCATCGCAGAACAATTTGCTTGATTTTTACGCTTCTTTAATTCGTCAGTGGGGAGTCAGTCTGAGAGCCCAACCCTTCACTCTGGAGGAATCGAAGCCTCTAGCTCGTCTTATCTCACATGCGGAGCTTTTGGCACTATCGGTACTCGAATATTCAGCTGCACCGCAACAGCCCCATAGCACCGGAACGGAGAACTCAAAACCAAACACATTGTCGGTTCTCGAGCTTTATTGCGTCCTAGGCGAACTCTTTTCTCATGCGGCTCAGAACGGTAGCATTCGCCTCACCATCCCTCTTGCTCCCACGGTCTATTCCCTTGTTTTAACACCAATCAGCTCGGTGATTTCCATCTTCAGTTCGGTCCTTGCCAAATACAAGTCAGCCTTTGAAGCCTCCTTGACTTCTAAGGTACTTCAAACCCCGACATCTACCGATTCATTGTACCCTACACAGCTCGTGGGCCAGTTCAATGGCTATATCATGGACATTTGCAACCTTGTTTGGCGAAACCGTGGGTTCAACTTGGAAGATCCAAATGCGCTGGGCTGCTTGATGCCGAGTCCCACGACCAATGCACTGGCAAGATACATTCGCGAGGTGAACGATGTGTCGAAAGAAAGCAATTCCGAGGCCACATTTGGGTACAATGTAGCGTCGGCGTCCTCCCTTAGTCACCACGTTGCATTGTGCAACATGTCCACCGCTTGCTTTGCCGATTTAGAAGAGGAGAACAGCGTCAGCGAAGACCAGCCACGACTGAAGAGGCCTGTGACTCAAAAAGCACTGAGTGCTTTGGAGAAGGACGGTGGTATCAAGATCCCTTGGCAGGAATATAGAATAAGGATGCTCGATTGGTTAGACGCGACGGGAAGTGTTGGGATTGGAAACTTGATGCGCAGCACAATGAAGGCATTGCGAAAGGATTGACGGCTGGAAATCAGTGTCAGTGCAAAGACGCCGGCCAGCTAATCCGCTCTAGCTAGATGAATATGAATGCTGCCATTCAATGGTGTACGATATCAAGCAAGCCCCAGTGTAGGCAATGCCCATACATATCCCCTCTGCCTTCGCCTGCACACCAGATACATCCGACACGCAATATCGTACATTGTTGGGTCTTCGCTTATTATACAGCAATGGATCTCAAACTAAACGCCAGGGTGTGCTCGGAACGGTGTATGTACACAATGAAGTCATGTTCCATATTAGAATCGCTGGGTCGTGTTTAGATATATGTCCTGGACGGCGGGTACCTCCCGGATGAAGGCTATTGTGTCCTCTATCTCTTTGATTTGTTCATCGGTCTTCAATTCCACCATGGTGTCCGGATTCGGGTCCCATATGATTTCGGATACGTCAACTGCTAGGCCAGTCAGCTTGGAAAGGGATTCACCCACGCTCTTGGTGCCCGCCGGCTCGGTGAGCACACAGAGACGGCCTTCCTCATCTGCTCCGATGTCTGTGGCACCCGCCTCGATCGCCTGTTCCATGTAGTCATCGGGGTCGAGGCCGTCCTTTTTCTCGAAGATTATACGGCCCTTTTTCTCAAAGAGAAACGTTGTAGGCGTGGAGGTTCCACCGCGTGATTTAATGGCATGGCGAACGTCCTGCAGCGTCCGGGTTTTTAGATCGGTTTGGCATTCAATCACTACCGCAACCGAGTGCGGTAATATAGCCTCGCACGTCATGGCTTCGAGAGCCTTGCCTGAAATACTGATACCCTGACCCCTCGCGATGGCAGTGTCGATGATGTGTTTGGGGAGTCCGATCCGCTTCGCATTCGCAAGGGCTTGTACTAGACGGGGATTGTCTTTGGGATTCGGGCCCGATCCTAGAAAGCAGAAGGTTAGCTGCTGGTGGAAGAAGGAAGGAAAGGACAGGATCCTTGAGGGGCATACTCTGCGTCGCACTGCTGATCTCCTTGCTAACTAGACCGCGCTCCCTGCCCTTTGCCTTGTCATTCTTTGCCTTGTCATGTTTGATCGTAGACCATTTATTGTGACCTGATAGCCGCGGGACACTCGTTGTCAGGCTACGGTAAGGTTGGCATAATCCCTGAAGTGGACGAGTGTGCCAGGGTCGCAGACCTCTGATCATCATGGACTCCATCGAGACAGGAAGTATGAATTCCACCACGAGTCGCAAGCGCAAACAGGCCGTGGCAGTCTGGAACCCTGGCCGCAAATGCGGAGCCGGACCGAGGGTTTCTCCGGGCAGCCGCCCCCCCGGAGTTGAGGCCAAACTGCTCCTCCATTCCACTTTAAGGGGCCCAATCCACTGCGTCATTCCGTTCCAGACATTTTGATTCTTTTTCCCAAAGCGCCTTTCTTTCTCGACCTTGTTTGATTTTTTCTTCCGGGGGACCGTATGGGTGACCCCTAGTCGGAAACCTCGCATCCAATGTCTTCGTCCGACCCAGCTGCATCTACTACTACTACTACTACTACTACTACTACTGCCGCCGACAATGCGCTTCCCCGTGCGGAACTGGATATCACCAAACTCCATGCGCTGCCCTCAGAACAGCAGGACCTTTACCTGCTCACCTTCACGTCGGAGCTTGTCCAGCACATCTCCTCTTTAGACCGCACTCAGGTCTCCGCCCAGCAGAAGTTCCTCAAGAAGGAGCTATTCAAGATCCTGACGCTCTCCTCGCCTACGATCACGCGCGTTATTCGCAACAATCTTGGTAGATGTTTCGGAGCCATATTCAGCAAAGGCGATCGCGGAATACTGTTCGAGACGGTTACGGAGCTGCTGGGGGCCTTGAATGCCGGGAAGAGCGAAGCGGAATTGAAGACCAAGTTCGCGGCTGTTCACTGTTTGGGGGAGGTCTTCGCCGTCGCAGGTGAAAGTGTCTTCGCGCAGTCTGGAGTGGTGATTTCCAGCTTGCTCAAGTTGCTGAAGCATTCTAGCAATCATACGGGTCTGCGGGGTACGGTCTTTGCGGTCCTGCGGAAGGTGGTTGTGGGAGCCGGGGTTCCTGTGGACGAAGGTACCGCTCGAGACATTTGGAAACAGGCTCGGAATGCGGCGACTGGAGATAAGTCGACGTTCGTTCAGGTGCACGCTTGTCGGGTCCTTGAGCAGCTGGTCAACACGACGCCATTCTTCGACAATGCGAACGATTTCGAGAACCTGAAAGCGGTGGTTTGGAAGGTCTTTGATAGTCCTGTGGCCCCAGTCAGACATGCCGCCGCCGCTTGTCTTGCTCGCGCGCTGGCCAAGTTGCACGCTACCGACTCGCGCATCATGGCAGCGCCGAAGCCAAAGAAATCGAAGAGGATGTCCAAGAAACCCACGCCAAAGCCCGGTGAGGACGAGGAAGAGGCTGAGGTCTCGGAGGCCTCAGCCCCCAAGAAATCGGAAGCCCGATTGTTCTTCTTACTGCCTGATCTCCTTCGTCAACTGTCAAGCCAGTACTTGCGGAGCACAACTACTAATCGTTCGCGGGCGGCCATTGCGGTGTGCTACAAACACGTCCTTCGTATTCTAGGAGAGAAGCTTATTGAAGAGCGTTATGGCGAGATCGCGAAACATTTTTGTTTCGAGCTTCTCAACCATCCCACAGTCACGTACAACAGGTTCAGGCTACTTATGACTAGAAAGTTTGTGAAGAGTATCTTGGAAGACACAGTTGGCCGCGAATCGCTGCGCGAAAACAGTCAATTGAATGCTGCTAGGTGGTTAATCAACGAGATCGTCAAGGACTACCCACAAGTCATCCAGGAGCGTCGTGAGCCTAGCAAGTACACCCTGACAAGCGCCCTCAGTGCCTTGTCCTCTTTGATTACTTGTCTCGGCTCTGCCTTTGGAAGTTTGGCCGAGCAATGTCGCGAAGCCTTGCTCCAGGTTCTCCCTCACCCGAGCTACACCGTTCAGATCCATGCCGCGCACTGCCTACGCAGCTTCGTTCTTGCTTGCCCTCACCAACTTTTGTCATGCGTCACAATCTGTCTTAACAGCCTCAACAGGGAGGTTGGTCAACTCTCCACCCCACGGCAGGCCCCTCGCCGCTGTGTTGGCTATGCTAATGGACTATCGGCGATGCTGAGTACATCTCGCTTGCAACCGCTTTATGGATCCGTGGATGTGTTCTCCCGTGTGTTTACTCAGGCCACCGACCTCCTGAAAACGAGCAGCAACTCCGAACTACGTGCCGCAAGTACGCAAATCCAAGTGGCCTGGATTTTGATCGGAGGACTGATGCCGCTTGGTCCAAGTTTCGTGAAGATTCACCTGTCACAGTTGATGCTGCTTTGGAAGAATGCCCTTCCCAAGCATCTCGGCAAGGAGAATTTTGCCCAGCGTGGGACTCTGGAAATGAGCTTCCTCGCACATGTCAGAGAATGTGCTTTGGGGTCATTGCTAGTGTTTATGGAGTTTAATAGCAAATTGATTACGGCAGACGGCGCGAGGAGAATAGCTGCCATGCTAGAAAACACCGTCACTTTTCTCCATGACATGCCTCGTCAGAAGTCTGTAAATGATATTTCTCAGCGTTTGCACCCATCATTGCAGCTTCACGATATTGAGACAATGGTTCGACGGCGCGTGCTTGAATGCTTTTCCAAGCTTCTCCATGTCCACCCGCTGAGCCATGCCGACGTGATCTCTCAGACCAGTCTTCTGAGCCTCGCGATTTCCTCATTTGCGGACCCCGACGCTACTCAAACTGCTCATCTCGAGAGTTCTATTGCGGCATCCACCGCCCAATTCGAATCCTTGTGGGATCTGTGCGATAACTTTGGCTTTGGTGTGTCTGGTCTGGCCAGGGAGTATGTGCGCGTGAGCCTTACTGGAAAAGACGAGAACGACAATGGTCCTGCTTGGTCCGCCGTTGACTCTGCAGACCAGGCTATCGACGATGCTTTGACTTTCCCAATTTGTCAAGCAAGCGAACACGACTCGATTTTGCTTTATTCACCCGGTAAAATTGGATGCGACTTCGCTGACCCGCATTCTACCGGAGTTGTGAACGCAGCCGTCGAGCTGTTCGCTGTTGCTATACCCCTCCATGCCCCTCGAGTGCAGGAGAGCAGTATAGAGCAAATCGCGACCTTCCTCTCATCCCCGAGCTTGCAGCGCAACCCTGGTCGCAAAGCTGCTATGGTTGTAAATATCGCGGTGGCATTGCTTCATGCACTGAAGGCTGCCGCCAGAGATACCGGGTCTGCTGGGAAACTCAACCCTGCAACCGACAAAGTCTTGCAGGAGCTGCTACAGGTACGTAATCCGAGAAATTCTTATATGAATATAGCTAACCTTTCCACCCGGATAGAAATTTGTTACCGACCCCGATTCAATTGTTCGGACAATAGGTGTCGAAGCTTTCGGAAGACTCTGCGATAGTTCCGGCAATACGTTCACTAGCACTCAGATTAACTGGCTTGTCGATACGATCGTTGAAAACCGAGAGCCTAACACCCGTGCCGGGTGTGCCGCTGCCTTGGGTTGTATCCACTCCCAGGTTGGTGGTATGGCAGCCGGACTGCATCTGAAAACCATTGTTGGCGTCTTGATGTCGCTGTGCAATGATCCTCACCCCGTAGTGCACTTCTGGGCACTCGGAGGCCTGGAAAGAGTTGCCAATTCCGCCGGATTGACCTTCTCGCCCTTCGTCTCTAGCTCTCTCGGCATGCTTGCCCAGCTCTATAATGCGGATACCCACAACGAGGAGTCAGCGACGTTGGCAACTTCCAATATTGAGATGTCATTCCTCACACCAGTGCTGATTAGTCGTTGCGTTGATTCCATGATCAACGTCTTAGGGCCTGACCTCCAGGATATCGCAAAGACGCGAAATCTTATCCTCACTTTGCTACGTCAATTCCAATTAGAGGACAACCCGGCTCTGGTGACCGAAAGCTCCAAATGCCTAGACCACCTGTCGTTATATGCACCAGGATATGTAGACTTCTCTGGCTACGTCAACCGGCTGCAGAGCGAGCTGTCCTCTAACAACCCCCTGATGAGGGACGTGGCTATTCGAGCATTGAGCAATCTCATGAAGCGTGATGCGGTATCGGTCATCCAGACAGCTTCGCCTACCCTCGAGGAGGAAATCTGGCTTGCGTTTGATGATACGCCCGACAACTCAATACTCAGAAACATGATCCAAGATTGGCTGCAACAGACTGCTCTTGTAGAGACTGAGCTATGGATCCAGCGTTGCCACAACACGTTGACGACGACTCGCCTCAAATTGGACGATATCCCAGCGACGTCTGCTATCAAGACCGCTGTCAACGACATGCCTGACGATGAGGTTGCAGGATTTGCCTCTGCTATCGCCGGGGCAGGACAGAATGACAATGCCAATGACACCGTGGCTGGCCAGGAACTCCTGAAGTGGCAGACTCGCAACTTCGTTATGGGCTGTCTCAGCGAACTTTTGGACACGGTGAATGCCGCAATCCTTCCGGACCAGACAATCCCCGCCGAGCTCGCGCTGCAGCAAAAGGTTGGGGACATCGTTCGCATGGCTTTCTCGGCGTCCACAGCGAGCGTGATTGAACTGCGCGTCTGGGGCTTGAAGATCCTCGACCAAGTTCTCAGGGTGAGACTTCATCGTTAACCATGTGCCTTTTCTCTCGTCACTAATGATTTAATCTAGATGTTTGGTAAAACTCCCGACCCAGACTTTGCCGAAGCATCTCTCCTCGAGCAATACCAGGCACAAATTGGCTCAGCTCTTACCCCGGCTTTTGCTGTGGATTCGTCGCCGGAGCTTGCATCGGAAGCAATCAATGTTTCTGCCACTTTCATTGCCACGGGAATAGTGACCAATGTGGATCGAATGGGCCGAATTCTCAAACTCTTGGTGCTTGGCCTTGAGAATTTCTCGAGTAGGTGTTGCTCTATGATTATCGATTGACCTATCGCTAAAGTTTCCCAGAAAATCCCGATACCACTGAGATAGGAGACCTGAAGGGCCTGAACTCTAACGCAAGAGTCATGGTTAAGATGGCCTTGTTCTCCGCTTGGGCTCGGCTGCAAATCGCGAGTATTGACCAGGAATATCTGAACGAAGTGGTTCAGCCATATCTCGTGAAACTTACCCCGTTGTGGCTTTCGTCCCTTCAAGAATACGCACGGCTGCGATTTGAGCCAGATATCTCCGGTAGTTTGGGTACTGGCCCCTTGAGCAACAATCTAGATGAGGTTTACGCTGCGTTGAACCGAGAGACTCTCTTGAAGGTAGGCAGGTCCCTTTACTTAGCGATTAAATGCGCTCTCTCCGAAGCTAACTTGGCTCTAGTTTTACCAAGATACCTGGCTGAGTCTTGTTGACGCCATTGCCGGTCTGGTGGAGAAAGACATTGACTTTGTCTTCGACGCTCTGGATGGGAAATCCCAACCCGCGGAACCCGAGAAACAAGGAGAGGATGAACAGCCCACACCCAAAGAAGAAGTTGGAGGAAAAGGTCATGATATCAATTATCGGGATGAACCGGTCGCATTTTTCTTCGTCCTTTTTGGCCTGGCGTTTGAAGCTCTGGTCGACCAGTCTACAACGCCATCGCAGAGGCTGGAAATCCTTCAGGCACTCAAGAGGATACTGCGGCCTATCATATCCGGAAATGCAATCTACCAAGACGCCATCTTCTCAGAGACCATGGATTCGCTTGACCGTCTCGCACTGACCGAGGGTTTCCCCATTCAAAACGTGATTGTTGAGATTGCACGGAATCTGTCCCTCGACCACCCCTCTGCGAAGGGCAGCGAAAACCGAACCGATCATCTCTCTGATGATATCGAGCAGCTTTTTGAGCTGACGAGAAGCATCATCCTTGTGCTGGCTGGACTCTTGCCTAACCTCCGCGAAACCTCGCCGCTTGCACGATTCAACGTAGGATCGGACGACTCGTTGTCTCTTATCCGGCTCTCCTTGTCATCGCTGGTCAATGTGGCATCCATCTTCCCCTCGATCATCCGCAATGACCTCAACGCATGTATCCTCCACATCTTCAGCACCATTCTTGCCACGGGACTTTGCCAAGCTGAGGTCGTGCCTCAAGCTCTTCCGATCTTCAAGCATTTCATTGCCGGCATCAGCAGCAGCAATCGAAACTCCGACAACCTCAGCGTCATCTCCCGACAAATGCGCGGCTGTCTCACCCGATTCCTTACCACTCTCACTATCGCCCAGCGCCGCGAATCTGAGTCCTCGATGCCGTGCGCAAAGAACACCCTCCTGGCGATTACCATCCTCTTGACAACCGGAAGCCACATGATCCCGCCTCAAGACCCGGTCATCATCCAAATCCTGGACGAATTCCTCGACTGCCTCCAAGACGTCGGTCTCGCCAACGTCGCCGCCGGCTGCCTCCGTTCCATCCTTCTCACGCCCACCCCGCGATCGCCCACCGACGACCTCGTGGCCCGCTATCTCTTCCCCAAACTCATCAGCTTCCTCGTCGGCTGCCCGACCTCCTCCGGCGAAATTCCCAGCGACCCAGAGAACTCGCGGGCCGTCATCGCGCGCACTCTCGTCTCCTACGTCGGCACGGCCACCGACGTCCCAACCGCCCTGTCCCTCATGATGTCCACTCTCCTTGCGCGCGCCAGACGTGAAGGACACCCCATCTACAAAGAATCCGCCGTCTTGCTCCTCGACCTCGCCAAGACCAATCAGGCCGTGTTCCGCGCCCTTGTGGTCACCATGCAGCCGGAGCAGAAGTCCCTTCTTGAGGATATTCTTCGCAGCGCGGAGGCCGACGCTGGTGCTACCAAGAGCGCGAAAGACGGCTCGCAGGCTGGTGGACAGCAAGCTATGCCTAGTATTGCGTTGAGGATGGATTTTTAGATCTTTCACTCACCCTTTCAACCCATACTAGGTTACCATTACTTCTTCTTTGCCTAGTTGTTGTTTGCTTGATATAATGATTGTGTTGTTACATGATTTCTTCCCCCCCCCTTTCTCTATTTCTATTCCTTTCTCTGTGTGGTTTCTTTCCCCCTCGACTTTTTTTTTTTTTTCAAGAAAAAAGAAACGAAAGTCGAGTTGACGACGAAAACGCATTTAAATGGTTTATTGCAAATTTATAAACGCCGTGGATGATTTGATGGCGAGTTATACCTGACGTGTTCTTTTTCTCCCCTTTTCTTCTTCTTTCTTCTTTTCTTTTTTACTTGAGCATTGATTGGCATGTCATGTTCAACATGACAAACCTTTGCGTATATGAATACATACGATAGACAAATTTTTAACATTAGTAGTATATTAGAGTGAGATGTTGATATGATATGAATTATTGTTTTGTTTTGTGAGTCTATTGTCCTTTTCTTTTGCGGTCTTTGATTTACAAGAATTGGGGTTGATGGAGTAAGGAAGGAGGAGGTAGTAGATAAACAGGTAGCTATGAAGTATTCTATCGAAAAAATGTGAATTTTGGAGGCCATCAAGAGAGTTATGGCATACAGGAAAGTCAATAAAAGAGAGAAAAAGGAAATATCATTCAGGGCCAGTGAAGGCCTGTGTTATGTGTGTACATCGTATGTATAATCGAAAACCGACATAGAGTCTATGATTGAATGAGCGCCACCGGAAACATGTACAGTGGTAGTCTAATGACACAGAGAAAGGAAACTGATATACAAATTTAATGGTAGGTGATGGTATGCTGGAAGGAAAGAGAGAATGTGAGTTCTAATAGCTGACGACCTCTCAGCCTAGAGACTCGCCCAGATGGGGCTCTGGAACTGGATGAACGGCTTCAACTGCCGGGTCTTGGACGACCACCTTTTCGGCCGTCTGCTTGACTGGTATTTCTTTTTTCTTTTCCACACCGTCGTGCGTTTTCCGGACGGAGTAGTACTTGAGGAAAATGATGATCATAACTATATAATATTAGTTTATTGCAAAGCCGATGAAAGAGGATTTGGAAGGGGAAAAGGGGACATACAAGCACTTGTCGCAACGGCCAGAGCAGCCCGTCGAGTCAAAATCCACCGAAGACCCTCGATCTCACTTTTACCGTCACTGTTCAAAGAAACCGTGATCTTGTAGTTGAGTTCCTGAACCGAGGTGTCGATACTACGCTGTTGCTCTCGCGTAGTCATCTTGTGATCGTTGAACATGCCCTTGATGTCATCCTTCAACCCCGCAAGCTCTTGATTCAAGCGTTGCGATAAGATATCCGACTCGTGCTGCAGCTGTGTCCGGGAAGCACGCTGTCGCTGCATTTCCGAGCTTCGAGCCGTTTCCAGAGACGACTGGAGTTCGGAGCAGGCCGCCTTGAACAGGTAGGATTCATTCTCGACGTCGGATTTGGAAGTCAGATTATTTTTCGCGAAATCGAGGTTATTTTGCAGAATACGGCGCACCGCCTTCATGATAGTCACGGACTGGTCATCGCTGAAACCGCCCGTCGAGAGATCGCGGACAAGCGAGTATGAGTCAAAGTGGTGGACATAAGGCGCAGGGGTCATGTGGGGATGGTGTTCGCCTGACGAGTGCAATCCAGATGGCGTTAGGTACGACGAGGGCGAAGGCATGTGCAGGACACCTTCGAGGGGATTGCCGTCGAACGGAATCGATTGGGAGGAAGCCTTCGACTGACGTTCTCGCTGGGAATTCTCGCCGGGGGGCGGGGATGCGGAGGTGGCATCGCGGTCATCGGACGCAGAAGGTTCTTCCCGGGGATCTAGCTCATCCGGAGTCTTTTTGTCGTTCGATTCTGCAGAGCTGGAGCTCTTGAGTCGGGAGGATGTATCCATGGCGTCATCTTTGGCATCCTCGGAGGGCACTTTCTCAGGTGGGGAAGGGGTATGCGGTGATGTGTTGCTCTTGTCTTTTGGCACCGGCGGAGTCGGGGGATGGCGAGCCTCGTCTTTGGGGCGCGCGGGAGGAGGCAGATTAGCCTCTGCAGCAGGGCCGTATCGTCGGTTGTATGACGTTTCTTGCGCTCTCCGCCGACTGGAGTGGAAGGGGGCTTTATGGGAGGAGGGAGTGGAGGGGATTCGAATGGAGCGGTAGGTTGTCGGTTCGCACGAGCGCACTGAGCGCATAAACTGCGGATAAAGGAATGGAAGCCTCGGGGCAGCCATGACGAACGGTGTTGAAGGAGTGTCAGTCAAGCAAAAGGCCAACAGGAGGCATGAGGTTGTCCAGGTTCAAATTAAATTTCCCGCGGCGAAGTCGTCATGGCGGCCGGGAACGTGACGTGGGCGGTGAAGATCCGCCGCGGAAATTCCCTTTGCGGCCTGGCTGGCTGCCTGAGGAATACATTCGAATATTTGTATGCTGCTGATGGCAAATGCACCAGGTAACTTCTTTTGTGCTCTATATACAGCCCCACCACTCAAAATGTACAGATTTATAGCATTATCACAGTAAAGTCCACTCAATCCCAGATGCAGGCCTGGCAAGTTATTGCTCGGCGCCCACTGCCAACAGCCCCAGCAACAATTGCGTGCGTTTCCAATACTCGGCAGCAGCATGGTCTATAGACTTGACAGACTTCGCACCGGATGCAACTTCACTACTAAGTCTGTCAAGGACGGCTTTCAGTTCCTCACTTTCCTGGTTTTTGGAAGCCAACGCATTCTTCAAATAGGCTGCATCGAAGTATAACTGGAGCTTCCAGTCATGGAAATTCTGGGCCTCACTTTCACTTGTGTTTTCGGTCTCTTGCTTATCTTCTTGGCCAGTTTTCTCGGATGATTGACTGTCATCCTCGCCCTCGGTTTTGTCCGCGCTCTTCTCTTCTGACGAGTCACCTACAGCGTCTTCGCGAGGGGCATTTGACAAAGAATCCAGAGCCTCGAGAGCAGAGGTGATAGATTTGGACAGTTCTGTCTGCGTGATGCTTTTGAGAACTTTGATAGTGGAGATATCCCAAAGACCTGGACCTTGCCCATCCATGGACTCGACGAGCCGGCGCAGGAACTTGAATGTAGATGGAGACGGCTGGACAGGAGATACCGGGTCACCCTCCCAAAGCGTTCGGCCTGGCACTCTCGGAGGCTTGGCCACCGAGCCTGCGATCAGCCGTAACGGATGTGTCTGTTTCAGCACTTCATTGGCAAGCATATCCTGCAACTGAGGGACAATGTCCTTCGAGAAGACGAACGCGCCATCATCGAAATCCGTTGGGAGATCGCGCCGCACCAGTCTGATAAGCTTTAACATAAATGCAGCCTTGCCGCTCTGAGGCGAGACACCGAAGTCCTTAAATATATCAATGAACGAGGAGTCGAGAGCATCAAACGCAGTCTTGACAGCTGACTCCAGCGCTTCCCGCAATAATTGTGGATCGTCTTCATTCAAGGTGGCGGTAGTGTCGATATCGATATCACCATCCTCACTGTCATCCAAAACGTCTGTCCAGCGTTCTCGTCGCAATTCATCAATAGACTGCCTGGAGGTCTCGATCAGGGACAGCCAGTCTTGGTATTTCTTGAGGACATTGGAGATATCCTCGTCCCTGCCAAGAAGCCTATCTGCAATTGTCTGTTTGAAAGCAGCAGCACCATTCGAATAATCGAGAGACATTAATTCATGATCCCAGAGTGAGTGGGAAACCGCGTGCTCTCGCTCCTCCCAGCCCGACAGCACAGATGCGACAGTATGGCCAAAGGTGTCGAGCGATTTAGCTTGAGCAGACAGAATTTGCCTAAGTCGCTCGTTGAAAACAGTGCGAAGACCTTCCAAAACCTGCAAGGACGAATGTGTAGGCGTTGAGCCCCAGGAACACAACCATAGCTCCAACGTCTTTTCACGGAGTGAAAGTAAGCTCATGAAGTCCAGCCAGTTCGTCAGGTTTTGCTGACATCTGTCGACAAACCTGTCAAACGCTTGCTTGGACCATTGCTTAATAAGTTTTTCGGCGTCACTTTTAGAGCATTCACTCAATTTAACCCAAGGGATGAAATTGCTGACATCTGGAGCCACCCAGCGACCCAAGACATCAAGTCCTAGATCATCGAGTCCACGAATATCCGGGTCGGTGAGAATAGGCCGTGCTTTTAGTTTGCCCAAAGCATCGGATAGACGACGGGATAGGAGTATTTTTGTCGACTGAAGCGTTCGCACATATAACCGTAGAGCGTTCAAAACGTGTTCGCCCGACGTGTCTTGGGATTCCAATTGACTCCCGATATGGTCCAAGCGGACTTGATGAAAATGGCGTATAGCGTCGTCGGAAGAAGAGCTATCGACCAGGCAGTAAGCCGCCAACGCCTCGATAATCTCATCGGCCGTCGATGTGGCCGACGCAAGACGTTTATTTATCCTCCCCAGAAGCGTCTGTCGAAGCGAAACTATTTGTTTGCGCAGATTCTCTAGGAACGGAGGAACCGGCTTTTGCTGAGATATCGTGTTATGGAGACGTCGAGAAATAACCGTAAGCTTGGCCATTAACAATAGGGAACCACGGCGTCTGAGTAGTTGCGAAATTGAGGCCGCACAGCGTTGTAGCAGAGCAAGTTGAGCGCTCAACGAGCGCTTGGCCGAATCTGGCAATCGCATTAGCTTTCGATGGGGAGATGCCAATGACCGGACTCTATAGTACCTCTATCTCTGACATCACCCTTGATTTGATGAAAATGTGTAAACTTCTTCTCCATCAATCGCGGGTTGCATCGCTGTCCAATGTCGGCCAATGTTGTATCCACGTTCTGTATCTCGCGGTTCATGGAAACAATTGTCTCTGCGGTTCCGACCAACTCCCGATATCTCGTACTAAAGGCGCATTGAGCGTTAGCAATGAATTGCAAGCACGAGGCTTATCTGTCGTACCCAACTAGAGCACGGAGCTTCTCCTTGTTGCTGGCGATGTCGCGCCGGAGCTCCTGCTCCACACGGCGCACGGTAGGAATTGGATATTGGAAGGCATCCTGCCAGGTCTTCAGGCTTTGCGGATCAGGGCCATCCGACGCCATGGTGAAGGGGAGCAACAGGATGCGGAGGAAAGAGGCCAACGATGCGGAATGCCAGTCGATCACTTGACAGGACAAGGCCCGGTGCCTGAGGCAGCACGTGGTTGTAACGGTATCGTTAGGGCCGTATCGACCATTCCCGAAATGGTAGAATCTTGACTCATCCGCCGCCGAGAAAATCAATTCATAAAAGACCCCGCGGACTTTCTCTCTGCCCCTCCCTCATTCTCAATCATCGCAATCATGCCTCATCCTGAGTCGGATGCACAGCCTCCAGCTAACTCCTCGGCGGAGCAGGAGCAGCTGACGAGCCTGCCTTTTCCTCCGGTTACTCATTCGCATATCCTAAACTGCTCATATCATAATTGGCATTCTCGGTATGCTTCTTCATGACCCGGCGCCGTGGGTGTATTACTAAATGAACAATGTCTTGATAGCTATCGCACACTCACCCCCAAGTCTCGCGCCATACCTTTGACCTCTTCGTTTGTCTCTTACCTCCGCGCCGACGGCATCGTGTTGCCCCCAGAAGATGTTCGACCTACGGACGACGACAACAATCTTGATGGTTATTCCGACGATTCCGCAGACGAAGAGCCGGACCCGTCAACAGAGTGGAAGGAGATTCATGCGCAAGTCAAGTCCACCATTTCGGATTTCGGAGGCATCGTGACTCCCAAACTGAACTGGAGCGCCCCGAAAGACGCCTCGTGGATGTCGGCTACAAATGACCTGCAGTGTCGCACACCCAACGAGATTTACCTCCTCCTCAAGAGTAGCGATTTTGTCACCCATGACTTGGAATATCCCTACGACGGATGTGTCGCCGACTCGACCGACTCCTCTTCTCCATCCGACGCCAACCCTCCCAAAGTCCCTTACCATCTCGTCCTGCGCAAATATGTCAACTTCAACCCATCCCTCGAGTTCCGATGCTTCGTGCGCAATCGCGTGCTCCTTTGTATCTGCCAGCGAGACCAGAATCACTTCGATTTCCTCTTCCCCATGCGTGATTCCCTCCGGTCTCGGATCCAGGCATTTTTCGACGAGAAATTGAAGGATTCTTTCCCCGACCCGAACTTTACCTTCGACGTATACCTCCCGCCTCCGCACCAGCGCGTCTGGCTCGTGGACATCAACCCATGGGCCGAAAGGACCGATCCGCTTCTGTTCGGCTGGTTGGAAATCTTACAGATGAAAGACCCCATCGGTATTCAGGAAGAGGACGGTGGGGAAGAGCAATTTGTTCGCTTGTCTCTCAATGGAAATAATCCCACCATCTTGGACCTTGGAGCGGCCGGAGAATCTGACTCCGAGTCAGAATCGGAAGAGGATCTAGACGACGAATCCGACGACGACAATCCCTTTCTTCCTGAATTCCGACTTGTCAAGCGGGATGACCCGGAGGCGTACGCTTTTACGACACCCCAATACTCCGCTTCTAAGTTGCCCAAGGAGGTGGTGGAAGCTTCCATGACTGGTCCGGGCGGCATGAGCGAGTTCCTGGGCAAGTGGCAGGATATCTTGGCTAAGCAGACTCAGGAATCCGATTCGGATAGTGAGGGTGGACGATAATGCGCAGGCTGCTACGTTCTGTGGGGTTTCGGAGTCCGTTAAAGGGTTAATGATAGAGCGTTTGCATAACGGCGTTTATCAAGATTTTAGGGTAGGAATGTAAAAAGTTAATGGCATGGGCGATTCTGCTCCGTTCGGAATGAACTCTTTCACAATTCATCTTCCCGAAGTAAACGGCCTTAAAGCATAAAATAAACTATGTTCAATAAGTAGACTCTCTTACGAATCAGCCTCCGTCAAGGCCAATAAATCAACGTCCCACCTCATGTACATACCCACATACAAGGATGTTCTAGAAGAACAAATTAAGAAGAAATCACAATTTATGCTTCTTCTCCCCCGACGCCAACCGCCTAAACTCCTCCTGCGGCCCCCCACTCAAAAACCGCTCCATCCCCGCAAACACCTCGATCCCATTCTGGCGATCCAGTATCTCGCGCTCCGGCCGCCGCACCAACTCCTTGATCTTCAGCAAACTGGTCTGGCTCAGATGCGTGCCCAGACGATCCTCCACCTCCTCTAACACCTTAGCCAGGAACCCGGCCGAGTCGTCCTGCTTGCCCGACGGCGCCGCAATCACCTTGTTCACGAACCCGGTCGCCACGAGCTCGTCGCAGGTCAGTCGCTTGCTCATGATCAGCGCTTCGTTGGCTTTGGCGATGCCCAGGCGCTCGACGAAGGCGCGGGAGCTGCCACCTTCGGCGACGAGGCCGAGTGAGGAGAATGGGGTTAGGAGGAAGGTGTGGGGTGCGGCGTAGACGAAGTCGGCGAGGGCGACGAGGGCCGCGGACAGCCCGACTGCGGGGCCGTTCAGCGCTGCCACGAGGATCTTCGAGTGGTGGGCGAATGTCCGTGTGATGTCGAAGTTGTTGGCGACAAATCCGCGCATGATCTCGCGCCGGGCGTCGTTGTCTAGGCCGCCGCCGGGGCGGGTCGAGGTTACGTCTGCGCCGCTGTGGGGAGGTTTGTTAGATTGAGGGTTACTTTTGGGGTTGAGGAGACGAAGAGGGGAGAAATGGATGTCTTACGCAGAGAAGAATCGGCCCGTGCCGGTCAGAACGGTGATGAAGATGTCGTCTCTCTGGTCGACTTCTCGGAGCCGTTGTCCGAGAAGATAGTAGAGGTCTATATTGAGGGCATTGAGTTTATCGGGACGGTTGAGGGTGATGATAGCCACTCGGTCTTGGTAGGTTACGGTGATGAGGTCCTCGTTGGCCATGGTTGTTGATTCAGAGTACTCCGCACGAAGTATAGAAAAAAAAAACACCGAAGTTCAAGAATTGGAGATGATGAACAGATCTAGTAGATTCAAATTGATTCTAGCGAGTAAACAATATGCGGTCTCAACGAAAGCAGACAAAGAAAGTGTTGGAGATTGACCAGCAATCCGTCTTCGTATAAAAGAACGAAAGAAGAAATAGTAATCACACAGATGCCGAAGCCTCCCCAGAACGAACCCTGTAATTTGCGGGGAGGCCGACGGTCCGAACAAGCCGAGGCCCGTCTGCAGGTCACGGGATGACAGGTCAGGTGATCTGGCAGCACGTGGCGCTGTTTGTGCGGTTTGCACACCGATCGGGCGATCGCCGGCTGGCCTGTCAGAAGCTCCGTGATTAATTATTCGATAATTTGCTGCGCTTCCGTCTTCCAGAACTGAGTCTCGGTCTACCAGCAGTCTCGTCGACAGACTCATTCCATCAAATTGACCGACTATTGCCATATCGGAACTGATCGTCTTTCTACACACACCAACCCGCCTCGAACAGCCCCCCTTATCTCCCGGATCCCGACGAGCAGGAATCCCGCACATCATCCCACCTTTCTTCCGCCTGCATAGACACCCTGCAACCAAACACCAACACCTACCAGACCACCCACAATGGCCTCCAACATTCTCCGCAGACTCCAAGGCGGAAACCTCGAAGTCTTCAAGGTACGTCCATCCGTCCATCCGTCCATCCGTCAGCACAGGGTCAAAGAGTCCCCGCCACCGCCCAGTACATGCGTACTGACACAAAACCCTCCCCCAATCAGTTCGGCATGTACATCATCTTCCCCATCGGCTGGATGTACTACTTCGGCACGAACCTGGACGACCGATTCAGCGTCCCCGGCTTCTGGCCCACCACGGAACAATCGCACAAGATCCCTCTGGAGAGAGATGAGATCGACGCGGAGTTGTCGCGCATGCGAACGGTCGACGCGGTGAAGCGCCAGAGACGGCAGGCACAGGCGCAGGCTGAGGCCCAGGCCGACGCGCAGGTGGCTGCTGCTAATGCGCAGAACTCGGAATAGGTGTTTCACAAGGAGGGAAGTTGGTCTGGTCTACCTTGCCTACCTATGAGCCTGTAGATGGCTAGGAGAGGCAGTAGTTACGCGGATTGGCAAGGAAACTGGGTGGAGAATCGCTTGGTGTTACTCTGCGGGGTCCAGAGTATCATTCTACCTATGCGCGACTACGGAGGAAAACTTTTTCTGTGGTTTCACATGTACGACCTTTTTGATTGTTTTGATGTACTGTACAACACTCTTCTCTTCTGAGCATGGCAGGAGTTTGACGGGTTTGATTTGGGTTTTCTTTCGAGATTGGGTAAATTACAAGAATATATTTATATCATATTGGTAAATATGTACCGACCTTCATATTTTATGTTCAAAATGGCACAATTTCTGTCCCCGTCTCCGTCTCCAACGGGGCATCGGTGAGATACCGCGGGAGTAACATCCGACAGCTTCCGTGACACAAGCCTAGTCCAGACCGAAGGAAATGCAGCCCGGCCTTCGAAAAAAACGGAGGACCAAATTAAAATGAGCATAAGATAAGAAAAAAAAAAAAAAAAAAAAAAGAAAAAAGGACAAGATCAGAATCAAAGTCGGATCCATGTCACCGACGGTTGAAGAAATGCCATCGTAACAATTAAAAAACAAAAATACATGCTACAAGTGGGGAACCCGATGGGTTAGAAGGTCAAGTTAGTGGTCAAGTTAGTGCGATAGATCGAAAACTCCTAGATGCGCCGGCCTGCTCGAAAATAAAGACGTATCGCTTAAACTCCGTAAAGATGAATCTGTCAACGCCACTTGTGAATTGCAGCGACAGAAAGACTCGTGACCAGACACTATGCAATTATGCAATGCGGGCGTATTGTAGACGGGAGCAGTATGCTGATGATTTCGCGATCTCGTTGAAAACTAGAAGCCTTGGCTGTGTCGCGAAGAGGGAGGAAGCCAGGTCACCCAATGGTCATAGTGACCTACTCAATTGCTATCACCAATGGCACAATACTCTCACAACTCAGCAATTGGCTCGGTTCCCGTCGCGGCAGCGTTTTTGGCGGTTTCGTACATCACCTCCAGCGCTTGCGTTCCACTTTCGCGGAAGACCGAACTGATGGACCCGAGGTTGCTGGAGATGAAGGGGCGTTCGCCGGCCCAGTAGTAGTACAAGTGACTGTAGATGGATCGGATATGGTCGGGGAGATAGACAACAATGCCGGTCAAGATCATCGAGAGGAGCGTGAGAAGAAGGGAATCTGTCATTTGTCATGATTGTTAGCATCGCCTCTGCACGGCTGACAGGCCCATAAACCCAGTTTTGCATGATAGGGGGCCGTACTGAAGATGAACTTTTCCGTGGGGGTAAGCATGTAGACAGCGAAGGTCACCTCATATTGATAGATCTTCAAACGAATCCAGCGAACCAAAGAACTTGCGACCCAGAGTAGAAACGCCATGTTTGACACACGAGGTGAGTAGGATATGCGCGATAGCAAGGACGAAAGAACTTCAACGGCTTGAAGGTATTGAGGGGGAGGGATGGTCGTGAGGTAGGAATCTTTTTTTTCTTGGGGGGGGTCGGACAAGTTCTAGCGCAGGTCACACTTGCTCCGCCGAATAGGAGACGCGGCCGAAAGGGGGGAAAGACGGCAGGGTGCACGGAGTTCCGATGTTGAGAGTGGAGTGTGTCGGGGATTCTCTCGTTTCAAACTTCCATCATCTATCGGGGAGGAGTCGAGGGATGAAATCTGATCACAAAGGCAAGAGGAAAGTGGAAACTGGAAAAGTCTCGATTGGACACCGTATTCGAGAAGGGGAGGGAAAAAAGGAAAAAAAAAAAAAAAAAAAAGGTGGGTTCGCGATCGACAAACCGACAGCAGAGCCAAAAATACAAAGGAGATTGATTCACAGTGCAAGCCAAGACAAGATCAATCCGCAGCAGATGCGAGATGCGGGGGACGTGAGAAGGGGAAGAAGAGAAAGAGGAGTTGACTGTTGAACTTTGAAGGCGGGATTTTATTCAGTGAGGATCAACTAAGAATGGTAGACAGTTGAGACATGCGACAAAGTTGCGGTCCTTCCATCGGATCTCGACCGTGTTTCAAAGTGGCTGCGCATGCGAGTACGAATAAGAGTAAGAAAGGGTTCCACTTGCTCAGGGTCCGGATAACTCTGTTATCGGCTCCTCAACGAATCCTGCATCCGGTCCGTGTCTCGGCCTCAACATGAGCTATAATAATAAAAAGATAATCAATAATAACAATGGCGAATTCGATATTGCTCGTAACTACTCCAGGGGCGTACGTCAGCTGGACGCTTGGCACCTCTCGCGTATCGTCGGTCTTTCATCGAAGGTCCATCGCCATGATCAGGCTTATCACCGAAACAAGATTCCTCAGCCGATTCGCCATCTATGATCAAATAGGCACCTGGATAACAGGTACACCATACCCATGACCTTTCAGAGAGATGATACGACCAAGTTTCGAGAAGTTGAAATACTTGCAGGACACATCGATGGTTAGTCATCAATCTGCATCGGACCGACCCAAAGCCCGAGCTGCCTCAGGCCAGAACGACTCTCTCTCCGCACACGCGTAATGGAAATGTTATACTTCAACGTAGTGACCGTTACAATAAAAATAATAATGCTGCGGTCCTGTCCTCTCGCCCGGGTCCTAGGCGCAAGCACACGAACAATCACTCCAATTAGGCCCTTCTCTCTATCCGCCTATTCCCTTGGCTCCAAACCCCTCCCTGCCCGGTTAAAGATCCAAGATGCCGATCTGACCGTATCATACCTCAAGGGTTCCGGCCCCGGAGGCCAGAAAATTGTAGCCTATTCCCTCCTACCTTACCTATCTTGCCATTCCGGCTTACCTATCGAGCTGACTCCCCGTTCATCTAGAATAAAACCAATTCCGCCGTCCAGCTGATCCATAAACCTACCGGTATTGTGGTCAAGTCGCAGGCGACTCGTTCGCGCTCCCAGAATGAGAAGATTGCGCGCTCACTCCTCGCCGACAGGGTTGAGCAGCTGCAGAGTGGGGATCAGAGTCGGATTTCTCTCAAGGCGGAGCAGGCACGGAAAAAAAAAGCTAGTAAGGTAAAGAAGAGCCGCAGAAAGTATCGCGAGTTGGAAGACCAGCAGGATTCGCAGGGCGCAGTCGAAGATGGTGCTGAGGAACCCCGTCAAGAAGAGTCGGATGGGAAAGAGGCGCCTTCCCATCCTTCGTGAGGATCGCCCTTGTCAGGGCGGTCGCTGCGTTGGTGGTTCAAATTGGATGACATACACATAGCATATAGCCTGATGCTTTGAAAGAAGATTTACTGTAAAATAGATTATCTTGTACATAACACAGAACTGGACATCTCAATGTCATCTAAGCAAGGTTCATAAGGACATTTAATTTTTTTTTGACGTGCGCCACCCTTTCTCCCACCATTTATCTCTGTTAGGCTCTCCAGCTGTACCGCCGGATTACCAAGCCAGCGGACTATCATCTTCCTATCGAAAGATCAATGCGTTTCTTGCCACCGGCAACTTCACTTTCGCTCATGCGATGTAGCTGCCAAACAACGCCTTGAGCTGGTCTTCTAGACGCTCCTGGGCAAACTGAGTGATGCGTCCGTTGTTCTTCTTGTCCGCTGCTTTCAGATATTGGCCAACCCAGGACTTGAGATCGGCTCCCGTCTCCGGCCAAGGGTCCCGAGTCTGAACTCGCACGGTGTTAAGCGCCGTGTACCCAACACCAAATGCCATGTCTTCAACATCGTGCTCGGCGATGATGTCGTCCTTTCCAGCCGGGAGGGGAGGGAGCTCCAGAAGCTTCAACAAGGCTTCGACAGTGAAACCCCATCCCTTCTTGTACCGGCTCGCAAAGGCTTCCGAGTTAGCAACCGTCTTGGTAAAAGACAAGACAGCGGTCTTGCGATCCAAGGGGCGGGCAAGCTTCTGCGTCTCGGGGAGGATAACATTCAAGTAGATAGGCGTGAACAAGCTGGGTTATGTCAGTCAATTCTCTAGCTCGTAAACAAAAAAAAAAAAAAAAAAAAAAAAAGGGAATGGGTGCCACATACGTCGGCTGGACTTTGTCGAAAACTTGAATGACGAAGTCGGCACTGTAGCCTTTCTCCTCTTGTGCGGAGATGAAGTGATAGAAGCGAACGAATCGAAGAAGCAGGCTTTCGGTCTTGTTGTTCTCGAGTTTCATAAGAATCACCTGCACGATCGAGACGAAGTATTGCTCCAGGGCAGTCCTATATCAACATGTCAGCAAGGCCTAGGGTCGCAGGTATGAATTTCACTCACGGCGGGAAGTTTGCGACGACAGATTCCAAAAGATCGAAACCGTAGCTTTCGTTGGCCCTAGACGAGAGGAGTTTTTGGAAAATACCCAGGATAGGCTCGATCTGCTGGTTCTCAATGATGAATTGCGAACCACGAGAAATGATGGACGACAGCAACCGCACAAGAGCGGGCGTGTTGCCTTTCGAGTCCCACATGACGGGCATGAGAATGGGAGCGATCAGATTCTGGTAATAATTGGGCAAGGTTCCCGATGGGTTGGCCTCCAGTAGAGCGGCGAAAAGCTGGAAGATGTAGGGCATGAACTCTAATGTGCGGAAAGAAAAGCGTTAATTTTCGATCACCTTTAACATTGGGCTTTTATCACAGTGGCGGCCTACCTTGCACATCCCCTTGAAGAACATTGGCGAAGGGAGGATAAAGAGCTTGCTCAAGTTTGTCCGGGTTGGAAGGTGCAGCAAACCTAGTAATGTTAGTGGATTTCTATCCTGCCCAAGAAGGGAAGAAGGGATTAACTAACCGAATGAAGGCACCCAGGGCTTCGAAGTGGTAGTAATAGAATCGGGGGTTGCTGGGGTTGCTGCTGATGATCTGCGTAATGTTGATCAAATGCTGCAACACGACGTCGGTGTGAGGTACAACACCCTCTTTGATGACTATCAACACTCGCATAGCACATCGCATTAGGAATTCATTTTCCTGGATCTTCTGAGGAGCAGGGTCCTTCTGGATCAGTGAGAAGATGTGCTGCAGCAAGTCCTTAGCCAGGGGTGTAATAGTGCTGGGTGCGATGATCGGTTGGCCTTGGCTATCACCGAGGTAAAGCGCTCTTTCGACAGCAATTGCTGCGTAACTGTAGACAATGTAGTTGGAAGAGGCAAGTTGGTTGACCAAAAGCGGAAGCACCTCCTGCCACTGTTCCTTGGTGATGATGCTTCGGAACACGTAAAGGTATTTAATAGCATCGACATTGAGGATAGGGTGCACACTGTCTCCTCCAACCAGATCTGCGGCAAGATGCTTTTGGAAGTAATCGGTGATACTGATCAAGTTGTTTGTGGCAGTGATACCATGGCTAGCAGTGGCAACCCCCTTTGCTGCAATGGCAGAGAAAAGATAGGTGGCAGTGTCCTTGGCCTTCCAGTTCGACGCATTCTTCGTGTACTCAGCGAGGTAATGCTCAATATATTGCAGAACAACCCTGGTGACGCTCTCTTCGAACTTCTCAGCCAGTTTGCGCAGAAAGTCGGTGGCGGCTCGTCGTCTTGTGTCACTGTCTGATCCTTCGAGATCTCGCCGGATAAATTCAATCGGCTCATCCTCAAAGAGCTCCTCGTCCGATTCACGAAGGCTCACGTTAGGAAGAATGACCTTTTCGATGATTTGCTTGAGAGTGTTCTCATCTTGGAAGACCATTGCATGCTCAGGCATAGCCGCAACCGAAGTGAGGAACTGCAGAGCTCTACTGACCAAAATGTCATACTTGGTTTCTTGGCCAATGGTGGTCAGGAAGTTCCAAGAGCTCTGAACGAAATCGCCAATGTACGGCTTGAAATCATCTTGATATCTCTGCACATACAGAGTCAGGACCTGGAAAATGGCGGCGCGCGCAAACTCCAACGGACCGGCTTCGGTATCATCATCAGTGACAAGCAATTGGTTGTCATAGGTGAGATACTTCAGCAAAAGACCAGCTATCCCAGCAATTTGATCTTCGAAAACGGGGGGCAGATCGTGGCAAGAAAGGTCATAGAGCAACTTGACCATCAAGTTTAGCTGCGCAAACCCTTGGGCGAGATTTTCCTTATTCGACTTGTTTTGCTCAATGAAGTTGTTCAGTTGCTATGACGGATTAGTACAATCTGCATTTCCAAATCTCATTATATCCTCGGATGTGCAAAAATCAAAGGTGGAGATAGACGAAGCCATGGGAAAATTACCTCGAACAAACTCAGGAAGGGAGCTCCGAATTTCTCAACAACATGGTTGATTTCAATGTAGAGTGCATCCGACCGGAACAAAGGCCTCCATCTTTTGAAAATGGAATGTGCGACTTGTAGGACACCGATGTTGGCAGCAGGGTTTGCGGGTTGAAGTCTCGAAACGAGGTCCTTTGTAAAAGTTGTTCGTCAGTAACGTCTGAGGCAATCAGAAGTCCCAAAGATGACAAGGTAGCTCACATCCACAAGTGTGTCCCATCTCTCCCAGAAATCACTATCGGCAATCACACTAACGGCTTCTCCCAACTGAGTTTGGATACCTGTCGGGACCGAAATCATCAGGCTGATCAGCTCTCGTTTAATCGTCGTGACCTCATTCTCCTGGAGTTTGTAGTTTCCGTCCTCATCCGTCCAGTTCCACTTGATGAAGTTTTTGAAACATAGCGCACTAGCAAGGCGGGTATTGTAGGGATAGGCTGCAGAGGCGGTAATTTGTAGAAGCTGCAAAGAGTAGCCGGGCTTTTTTTCTTCCTGGCGAAGGGCAAGTTCGGCTTTTGAGTTCGCTGTTAGTTACGGCGTTCAGAGTATACATTGGCTCCTCTTGCCAAATAGCATCAATAGTTAAAAGAAAGAATGTACCTTGTTTGTTTTGTCTGGGGTCCAAACTTGCTTCGAGGAGCTGCGCAACAGCTCCAAGGTTGTCGGCCATATTGGAGCGGGGCGAATACAAGAAACGTAGGGATTGACTATAAATGATGGTGTACGTAGGGAGGGTATGAGGGAAGAGAGGAGAAGTTGAAGATAGAAAAGATAGATTGCTGTGGGCGAGATTTCTGAAAACAGCTAATACCAGTGCCCCCGTAGGAAAAAGCCGTGAGAGCTTGTATTCCTGGTCAGGCAGTTTGTTTGGCAGTTGCTTTGCAACAATTCCCAGGCGGTGAAGCCATGTCCGCGGGGTGGTTCTGCCCATCAGGTGATAGCACCGGATCAACTACAATCCGAGCCTCCGCCAGATCATCATCGTCAATGCTCTGAGGGGAAAAGTGTCTTGGCACACCTTCGCTGTATCTCCAACTATCATCCCATCGGCTCTCGGTCTGTCGGTCTCAGGAAATAACTGCTTCGGAGGTCTTTCTCAACTTTGGATTTGACCGTCTTGTTTCTTGCTCTCCTATGAAACCTCTTCCGTCTACCCCTCAAGCTATGGTTATCCATTGAAACCCAAGTTGTCGCATCTGCCACCGGTCTTGTCTGAGGAAGACTCCCAATACACGCCCTAGCAGCCGTTAATGAACATGAGCTTCTGTGATCGACCAGTTAATGGTATGTGAACCCTTGTTTGGTATGTCAGTTGTGCGGCCTGTTTCACGGGGCCAGGCTTGCACCTGCCTATGGAAGGGTCTTGCTAATCGGGTCTCTTACCGGGCAGCTATATAATCCTCCGGCCCAACACTATCCGCTATCTCCGTCCACTGGGACGCATGTCTTCTGACGATGCTTCATCAACCTCAAACTACAAACACACCACATCGAGTTTCGCGGACGTTTTCAAGTCTTTAGGCGTTTCGCGGCCAAAGTCGCTTTCTCCGGTCTCATTGAAAGACAGCAGTGATTCCTTGTCGCAGACTTCAGATGGACGCAGGAGCAATCTGATTTCATTTGGATTCGACTCAATGCATCGTGGCAGCGTCGTTTCGAGCTCCTCGGACACTTCTGGTGCGCCGGATTTCGAAACGTCGCTCAGGATCATCACCCAGAAACAGAACCTAGGCCAGGCCATTGACGAAGCCGAACAGGCTGCAAAATCACTCCAATGGCTATCTCCGGAACAATCACTTATGCTGTGGGAGGCCGGCTCCTACCTTATTCACCATGCCAGCTCGGCAGACGCTCGACGGAGTGGCTCGGTGTTGATGGAAGCCGTCGCATCGCGCCAAGACCTATCACCAGCAGCAAGACGCACCATCTTCGAATCAGTTTCTAGTTCTTCCGAACCTGACGTTATTCCCGCACGAATTCAGTCGCTAATATCACTGTCGGACCATGGCAGAAAGCTAGAGTTCACCAACTCATCCATTCTCCCTATCATTTCATCTTGTATAATCCCGTTATATGAGCTCATATCGAGCGTCCGGCTCAAGGCGCGAAAATCGAGAGTCGGCCGAGCCAATGGCCTGGGCTATGACGACACCGTACTAGACGACTTGCTGCAATTTGCAGTAGATCTGATCACTCTACAGCGAAGCCCTCCTAGTAGTGAAGAGGTCCAACGATTGCTGGAGCAGATCTTTATTGTTTGCAAGAAGACAACTGTTGCCGCCGACATAAAAAACTCACTGGCTGTTTTCGACTCCATAATCCTATATGCGGACGTACCAGATGGAAGTTTTATCCCTCTGCTGGAGGTGTTGTGCAGTATCCATGCCTCCGTCAAATCTTTGTCGGGACCCACGTCCAGAGCCGTTCGAAATCTGGCAAAGTCGAAAAAGCAGGCGGAAATGATGGACACTCTGTACTCGTTCTTGTTCGACTCTTCTGAAGGAGTCTTACGTGGATCGGTGCACGTTTTCACGGATCTTATTCGCGCCCACGGCCAAGACGGAATCCCACAGCTCGATTTTGATCGTCTAGTGGACTCTCTCCAGGCCATCTTGGAACAGCCCAGAGTAAACAAAAAAGATGATGGCAGATTGGAGGCGGACATTTTGGAGTTGTGTCTGAACGTGCTGGATGGGGACTTCGCTGACGTAGCCCTGGGGAGTAACTGGGTAGGGTTCGTCAACCTTATGAGTCTGTGTTCGCTTAGAGTTGTTGACGAGGACGAATGTTACACCACAACGCCTAGCGCCCCAGTGTCTCATCCGAGGGGCAGCATTATCGAGGACGCCAGGCCGAGCATCTTGGCTAGCATCATTCAGATTGCCTCCGCCCTCGAGTCTCTCTGGGAGCGTATCAACAGACAGCAGAAATTAGAGATCACTCGCTTCCTGATGAATATCTGTCAGCAGATCGAGCCTCCCCAGGCTGAACTCGTTCTCAGTACAGTAAGGACAGAGAGGCTTTGCTTCCCTGGCAATCCAAATTGGGTACAGCATTGTCAAAGACTGATCCGCTGTTTCATCCGATCCCGTACTAAGCCATCCGATATACGCATACTAGCTCTGGAAACGGTAAAGGACGCTTTCTCGAACTACGAATCCTTAGTTCAATTCATGGAACAAGGGCTCCTAGATCTCATGTTTGAGAGTTTCGCTTATGAGGACGATATCATGTTTCTGGAGACCTTGGTCTCATTTGCTGTGGACACCTCCATTCTTGTTCGGGATGACTCTACCTTCAAATTCCTAGTGGACACCATCAGTTCGCCGATGAACAAGGATCTGGGTAAAGATGGGCTGCTCCAAGGAACGGAACCTGCAGCATTACCACCTCAGCGCCCTTCACTAGGCAGTGTCTTGGAGCTGTCATTAGCCAATGTCTGTTCTGTTGGCTTGGTGAGGATGTTTTTGCGATGTTTGAACCTTTCCGCGAAAAAAGCAGTTGTGGTCTTTGACGCACTCCAGGAGATCTCCAAATCACCAGAGCGGCCGGTGGATTCGCGATTGACTGTTCTCAAAGTACTCTTCAGGCTTCGTTGTGACTCTTCGGGATCCATCTCAGTCATATCTACTGCAGAAAATGATTTCATCATGGGAATGTCCGGTCGCAATACAGATGTTGGCGCCAAATCGCATACTTTCGAGGATCAAAGCACAGAGCACAGTACTGGTAATGACCAGTTGCGCCCGCCAGCTCAGGGAAGACTTTCAATCCATGATCCAGCTAGCCTCTCCTCTCGCTCTACTGCTCGTAATGCATCGATCAGCATGCGTACGTCCAAGTTGACGCCGCCGGTTTGGACTTATGCCTCGTCCCAAGTCCTGCCTGAAGAGCCTCCGGATGAGTCGAGTCCGTTTGTTTATGCGTATGCGACACCAGACACGTCAAGCCCCATTGAGGCAGAGCCCACCCAAAAGATCGCGTTGAAAGCAAACATTTGGCTCGAGGCCGTCATACAGATGCTTCAGACTGAGAGTAATTGGGATATCTACAGCTATGTTCTCACTCACCTTGGGCCTCAACTTCGCAACCGAGACTTTTTCACAAATGCAATTCCGCCCATAAAACTTCTCCGCAGCATTTTGTGTGATCAGGTTAAGAATGACAAATTCCGGGAGCCGCCTCCATCGACTGGCGTGAAGAAGACGGATGTGGCAGGGTATATCTTCGAATCCCTTTGCGCACTTATCAGTTACCATGAGTACTTCGCCAAAAGTGAAGAAGACGAACTTGTTCGCGCATTTATGCTGGGCATCATTGGGTCTTGGGGAGGCACATCTCGGGGCTGTATCCACGCACTCTCTGTCTGTTGTCATGAAATCCCACTTTCTGTGACGAAATCTTTGAACGGAATACTTGACAAAATGTCCAAAGTGATCACCATGTCCAATCTTGCGGTTCACATCCTCGAGTTTCTAGCGCTACTTGCGCGTCTTCCCGATGTATACATCAATCTCCGGGAAGAAGAGATTCGCACCGTGTTTGGCGTTTGTATTCGCTTTTTGCAGACTTCGAGGGAGCATCGGTTTAAATCCTCCGAGTCGCCCACTCGAACCACCACACAGGTATCCGCAAGACTTGGAAGTGGAATGCGTGAAACCGCGGCTCTTCCGGCCGAGGTGCCCGATCCCTCCTTGCAAGACGGAATGTCAAGATATATCTATACCCTCACGCATCACGTCATGGTCTTCTGGTTCCTGTCATTGAAATTGCAGGATCGAGCCAAGCATGTCAATTGGATAACTAGTCGACTCATTTTCAAGGATGAACATGGCAAAGAGATGGTAGAAGAGCAGAGTCAAGTTTTCCTTGACCTGATGCAGCGGGTCGCGTTCACGGACTTGGGTGAAACCATTCCATACGCAACATTTCCCCCATCCCCAGCAGATGGGCCCGTTACCAAAAAGTCATGGGTGGTTGGAATGAGTATCATCACCGTGGAGACCGCGGGCGTGTCGGGCTTGACCCAAATCACCAAGAGACAGGCATCCGGTACAACCTATGCGATGTACCAGCAGCGGACTGCACCTGTCCTCCCTCATCAAGTCCCTCCGACAGCCGAAGCCCATATTCATTCTGACGATATGCGCACTGCCATTCTTCCGAGCCATGTGATGCTCCAAATGACCACTACAGCCTTCCCTACGCCCACCTCTATGCAGCCCATCCCACTTCTCGAGGACGACATTACCCGTCGTGCCCTCAGTACATTTGACCGGAATGACATTGTGGATGGACATAAAATCGGAGTTCTGTACATAGGCAATGATCAGACAGCAGAAGCCGAGATTCTTTCGAATACAAGCGGCAGTCCGGACTACGAGCATTTCTTGTCGGGACTCGGGACAAAGGTTCCCCTCAAGGGAGCACAGTTCAACACCCAGGGATTACACGCCGACATGGATGGCGAGTTCACCTATGCCTGGCGGGATCGGGTGACTGAAATCGTTTACCATGTGGCGACCATGATGCCGACCAGTTTTGACAACGACCCCTCGTGCGTCAACAAAAAACGTCACATTGGAAATGACTTTGTCAACATTATCTTCAATCGGTCTAATCTTCCGTTCAAATTTGACACAATCCCATCACAGTTCAATTTTGTCAATATTGTCATCAGCCCTGTGTGTCGAATTGCCAACGATTCCAAAGATGCCAATCTGGGAGCTGCTTATTTTGACAATCTCTTTTATTATGTGCAAGTCATAAGCAAGCCAGGATTCCCTGAAATATCACCGGCGGCCGCGCCCAAGGTCATATCCGGGAAGAATCTCGCGGCATTTGTCCGTTTCCTTGCCTTGAATGCTTCCGTCTTCTCACTTGTGTGGAATAGTCAGGAAGGCGAGCACGTTTCATCTTGGCGAAACCGGCTGCGTGAAATCAAGAGACTGCGTGAGCGCGCACTTGGATCCCAATCTCAGAACCCCGAAGGCGCAGAAGGCGCTTATCCCAGCCAACGTCGGAACACAAAGGCCAACATCTACTCTGAGGAACTACCTTCCCGCAACCCCTCTACAAGAGCAGATTTTGCTACCGATTGGAACGCGTCCGCAGATGCTAATATCCTTCAGAATCTAGACTTCTCTCGCTGGGGCCGTTGAAAGAAATCCGAATCGCGATTTCTCAACTAGCTCACCTACAACAAAAAGTACTTGAACGTTTTCATCTTCGAAACGGACGTGGGACAAATAGGGGGAAAAAGTTCTTTTTTCTTTCTCAAATTCATGTTTCTGTGATACTGACATGTTCTCTTACGAATGAATGTATATCTTATCCTCTCCTGCACTTTATAGCCTGTGTCAATACCCCCCCTTACGTGTGCTCTTGTGCAAAAGTTTTTTTTCTTTTTTTTCTGTCCTTCCACAATTTCGGCGAACACAAAACACTGTTCTTTTTCTATCTTATCACTAACTCCTCTCTTTCTCGCCTTTTCACAGAGGTCTCACGGTATCATCAAAATGGTGTGGTTGTTTATTATAATTATTGTAAACATGAAAAATAAAACTCCTGGACGCGGTTATGAACAACGCTCTATTACCAGAAATTATTGATGTGTGCATCGCTTCTCCTTTTGATATTTAGGCTTGATCTGTACTTTACAAGTAGCACTTTAAGAGAATCAGGTGTTCTTCCATTGATTTTTCTGAAACTTTTTATCATTTCTATTGATTCATGAAATCTGAATGGATATTAAGTAGAACATAAAAAAAAGAAAGAAAGAAAGAAAGAAAGAAACAGATCAACCATATACATAGCACAGAAACATCCGTTCTTTCTTTTTGAGCAAAAAAGAGGAAATAGATCCCATCCGCTCCATCAAGCCAGTTCATGGCCATGCAAGCATACCTTACCTATGCAAAAACAACCCCAGAAAAAGAAAAAGGAAAAAGAGTAGAGGAAAAGAATGGAAAGAAAAGATTGTATATACAGACATATATGTGTATAGATGTAACTCAAAACAAAATGAAAAGATATTACATACAAGACAGATAGATAAGAACGAAAAGAATTTTCTGTCTCGAGTCACTTTATACATGTAGGAGACGTCCAAGAGAAAAAAAAAAGAGAAATTGAAATATGTATGCAAAGTTAAGTAAGGTAAGAGAAGGTATGGTAAGGATATTGTTGGAAGAGAGTGATCAATTCAAGAAAAGATAGACCTGATCTCATCTCATATGGTCGGTCTATTTTCGTTGATTTGGGTGGATGTATAGATTAGGTAGCGGGACATCAACTGATCTCCGTGAAGTCGCTTTTTTGTTTGTCTGGTAGGAATCGGGAAGCTCCGTTTAGGTCGGATTAACCAACGTGACTAAACCCTTGTCACTCCATCTATATCTCCAGGCTTACCACCCGAATATTTCACCGACGCTCAGGGTGCTGAAGCGGACGCCAGCCACGGAGAATAAGATGAGGACAATATCCACGACGCCGAGCAGGGCAGCACCCATCATGAAACGAGGGCAGAAAATGCGGTAGAGCATGAGATGGCGACGGAGATGGCCGGCCCACATGGTAGTGGCCAGGTTAATGGTGGCGAAGTAAAGAAGGTAGGTGCAGGCCGCTTGGATGACATTGGAAAGGATCTTGATGGCAGGGTTTGAGGATTTCGAGGGGGATCCGGACTGGTCTGTGAGTTGGAGAGGTCGCTTCCAAAGGACGGTGAGAGGGACGGCGATGGCGGTGAGTATCTGCGCGCCAAAGGTGTTCAGGACCACAAGAATGGGGGACCAGGGGTATTTGATGGTCGAAAGGGGGATGAAGGCCGTTTCCCATTGAATGCTGCTGAGGACGGCTTGGTGGCCGGTCTTGAAGTAGTAGAAGGACCCGAGTAGCGCGAGGACGATGGGTCCGATGGCGGAGTTGCCCATGACCAGTGCGTTCGTGTCGAGGATTTCGAGGAGAGAGAGAATCTGCCAGAGTAACAGGCCGATGGCACCTTGTCCCATGGGCTTCTGCATAAGGGCAATGCCCAAGCAGAAGTTAACAACGAGAAGAAAGAATCGCGTTCCGTAAACGTTGCCAAAGCCCAGGATTGTGACGGTGGTCCTGGGGGGTTCCTGGGCAGACGCAGGGGCGGCCTGCTTGTCAGCGTCAGAGTTGCCTTTGCTGACGCTGATGCTGATGCACGGCTTTGAGTAGATGAATGCAGTCGTTCCGGCTGCGAATGCAATCGCTAGAACAAGTTGTGCTAGGAATACTCTGATCGACTTCAAGGTCTCCTTGCTCAAGGAGAGCCACTCGCCGTCATCTGCACCCTCGAACAACCAGAAAACTGAGGCGATAAATAGGCCCAATCGGAAACCAAACCCAATCCACAAAGACGCCGCACCTTCATAGGATTTCGATGCAACGTAGAAAGATCTGACAACCGTGGGAAGTATCAGTGTCACTATGAATGGGATAGCAAGTTGCCATGGAGCAGATGTGGAGGAGGTAGACGAAGCGTAATACGTGGAGCGACAGAATGGCATCTGTTCTTCACGACAGAGGCGAGATAGCGAGGCTATTCTACCCAGGGCAACAAAGAGAATGGAATGGTAAACACCCAGGACTCTGTCGGTGGTTGACTTTTGCCGCATAGACGACACACCAGCAAGCACACCAAAAGTGGTGAGGAAAAATAGAAGAATCTCATCTTCCCAGATGGTGTATGAATTGGACGCAAACCCGACTGACTGGCTGACCGTGAAAATGACGGCGAGCCATCCCCACAGAGAATTCGGCAGAGGAAGCACCAGACGCTCCGGTTTAATGAACATTGACCACGAAGCAGTGACAATGCTTCCTGCGGCAGCGAACAAGGCCGACCCCTCAGCTAGCGGCATTTCCATGACGCCCGAGACAGCCAGACATGCGCCAATAACAGCGCCAACTGCAGAGCCAACTCCAGCAGATGAGAGCAAAGAAGTGGTGAGCTCAGTCCGGTCCACCTTCAACCCTCGCGCATAGAACACAAGCAGAATTACTGCGGCGAAAAGAATCATAACACCCTGGATCATACTTGGCACATCAAATTTGGCCCAAAGATCGCGGCAGATATCGAGGGTGCTTCGCTGGTACCGCCTGAAAGAATCATAAACAGGACGCATTGTATCCGCACTCGACTTGCCAAATCTCGGCAGATTTTTCCACTCGGCTTCCGCAGCTTCCCAGAGTTTCAGCGAAAGAAATTCTTCACCATCGTTGGCACTCCGAGATTGCGCATACTCATGCTGATATCTTTTGATCTGGGCGGAAGCCAAGCGGTTGACGGCCACAAGATTCTTCCAGTCATTGCCGCCAGGACCAGCGAAGGCCTCTTCAATCGGGGAACCCAAGTTGTTGAAGGGGATCGGCATACCAAGGAGAAGCGAGAGCGTTGGGACGAGATCGATCTGCGGCACAAATCGCTCTCGAGCATATCTGGGCGGCAAGACAGTGTCCGGGCTCGTCCGACCGAATTTCTTTTGCTTCGAATACATCCATAGCGCCGCATCTACCTCGTCATTCGATTCACCTCCGTGGTCTCCTTTCGAGTCCATTCCATGATCGCCCATCACTACCAAAAGCGTGCTGTCGTCAATTTTAGCAATGAGATCCCGAATGACTTGATCCATCTGCCTGAGTTTGGCGGCCATCGCCGGATGGTTGGGGCCGTAACGGTGGCCGGCATGGTCGACGCCCAAGTAGTGACCAAAGACAACATCCCACTTGGTAGAATTTACCGGATGCAAGAGAGGGAACAGGTGCTCGTTCACGCCATTGTCAACTGTGTGTAGATCCCACACATTGAACGAGTCGAACGGCTTGGTAAGATTGGCGTCGAAATACCCAGGGAAAAGAGAGTGCCAGGTATCATCGCCGAGCTGGATCAGGTTCTTTCCGGCGGCGCGAAGCTGCGCGACAATGTTATCTTCATCGATTGCCGTCCCATCGAAGTTTGAGCCAGCGTCCACAAAGGTCGGCAGGGTCCCGGTTGTCAAACCCTTGAGACGCTGCAGCGTTGTAGTCGGCGGATCGGCAATGAAGGGTAGCAGGAAAGCGTTCTCCGGTGAGTTGACGGCCGTTTCATGCAGAACGGGGATATTGTCGTGGAACAGATTTGCCTCTTCACTCTCGGGAGTCGGCGCGAATGGGACCGTAAAGTCGTAGCGCAAAGCATCGATGATGATGACAATCGCCTTGTCGAAAGATTTCGGGTGCCAGCATCCATCGCCTCCCTTGCCCGCCTTTGCATTTGGTAGCGCATCGTCAAACGGAAGCAGATCGCACGACGACTTATTTTCGAGAACCATTCGCGTCAGGAGGAAACCTTTGGTGAAAAAATAAATCCCAGCAACGTGTAGGAGCCTACATTGTACCCGGTCCGTCAGCATGGCTTTCTGTCAAACTTAAAATGAGCTGCAGCATCTGCAGTGGTAGCTCACAGGATCCATCCTAGCACACCCAGCAGACCGAAGTGTTTGAGTTTGAACTCCGTTTCCAAGAGATTGTTTCGCGCCTCCTGCAGATTGTTCCCCTTCCCCCCTGACAGCGCCTTCGGTACGGGTCCTTTTCGAGTGTCATTGCGCCCCGAGGCTTGTGGCGACGAGGTTCGAGGAGAGGCATTGGGGTTGGGACTTCCCTGCCCCGGGCTTGTTGCCGAAACCATCATGGAGGGGAGGATATATTCCTAAGTTGTCAAAGAGCTGTTCATCTAATGAGAGGCTGGGAGATTGCCGGTTTCCGTGGGATACCAAGAAGCCCCTCGTAAAGCAGGAGGAATTGTATTAAAAGAAAATAGAAAACAAATAGGGGACAAGAGGTGGGCGAAATTAGTCGCTTCCTCCGGAAGAGAAAAAAAAAGGCGAGATGAAGAAAAAAAAAAAACACCTAGTCCCAAGACCTTGATGACCTGTGGATTCACTTGGATTCACAGGGCAGACATTGTCCCAGCGGGAAACCCAATTGCGCACATGAAGAGGAAGCGAGTTCCAGGATTAATCGCAAGTTGTCGAAGAAGAAGTGGGAGAGCTGTGGGCGCGAACAAAAAAGCATCGATGGAAAAGCCCCGTGACGTCGGGGATTCGGCGCTTTCGGCAGGCAATGGGCCAATTCCAGGCTGGTGATTGGCGAGAGCGGCACGGAACATCCAGAACCCTGCGGGAGTGGGGCTCGTCTGAAAAGGGACAACTGTTTACCTCGCCGGCTTGGGACTATACAATTTAGCACATAATAATATATCATGTGCCAGCACAGCATCGTATTTGAAGGCGTAGAGAATTGGGCACCTCAGATAGATACTCTTTGGTTAATGAGTGATCCACACCGCTTGACAGCAATGAAACAGCAATGACCAAGGGTTGGGTGAACAAAGAACGGCTGCAGGCAAGTGGGATGTAATGCTCAGTAGTCACTCCTGGACGGTCTGAACTGTCTATCAGGGGAAAGGAGTAGTAAATAACGTCATAAACCTTCATTGATGTTGTACGAATAAACAAGTTCATTGAGGCTCACTGAAAAGTAGCCGTGCAATGTCAAGTCAGACTAGTTACATACATTATCCAGCTGTAAGGTACTCTAAAGGCAAACCCGAGAATTGTAAGGGTGAGGGTAAGAAAGAACCAAAGAAAATAGCAGACAAAGAAATAATACAACAAGAAAAGAACAGGGGGGTTAGTAGAAAAAAAAAAAAAAAAAAAAAAGGTCGATACAACAGATCGGGGACATAACGCTCTTCAGCCCTAGGGACGTGACAGGGGAGAAAGAGCCAGAGGTGACCAAGCACAAGAAACGAACGCTATAGAAAGGAAAGGGACAAGCAGAAACCAAAGGGGAAAAGGAGAATAAAATAGAGAGACGTTATAAAAATCTCCCTATATTTCCCAGCAGCCCTTTGCTATACACAATTCAGCTGTAGGATGCCTTTAGTTCGATCTTCGGGTGGGTGGCAGGAAGGGAAAGACCATGAAAGCCAGCGGTATCAGCAACCCCGGGCATGAATAACTCAGGGTGACTCGACAGGACGGATAACTGCATATGTGCAAGTCGCGAAAAAAAGACAAAATCAAAAACTCAAATATAATACTGGGATTCGAAGTAAAGCTTCGCCAGAGTATCGTCATGTTTTTTAGGTCGTCGGAAAACAAGGTTGAGGAGCGATCGGATGATAGAGGGGTATCAATGGACGAAAGATCGGGTCGCCAACGGTCGTGGAATTGGAACGGTTGGCATTTCAAGACCATCTAGGCGCATCCCCCTTCTCTTTAAGTCCCCCCATGCGCTCGATATCCAGAGACTGGAAGCGCTCAGCATCGCTAGACTGATACGGTGGAAGGTCCTCATGGCAAGGTTCCAAACCAACACCCCCAGCTTCACTAATTCTGACAACCACAACACGTCCCGACTTGCGCTTTCCGGACTCATCTTCCTCCTCGGGGAAAGTAATTCGGATTTCGGGGACGGGACTCGGCGGGGGGCTCGATGAATTCTCAATGAGGCTGCGCTTCTCGTCGTAGACCAAGACGGACTCGGTCTTGGCATATGGCGGTGCGGAAATCGTCAGGCGGCGGTGTTGAGGTACACATTGTCCGTTGTGTACGGGAAGTTCGGATTGTTCCTTGTTGATGCGCTTGCGACGCAGAACAAGAAGGGCACCAACGAGAGCCAAGCCGAGTAGAACGAGAACCAAGAGCGAAATCAAAAGGTCGACCATAGCAGAAGACAGGCCTTCGTCGTTGTCGTCGCGAGCGACCAGTCGTTTAGAAAACAAATTCGACATGTTTGGCAGGCGAGTTCACTTTCTTTCAAAAAGGGTTGTACTTGGAAGTGTATACGATAATTGTATTGACAAGGGCGAAAATATAAAGTGAAGAATTGAAGTCGTTACTGCAGAGCGTTAAAGACCGAGGTACCCTTGGGCTGGAACGAAACCACTACTTACACCAAAGTTCCAGCAGGGGGAGCGGGTCTTCGAAGGCGTTAAAAAAAATCAAGGAGTAATAGTGCAATAGAACACGAATGGATAAATTGGTTGCTATTGGTATGTTCGAAGAATAGAGAACGTATCAGGTCGGACAAGAGTCAGTCAGTCGGACGAAATGGGTCAGGAGAATCTCAAGTGAATCGACCAGGCTAGGACGGGAAAGAACGGACAGCAAGGTGAACAGCTGAAAGAGTGAAGCCGACACCTGCTTGGGATAGAAAGAACGTGACGAGGAGAGAGGAGGGCGCAAGAATGAGAGAGGGGTTGGAATGGCCGTCCGGGGAATGAGGAAGGAAAGGAAGGAAGGGAAAGGAAGAAAAGAAGGAAAAAGAGAGTGAGATGGAAGGGAGGGAGGGAAAGAGGAGGAGTAGAGCTAGTTAGCGTGCAGGGCCCCAGGGCCAGAGGCAGAGAGAGAGAGAGAGAGAGAGAGAGAGACGAGAGGAGACGGCCAGTCCACGGGTCGACCAACCGGCACGACAGGAACGAGGCGCAAGGGCGCTTACTACTGAGGGCCTCAGGGCCAGAACCTCGAGCGAACCCCCAGCAAGGGTGCATTTTCCAGTCGCTGGCCAACTAGCGGGCTGCGTCGAGGGCGCTAAACAGGCACTAGCTGCAGTGAGAATCCACCGCACGCCGCGTTGTTTGTTGATTTTCTCCTGCAGTGGACCTTGGCAGTTCGCCCGGTGCTGGCGCCACTGAAGCCTAAGTTGGCCCAGGACGGTTAGCCCGGCCTGGCAACGGCACACAGGCCTATCAGGGGGCGGCGGTGCCTGAGAAGGGCCGTTCGTCCGCCCCATCATCCCTCCGCCTATTCGCTGTCATCCCTGTCGCCAGCCTGTTAGCTTAATCCCCTTTTGTCCATCACCATGTCAATCGTGGGTCCACCTTTCGGCCTTTTTGGTTTTTTGGGGCTTTTCTTTTTTTGGCACTTTCGGCCCCTGAATGTGCGAAAGTGGGAAGATTCTGAGATGTCATGGTCTCATGTTCTTCTCTAAAAAGCCGTCGGGAGGACTCGCTGAAGGACTTGGTAGTTGCTTTGTGAATAGATTTAGACATGACCAGCCAGACTATTCGTACATGCACCAACCTAGCAATATCATATGACAAAAATGTATCCGTACATGAACGACAAAGAACCGCTCGATTGTCCCTGTTTTGCCCCTTTTCGGTAAAAAACTGCATCGATCTCCCTCCCACTTCGATGACCTCACGGTGGGGTTGCAGGCCTGATATCCGGCAGAGATCAGATTCAATAAACGACTGGCGGATAGAACTGGTGATGTTCAATGTCATTTCCGCAGGAGGATCTTGGTCGAGTTGGATTGATCGTACGGTGTATATATCCGACTCCGAGACAGGACCGCTATGCATACTGCCGGGGTATTTGCAATTGCATTTACCGCTAACAAGACAACTATATTTTATATACATCATGATCTAATCACCTGTAGATAAGTATCAGTCTACACGGAAGATTGCAGAACGTTATTGAATTTGGGCTACCTGAAAATCAACGGGTTCATGTGACTAAAAAATAAGACACCTTGTTCTTGGTTCTTGTTAGAGGGGCTGTAGCACTTTGTAGCCTGGTCTTCACGTGAAGATTACGCCTCAGGCCAGAGAAAGGGAACCGTCTCATCTTCAGCTGACTGCGTCGTGTTTCAGGGTCTTCAATCCTGGTCAGTATGATAATTGGGCGCATGTTTGGCGTTTCTTATGTAAGTCTGCTCCCATGGCTGCTGTGGTTAGATATATATGAGCGCACTCTTTCGAGCAATAGATGAAGTAATGGAAAGCAATCAGAATTACTACATACCATTTTTCAAAGCATTTGAAAATGTCCTTGGGTGCCTCATATTGCTCCCACTCGCCGTTATCTTTTGTCTTGCTCTCACATGGAAACATTACCGCAAGCCAACGGGACCCTATCATGAAAACTTCAACACCTTCACTCTTTTGGGCGGGGGGAGGGGGAATGAGTCATTTTCAATGGTCAAACTTTGTGGTCAAAGTGATCAAGCTTTCTGAATTAGTCAAGCTTTTTTGTTCCCCGTTCATTATGACACTTACTTGGATATGGCGCACGGCTAGAATCTAAAATCCATGGCATTGTCGCTACTGGCCATGGACATACATCAAAGGCAGTTCGAGTCACCTGGAAGAGGTAACTTTTATAAAGCGTAAAATCTGTCTGATGAGGCGGAAGAATAACCATGAGCGGGGTTCTAGCCCAAGTCTTTGGTAACTTTGGCGGATGCGAATGTCCGCCGCCGGCTGCGAATGCTGCCCGTAGATCAACCCCGTGGAGAGTGTCGACCAGACATTCCCGTGGTTGTCGTCTATGGTACGTACAAGTCTGGATGTTCTAATATGATTGTTGGGGTTATACCCCACTCCACCGTCAGTTTCAACAACTTATAGATGGTAGGCAAGAATGTAGTAAGCTGCTACTGGGCTCGACCGGAAGTGTTGCCTGGACCGAAGAATCAACTTTTGAGTTGCCTCTTCTTCCGGTTCATCTTTCTTCTGAATATATTGTTTCCCCCCCCCTTATTTGTTTGGTGTAACGTTGGGTATCCTTAATTTCCGGTCGGATGTGAAAGTAGAACCTGCATCGGAGTTCCTTCTCTCTGCCTCTGTGGAGCGAACAACACAGTAATAAAAATAGATCAGAAAGACCCGTGATGTATGCGGTACTCAAACTACCACGAGCCGAAGTACTGGTCCCCGTTGTACCTGGTGAAGTTTCCACCTTTCTGCATCTAAATGCCATTGTTGGTCGTTGCGAAGCAGTGGGCGGCATAGTCTCCTCAAGACCCTTACCTACCGGTGGAAGACCTCTCAACCAATTACACCAGATCTATGATGTAGGATTGGTATGTCAACAGCTACTCTGTAATTCCTCGACACGACTAATGCCCACCGGCAGATTTTCGATCCCGGCATGGATCTCCCAGTGCGGGGGTCTCCAGTAGGTCCATTTACATGTAGGGAGGCCAGAACCCGCGGAGGTGGAAACATTATCCGCACACTTTGGGGAATGATCATATGTGGCGTGGATGATGTGGTAGGCACGACTGACCTATAGATTGCATCGGAAGAACAATACCCCAGATGTTGTGAGGGAAGTGTTCAGAGATAAGTTGGTTGGGGATGGGTTCAATGGGTAGAGCAAATACTGGAGGTGGAGGACCACGGGGATTTAAAGAGGATTCGAAGTCTCCAGCCGGCCGAAAGGGCAAGGCGGATGAAACCTTGATCACCGTTGCCTGGGGAGAAACCATAGGGAAGAAGTACAGACATTTAGGTAATTAGCACCTTGAACGGGGAAACATCTTGCGAGGTTGACAACATGACAGAAATGTCGAAGAGAGAATCAATCGGATCTGCGTGGGATTGCTATCGGTCTATGGATGGGGTATGTTTACTAGAGGCCGGAGAGGCAGCCGAAAACAGGACAACGTCAGCGAGACAAACAAGTGGCAGGACTTGTTTTTTATTTTTCCACTTTCTCTCGTCTTCCCTGCACCCATTTGTTTGTTAGTTTGTTAGCTTGTCAGAAAGTTCAGCGACTACTTCTGGCAACCCAGGAAACATGTCATCGTTTCGGTCTGATCTTTAATATGTCGGGAGATACTGATAGGAATAAAATCACTATCCACGGCCATGCTATCCTCTTCTAAGCGGATGGTAAGTAAGTTAGTGTTTTAGTAACAATTAATTTCCATGAAGAAAATCAGGCGAGCTAGTTTAGTGGATCCGATCGGTCGGGCTGGAGCGTAACTTAACTTTCTGCGAACTCGACTGTTCACTGTGACCGAGTATTGTTCACCTCCAGGCTGTCATGTAAGCTCAGAAGATCATACGATGCAATGCTCTGGAACGTCACCGAGTCAGTGAGCGTGCGGAAAAGAAAGCCCGCATTCGATCTCGACCGGAGTCGAATCCGAGTATAAGAGGCTGAGAGGATCTGCTGGTTAGGAACTCAAGTCCGAGCAGCAGCTAAGTACCTCAATACTACGGTGTAGGTTTTCAACTACTTCCTTAGAACACCGGAATTGCCTCGGATTGTCTTCCATGATAGCAGATGACGTAAAAAGAAGTGCTGCGATACTGATCCAAACCAAGGATTTTCGATTCCTTTTGGTATTGCCTGTGGATAACCAAGCTTCCTTCTCCGACTTGGCTCGTGAGACTAGAGAAATAAAGTAAAAAGAAAATAAGATACTACATGTAAGCGTCAATTGTTGGGAGTCATTGCGAGGCGGGGAGAGCGAGAACGCAATAGACCAGGCTCCATGCGTAAACCTAGACCTACACAGTAGCAGCAGTCCCATGGCTACGGCGTTGTAAGTTGAGGCCGGGGAAGCAGACCGAGTTGCAGTGATCAGAGGGGCCGCCTAAGTTGAAGCCTAAAAAGAAGCGGCGGGCGCCAGAGAGATTCGGCGGGTCCCAAGTTTACCATACGTACGGTATGCAATGTCCCCCGAGGCTGGGCGGTACCTGCCCTATGAGTGCAGCGCTCATACTGCGTCCAAGTACCTGAGAGTCCTGAGGCGACGGGATCGACACATCCATGGATGCGGCCGATCACTGCGGTATTGTCACCGAGCCGTAATGGCGCTTGGTTTTTCTTTTCTTTTTTTTTTTTTTTTCTTTCTTTTCTAATTTTTTTTTTTTAGGTTGGCGGTCCTTCTTGCTGCGACACGCAGCATCTTTTTTCCAGCTCAACCTTCCCAGCTTATCTCTATCATCGACGTCCTCATTCCGTTGCAAAGACCTCATATTTCTTCCCCCCCCCCTCCCTTTCGCTTTCAACGTTTTCTTTTCTTTTTAAACTTCTCTTTTTCTTGTGCCTTTTTTTTTTTTTTTATTTCGTTCCCCTCCCCTTCCTTACTTTTCCCCATATTTATTGCCCCCCATCCTCTCGAGGTCTTGTCGAGCACTTCCCATTCTGTGCAACCCGTTCCCTCTGTTCAATTTTTTTTTTCTTTTCCATTAAACAAAATCTCCCTTCTCTTCTTCGGTCAATCCTCACCCATCTAGGGTTGACTGACTATTTGATACCGCTGTGTGATATCTATTACTCGATATTTATTACTGCCCTTCCCCGTCCCTGATCATTTTTTTTTCTTCCCGACTCTTCATCTTTCCCGATAACCCTCTTCCTCCCCACCGTGGAGGCTGGACAAGATTCGCGATTTAAGATTGATCTACCCCGAGCCAACTCTGGGGTGTCATGCCTGATTTCGTCTGTGTCACAGCTGGATTTCGTTAATGCCGTGCTTTGTTTCTCTTCCGCATTCCCATCCTTCGATGCTCCACTAATCACGTCGGGTCGCCTTCTCCATTTGCGCAACAAGCACATTCCTGTCGATACCAGCTGCAAATTTCACGACCCTTTCAACTCCCCCCCCCCTCCCCCTTGCTGCGTCCTATCATCCAAGCTCGCTCAACGCTCGTCTGATTCATCGGCTTCGTCCCCCCTGCCCACTTCCGCCTCGACTTCTCCACACGGCACATGAGGGTGATCTGCGAGATTCGAGCTTCCTGGAGCATGCACGGAGTGTAGTAACGTCGCGACGCACATTGACAATTACGATCCACGGCTACCTACTGAGCATTTTTACGCTGGCAAACGAAAGGGAGATCATCCATTTCTTGTCACCTTGCATCTGCTCCCACTTGCCCTACTTCGAGCATTTTTCTTTTTTTTGCTGTCCACCTTCCTCCCTTTCGCCAACCCCTTCGATCCCTTGTACAGTTTGTACAGTGCCTGACCGCATTACAACGTACACAGCGACAAAAATAAAGGGAACCGACAGCATAATTCTTTTTCCCCGCCCGAACCTCCATCCCTTTTTGACTTGGAATTTTCTTGTGTGTTTTCCGCACAGGTTCCTTGGTGAGTACCCGGTTTTTCTACTCGCACATCTGGCGACGGCTCAAAAACTTGCTAATCATTTCGCTGGTTATTGTGCAGTTGACTCTCTTTCGTCTACCTCGTGCCTCCGTCGGCGCCATCTTATCCTACCCTCAAAACCGCTAAAAGTAAACTCGAGAGCCCAGAACAAAGACTGTCGATCGTATTACATAAAGTTGTCAATCCTTGGACGGTTGCAAAGTTCCTACCGATCTGGTCTGAGGATCCAGTTACCTATTGTTACCGCCCGTCCAAGCGACTGGTGGACTGACCGTGATGGCACAGAATACAAGACCAGTACATAATGTGAGCTTTGGCAATCCAGAATGAATCGGGTGATCTCCTTACTGACGGATGTCCATCAGGTGCGATCGAACCGAACATCCAACATGAGCAATGATAGAACGCGAGCGCCCGCCACAAACATGGGCCAAGGCTTCGGTAGTCAGTCGGGTTGGAATAATATCTGGGGAGATAATTTGGGAGGTAAGAATCGATGCCAACCTGGCTGGATAATTAGGGACTAACGTGTTTGGCGCAGATCAACATGTCGCAGACGGTGGATTAGACGCTAAAGCAGGCTCGAGCTCTCTATTGTCTTCCTCGGAGTCCGATGTGTGGAATGGTCGCCCCAATCTTCCCTGGAACACCATGAAACCCGCGACGGCTGGCTTATCCAGAACGGCAAACACTGGCATGACCACTTCCCCCATCCAAACCCGATCTTCTGATCGAAGCGCAGCCGCTCTCCCGGAGACGGCCGATGCGTCTTATTTCTCTCTGCAGAGGTCATCTGGAGGAGCACCGAGCCACAAGGTTTACTTGAACACCGGATCGGAGGGAATATCCCCGTCTGGAGACGGTATGTCTCTTGGAACCATTGGTGGCTTCAGACCTGAAGGTAGACGTCACGCCAACACATCCTCCGCTTTCGGAGGTAGTCCCGTCGGCAGCGGGTTTCCGATGCGAAATGGCTTGTCTAGTCCGCTTGACAACACGGCATCCGACGGCATGTCGGCCTCCATGACGATGTCCTCTCTTCCTCAGACGCTGCCTGATACCGCCGCTCAGTCATTGGGTCGCAATGTATATGCACACGCCTCTTCCAATTCCGCTTCGTTTGCTCCCGCTAGACCACCTCACTCATCGTTTCCCTCGTTCCACTCGGAGAGCCAAGGGTTCGAAGGGCGGTACGGTAGTCACTCCGTCGATCTTAACGCCGGGCTTAATAATTTGCAACTGAATGACAACAATTTGGGGGCTCACAGTGCTGGAAACCGGCCCGCTTATATGTCTCACCCCTCCTTGGACGGCTCTCTTCAGCGTCTCAGGTACGCGACTTCAACTGACGAGAGCAACTACACGGCTTATGTAAATGAAGCCCCGTCGGACCTGTCATTGGCGTACTCAACGACGCGTCCCCGATTCGGTGACGGACCGATCTCGCCTACCGATTACGCCCGTATGGAAAGCCCCTTCCACCCGACTTTGGACAATGGACAACTCTCTGCCCCGCATTATCGAAATGCCTCCGGGAGCCGCATCTCTGACCACCAAACCGCGACATACGACCGACGCTTGCGGGGAATGGCCGCGGAACAGGATCTTGCTGCGGCAAATGTCAATCCTCTGCAACGGATGGCTTTTCACGGCGCGTATGATGTTCAACGCTATCAAAACCCAGGACTTCAGGGAATGCCTGCCCTTTACGCCCCAGCAGCTCATGTAAATGCGGCGGCTCTTGCTTCTAGAGGTCTCCAATCAGACACTGCTCAGGCGAACAGGAGTTCGGTGCTGGAAGATTTCCGCAACAATAGCAAGGGTAACAAGCGATACGAGCTGAAGGTAAATTTCCGCAACAGCCCGCTGTAAATCACTTTTCGATGTCTGACGAACTGCCCATAGGATATATACGGTTATGTTGTCGAATTCAGTGGAGATCAGCATGGATCCCGGTTTATCCAGCAAAAACTCGAGACCGCAAACAGTGACGAAAAGGAGATGGTGTTCCGGGAAATCCAAAGCAACGCGCTGCAATTGATGACCGATGTTTTTGGCAACTACGTTGTACAGAAACTTTTTGAACACGGCAACCAGACTCATAAGAAGGTTCTAGCTAATTCGATGAAGGGACATATCCTGAGCTTGTCCCTTCAGATGTATGGATGCCGTGTCGTGCAAAAGGTAAGACCATCTTAATGTTAGGCTGCTGAGAATCCTAAGTTACTGACGCCAGCGTAGGCATTGGAACATATTCTTACCGATCAGCAAGCAACAATGGTCAAGGAATTAGAAAACAATGTTCTTCGCTGTGTTCGAGATCAAAATGGAAACCATGTGGTTCAGAAAGCCATCGAACGGGTGCCATCAGAGCATGTACACTTCATCATTGATGCCTTCATCGGCGGCGTGGAGAAACTTGCCACTCATCCTTATGGATGCCGTGTCATTCAGCGGATGCTTGAACATTGCAAGCAGGTGGACCGCGAGCAAATTCTCTCAGAGTTGCATGCCTGCACAACCAAGCTTATTCCCGACCAGTTCGGAAATTATGTGATCCAACATGTGATCGAGCATGGCGAGGAGAAGGATCGTTCCGCCATGATCAACATTGTCATTTCGAACCTCATGTCTCATTCGAAGCATAAGTTCGCCAGTAACGTGGTTGAGAAAAGTATCGAATTTGGCGAAGAAGGCCAACGCTGTCACATCATTAGTATGCTCACGCAGAGCAACGACAGATCCGAAAGTCCCCTGCCCGCACTGATCCGTGATCAGTATGGCAACTATGTTATACGTAAGTGGCCCTTCGGCTCTTCGCCGCATTTGAAATCCTGGCGCTGACCCTCGTCGCAGAAAAGGTATTGAGCAAGCTGAAAGGCGAAGAGAGGGAGACTCTCGCGGAGCAGATTCGGCCCCTACTTGCCGGCTTGAAAAAATACAGCTATGGCAAGCAAATTGCTGCCATCGAAAAATTAGTATATCCTTCCGGTGGCGTTCCTCCCCCGGCCCATGCCAGTCATACCTCGTCATCTACTACGCCCCCCAACTCCCACAAATCCTCTCCTCAGCCCTCCAAGCGCTCTGTGAATGGATCCGAGAGCGGTCGGGGGCCGGTTGTCGGGGCGGCACCGCCTACACCACCTCCCACCGACACTCAAACCAATGTCGACGGATCGGTCGAACAAAAGAGTGTTGCCAAAAGCACCGTGACTCCTTTGGCCGAGTCCGAGTCGGCTGATGCCATGCCGGCCACGTCGGTCAACACCAATGGCACCACCTAAATTCGAAAGGCGAACGTCACACTCCTCTTTTTTGCTTCTCCTGTCCAAATTTTTTATGGCTTTTTATTTATCCTTTTTTCTTTACTATCTTCCTTTCTCCCACACCACCCCTTCAATCAGTTCATTTTTAATCCAAGCGTATACATACAGGTCTTCTGAGGGGTATGAGTCTTCGAGGTTAATTACTTTTTTTTTTTTTCTGCCTTTTATTCTTTCACGGGCATGACGGCGTAAAAAGCAAAGGGTATCATGGCGGGAGGAAAGGGGGTTTGTGCGATTTCTATACCTGCTCCTGTTGTTTTTCTTTTCTTTTCTTTTGTTTATTTCTTCCATGTCCCTATCACTTTCCACCCTCCCTCCCCTTGTCTTGAAACCTTGCTACCTTTTTTAATTTGTCAATGGTCTTCTCTTCAACGTTTTTGTCAGAAGGTTCAATGTTACGAAAATGAAGCCACGCCTCCCTAGTCGTTGATCGTTCTGTTCTTTGCTTCTTGTTCAAATTATGAGGGTCGGCGTCTTAAATGGTTGAACAAAGGATACCGGGATTCCACTCTTCTTTGACCTGCAGAGGTCGCAAAGATTCGAGACCTTGGACATATGGGACGAATCCGGAATTAGGGAAAGAAAATGGGATTTGCTCGGAGCATCTAGCATGCTTTGTTTGCTTCCAATCGGTATACAGCCAAATGAATTCAGAACGCTGTTGTACCTTGCCCAAATTGCTGTCGATAATTGCTCTTGCTTAATATTACTATGAACGGACGAATGTTAATGGTTAGTTGAGCGGACTTAAGAATTCGTAGAGTGTAGATGTAGAGTAATAACGGACCTCTTCATAGGAGATATTCTCGTGATCTCTCTTATCGGTACTTATCGCCACGTGACGTCTTCGTCTTCGTCCGTCTCCAATCAATTCTTCCTCTCCTCACTACTTTGCGCGAGGAACTCCGATCTGCTGGATTTCACTCTACGAGTATTCTCTCATCTCCTAAATACTGCAAATACACCAACTACTCTATCAACGCGCTCCAGCATCCACTCTACCACCACGACCACGAACCTCTACCTTCACCAAGCTCTCCACCCCTCCACACGCATACGAAACCACAACCAACTCAACTCACCAACCTCACCTAACTCTCTCATACCCTCAGCCTGAAAGTAAAGCAACCCCCACCCTCAAAACCAGCCAAACAACCTTTCAAACACAAGAAAAGAAAGAAAGAAAATGTCCTCAAACGTCGGCCTCTCGACCCCCCGCGGAAGCGGAACATCGGGGTACGTGCAACGCAACTTCGCATTCATGAAGCCGCGCACGGCGGGCTACGGGGCGCCGTATCCGCCCGTCTCCTCTGGCGCGAACGCCACAGACCCCGGGCGGCCTTTTAAGCAGAGGATGCCGGATCGGCAGATCTTGGAACATGATCGGCGGAGGGCGGTTGAGGTTAAGGTGATGGAGGAGAGGGAGAGGTTGGAGGAGGTGAATGAACGGTTGGAGGAGGAGATGGAGGGGAAGGATAATGAGGGGAACAAGGGGGATGTGGAGGAAGGCGAGAAGGAAGATGGCGAAAAGGGAGCCAGCAAGAAGGAGGAACAGGAGAAGGAGAGGATCCTAACGGACGAAGAAATCGACGAGCGATGCGAGGCTTTGCGCGAGAAACTACTTAAAGAGCTCGAGGCCGACGAGGCGCGGGAACAACAGCGTGGGGGGCAGCAGCAGCCGGCGTCGAGGAAAGGATGGGGACGCGATTTGCCGCCAAAGGAGAGGCGCCAGTTCAAGTCTTACCAGGTGCATGAGCAGGCGGAGGCCAAGATTGAGGAGAGCGAGCGGTTGCGTAGGGCGTTGGGCATTAGGGAGGATCGGGAGACGGGGGAGTTGTCGAGTGGATTCCGGGGACGGGATTCGGAGGGGAGGAAGAGGGAGGGGGATCGTGAGAGGGATTGAGGTTGGGTTGGTTTGGCTTCCTCGATTTGATTTCGTTTTCCCTGTTTTGTTGTTGTTCCTGTTATTTTTCTTCATGGGGGGTTTGTTCCTGGCGTTGTTGGGGATCGTTGGCTTCATTTGCATTTCTTTGGATCAACTTGTATGTATAACCTCGAAACTACTATGGATATGACTACGGTCGAACAAGCATGAAACCAGTCTACAGTGTGACTAACGAATGCAATATATCTATTCGTATCAATTCAACTTTTAAAGATAAAGAATTCCCTGCCTGCTAATACGCTCAAGTAGCCTTATATACAGGACCTCAAGCTAAGCACCGAGCTTCTCGATCACCCATCCCTCTCTGGGGTCTTTCTTCTGAACCACCTTCTTCGCCGGCAACGGCCATCCCATGCGCCCAGTCTCACCCACCAGCGACGGAATAACCCAGCAAGCGCGCCGAGGCGGAACGCCGCCCAGCTCTTCGATGTTCCCAATCGGTTTACCGTACTCGATCAGTGGCGTGCCCTGCGCAATGGCCGAGAGTTGCAAGCCACTCGGGGACACGAGAGGATACATTCTGATCTTAGACGCCTGCTCGGACACCATCGATGGCGACGACTGCTGCAGATGCGAGTAGATGATATACTGGGGCATCTCCTTCGGCGAGAGGTTGGCCATCAGCGACGAAGGGTGCACGTAGACTGCCTTCTCGTGCAGCTCGACCGCGTGTCCCTCGCGCGAGCTGAAGAGCGTGAAGTACGGGACGTCGATGGCTCGCTTCGGCTTCCGGTCCATCTCCGGGGGCACTGGGGCTAGGTCCGCGCGGATGGCCACGTTGTCGATAAACCCGGCCGCGATGATCTGTTTCAGCGCCTTGACTTGCTTCTCCGTCGGCTCGGGAAGACGGGCCTGGTACGCGGAAATGAGACCGGGGTTGTTGGTTCGTACGATGTCGGTCAGTTGGCTGCGCAGCTGCGTGGCTTCCTTGAAGGCCTTGGCCCGCAGGAACATCTTGTCGCAGAATGCGTCCCCGTCGGAGGCATAGCCGTAGGCGCAGATGGCGGACAGGTATTTGAGGGCGTCGGCGGTATCGTCGTGCTTGCTGAATAGACGATGGGCTCTGTTGTAGTCCTTGTGGCGTTGCTCCCTGGCGGTGTCTTCTAGTCGGTCTGAGTTCGTGTAAATTCCGCGTTCGTCGTCGTCCTTGGCGGGCGTGGGATCGATCTGATTCTCGGGCACGAACAAATCGCCGACAGCTAAGGCTGCAACCAGTGCGATGACATAGGGCATACAGCCGTGCTGATGGCCGATGTGCAGCATTTTACCGAATCTGGGAGACAGCGGATAGGTGGACAGCCGGTTTCCGATCTGGGTGATCTTTCCTTGCGAGGAGAGCGCGCCGAGGTTCTTCAGCAACTTCTCGGCCTTTGCGAGACCCTGACGGCTTGGGGGTGTTGGGAAGGGGAAATTGATGACGTTGTGAAGACCCATGCTCTTCATCTGTAGAACGACTCCCTCGATGGGCGTCCGAAGAATTTCCGGATCGGTGTATTCGGCAAACTCTCCTTCATACACCGCAGATGAGTAGAGTCGGTAGCAGTGACCAGGTCCAGTTCTACCGGCTCGTCCGGCTCTTTGGTTTGCACTGGCCTTGCTAATCCAGTCCACCTGGAACTTCTGTACTCCCGTCGCCAAGTCATACTGCTTTTCCTTGGCTCGTCCGCAATCGAAGACATACTTGATGCCCGGGATTGTAAGACTGGTCTCGGCGACGTTGGTAGCCAAGACAATGAGTCGCGAATTCTCTGGGGGCGGTTCGAAAACCTTCAACTGCTCCTTTGTAGGTAGTTGCGAATACAAAGGCAACACATGGACTTGGGTCGACGAGTCCATTGCTTCTTCCTCCATATCAAATCCTTCATCAATATCCGAGTCATCCAACCCCGTGATTTCAATGTCACTGTCGTCGTCGTCATATGCATTGCCGGGGTTGGATAGATCGGTTCCACCGATGTCCAAGTCTTCTGCTTCAAGCGGTGCATCGTTTGCTGAGAGCTGGACCTTGGCTTGGGCAACATCACCCCGCTGAGTAGGTTTGAAGGCCTGTTTCAGACGCTTTGAAAGCTGTCTGATCTCGTTTTGTCCGGTCAAGAACACCAGCATGCCTCCAGGAGGTAGCTTGCGGTGACCCCTCGAGACCTTCCGGTACAATTCCTCAACATAATCGCGGTGGGTTCGCCGGGAGAAGTGCACGGTCACAGGGTATTGCCGGCCTTCCGCCTGCACCAGGGGCGGTGCTCCGTGACGGAAAAGACTAGCATTCTGCGTGAAATCAGAGATACGCAGAGTCGCCGACATAACCACAAGCTTAAGAGGTTTCACCGACGGGTCCTCTTCACTCATGGTCTTTCGCAAGTCGACGATGCGACTGACCATACCGATGAGTATGTCAGTATTGACACTTCGTTCGTGGGCTTCATCAATCACAATGATAGAATATTTGCTCAAAGAAAAGTCCTCGGCAATCTCTCGGATAAGAATACCATCGGTCATGAACTTGATCGCCGTTTTCTTTGACACGGTGCTTTCGAACCGAATCTGGTATGAAACTTGGTCGGAATAAGAGCCCAGTTCATCACCAACTCGTTTCGCCATACTAACAGCAGCAACTCGTCGAGGCTGTGTTACTGCAATCATGCCGGGGTTTGGACTGTCGGGGTTACCAAAACCGGCTTCAAACAAAAATTGGGGCAGTTGAGTAGTTTTTCCACTACCAGTAGCTCCCCAAATCACAATGGAAGAGTTGTTGTAGATTGCTTCCATGATTTTCTGTTCCTCGCCCACAATCGGTAGTCCCAAACGCGCATTCTGCATTTCCTCCGTACGTTCGACTGGTACACTGAAAGCCTTTCTGAACGGGTTGCCCTGGGTCACCTGGAGCTCTGGAGGCAGCGGCTCCTCCTGATAAACGGTATTTTGGGCAGGCTTCTTGGATTCGGGGACAATTGGTAGGTCCTCATGTACAACGGGACCCGTCGTAGGTTGGAATCCTGCAGCTTCATTGATTTGCTGTCTTGCCCATGCCTTGAAAGCAGACTGACGTGGCTTCGGTTTATCATCTTCCTCTTCCTCTTCGTCTTCGTCCTCGTCCTCGTCGTCATCGCCATCGTCTTCACTGTCATCTTCCCCAGAACCGTCTGTCCCTGACTCTTCCGAGTTATCGTTCTCATCCTCCTCCTCCGCATCACCATCTAGGTCAGATGCGGATTCATCATCCTCATCCTCATCCTCCTCGTCATCGGAATCGAAACCTTCCCATGGCACATCTTGTGTAACTACTACCGGCTGCTTGGCTTTGGGGGCCTGCTTTCTCTTCTTGAGGACTGGGAAGCCATCTGGACCGAGTTCAAGAGGGCGCTTTAGTCCACTACCGCTTGGTCCTGCCGGCTGGGGGATTTTATCGTTAATTGTCACTCCTGACGGGGTGAGCGAATCATCGGAGTCATCGTCTGAATGCTCTAGCTCGGGGCCGCGTTCATGAGCAGCGGTAGGTGCCGATGGTCTATCACTCTCGTCATTCCTTTTGCGCTTGCCGAGCTCTTTAGAGCTTTGAAATGCTGAGGTATCGGTCTTCGATTTTGCAAGTTTCTTAAGTAGCTCGAGGTTCTCTTCTTTCTTAAGTTTATTTTCCTGCCCGGTTTGTTAGTGGAAAGATCACAATTGATTCCAATTCACCCTATTGATCCACTTACAATATACTTGTCTAACCGTTTTTGTTTCTTCGAAGAGATGTTGGTATGTTGCGATCGCAATTCATCTCTCAGCTGCTGTCTCTTTGCTTCCTTGTCGCTCTTGGAGACGGGCAATACCTCCGCGGCATTGGTGTCCACCGGAGTGCTGGTTGTTGCAGCATTTTGTTTGTGCTTTTGCTTTCGTTGACGGGGTACGAATTTGGGCATGGTGTTATACAGCCAGGATACCTCTGTCTCTAGCTGAAGACAAAGGCAGCAAACCCCAGATTGGACTGTAGAACAGAGATTTGTTCCTCACTGATGAAGGCGGAGGAAATGAAAAAAATCAGGCGGCGTGGACATTCTGCTGGAAGGCGGTGAGTTTATTCTCACCGCCCGGTGATCGCACCCAGACGCCCGTCCCGCACTTGTTCTCCTACACTTCTCCGCCGCACTCTTAGTTCACCTCTGGGAGTCTGTTTGGATTCATTGCATCCTTCTGTCATTGATATCATCCCGTTCAGATAGAACACGAAAGACAAAATAAAGAAAAGGAATAATTTGACCCAGAGAAGAACAGGTTTTCGCACCCGAAAACAGCAAAACAACAAAAACAACACGTGCGGGGACATTCCAACACATCTGTCACCATGGCTGATTCTTTCAACCTCGACTCGTTTCAGGAGTCACTGAATCTTCCATACCCTGCTGCCACAAGGCAATCTTCTGGGATTGTAAATGGGATCAAAACAGATGTCATGTGTGTGAACTTCAGTGATAGGATCCTAGTGACAGTCTCACAAAAAGGTCGACTAGGCCATTGGGTATGTCCTTCACAAGACGTCCGTCCTCGCTTTCAACTAACAAGTAGCAAAGTTACATGTACCGCTGGAAAACCACAATCCTGGGACAGAAGGGCATCACACCATCTCAGAGGCATCGGACGACAGTTTACTGCCAATCAGTAGCTTAACTGCCACCTCGCTACTTGGAGGCCGGATTCCTAGTCATGAAACCATCGGTCAGCTCTATGCTCGTCAAATTGGGAGTGTCATTGTGACGAAAACCCCCAACGAAACTCGACTCCTTGTTGTCGGGCTTGGTCTGGAAGCCGCCGAACCAAACAGGGATGTTTTCTTTGCCATCATAGACCTTGTGCTCCAATGTCTCTAAAACCAGGCTCGACCTGAAGAGAGTGAGAACAGAAAACTCACAGATCCAAACCGCGAATCCTATTCCCTGGTATTTCTTCTTTGGTCTCTCGATCCTCACGTTGTTAATCCTCAGGCCATGCACGAGTCGGCACAGCATGCTTCGCTCCTCCTCATTAAAACCCCTGAAGCGCAACTGCCCAAGGAACTCGAATGCGCCACTAAATAGGGCCTTAATCAAGTCATTTTCGTCAAACCCCGGGATCTTCCAATTCTCATTGGCGACAACGGTCAAGGAATAGGTCTTCAGAGGCTCTCCCATTCGCAAAGTTGTGATGAATTCTGAGAAAGCCCAGCGGCGCCGCAAGGCAACATTGAAATCTTCTGATCCCAACAAGAGGAACATTGATCCATATGACCTCTTCCACGTGGAGGAAAGAGTACGGCAGGGGTACTCAAGGTACTTATGATGGCTCACACAGCTACAGCATCCAAGTGGTTTAGGCACGCGTCGAAGGACATCTGCAGAGAACGAACCAAACGTCCTAAGGAAAAGAGTGCGGTAACTCAAGCAATGGAAAAGGGCGATGGAGCATTCATGATAAATGGTATGGCAAGTTCTGAGGAGTGCCAGTTTCGCCAACTTAACGCGCTTGGTCCTGCCTATTTCGACGGCACTGAGGTCATGGATGAAAGAAGCCTCATATATCCTGAATCTGACCTGAATAGGCAACCAAAAGAGTTTGCAGCGCAGGTTTCGATTTCCAAGGATTAGGGGCTCTCTCACCAACCTGCTTGCTTCGGAAACAATTGTGTTATGGTAGCTGGGCTTGGCATTGTGTTTCACCAGTCGAGTCAAGCTAGGAATTTCTTCGTCGTGCTTTTCCTGGTGAAACTGAATTGTGACTCTATTTCGTCGCGTCGCATTAGCAGCTGAGCTTATCACGCCGAATTACCAATCAACAACTCACCCAGAATTGGAGGGATCAAGACGGCGAAATAGGGGAGCCGGTCTCTTTCTTTTCGCGTCGACACTTTCGGCATTTTGGGCATTTTCCTGAAATATTGCCTGGCAATTCTCTTGGTTGTGTTCCTGAGGAATCACCTGGGTGACGGTCTCTGGGGCATCTTTTACCTCATCCTTTTGCGGGGCCGGAGGACCCTCTGCCTGAGGCACGTCACTCATCGCTTTTAAGGAGAAGAGGATCACCGGTCTGAACTATCTGATGGAATGGTAGTCCTTTACGAGAGATTGCCACGTGAGGTGGTGGTTGTGAAATGGTTGCGGGGTGAAGGAGTAGGACGAAAGGTTGAGTGAGGAATCTCATACGCTCAGAACTGTACGTACAATACACAACACACTAGGTTGACTTGAGTTAAGTAAATGCCTTTTCTGCTACTGCCTATCTATCACCCTTGCTTTTGCTGAATTAATTAAATAACTGAACTACTCTTTGTAGTTGGTAAGCTAGTGAATAAGATAGCCTTAATTGGTATACAGTACAGCTAGTTACCAAAGTTGGGGTGATCTAAGGCTACAGTGGATACTTTTGGGAAAACGAAAGTAGAATGATATTGATACAAGATATTCATGCACCAACATGCTATAATATTGATATTCATCATTCACAAGCTATAATATTGATATTCATCATTCACAAGCTGAAAGTTCCCAGTCCATACTCACGGACAATCCCGTCCGCCCATGCTCACGTGACTTCACACACGTGACGCGCAACCATACATAGTCTCACTGACCTCCAGTACAAGCATGTCAACATCTCCCCCATCCTTTGCCCCTGTCTCATCTATGCTCACGGCGACCTAAAATTGACCTGATATCTGCTGTACATGGCTTGCTCCTGCATTCGAGCACAAACGCTCACTTGACCTTCTTCTTTCCCGTGTCGCATCATAAACATAAGCTGTTCTATCCGAATAAGTGCTGATCTGGAGAGGTATTTGGAGCTGCTACCATCTTAGAAAAGACACCCTCGAACATTTCTGGCTAATAATGATACAGTCTCCAAGTTTTGAGTCTTCTCTCTAACCATCCCCTTCATTCACTACAAAGTCATCTACCTTTCCTCCACCTCCCTCATCTTCTCTTTGTCATTTATCTATCTATTTATCATCAAATCTCTTCCGGAATATATCATGTCTGATACAAGAGGTGATGATCAAGATGATCGTGATATCAGAGCAGCTATTGCTGCCTCCCTAAGAGACTTCTATGGCTCTGATTCGCAAACTCGGAGCAATGATAGCCAAGGTGGCATTGTTGATTTGACTGGGGATACAGATGACGATGATGTTGTAGCCGCGCAGCCAAAGTCAAAATCAGTGATCGGCGTTGATACAGATAGTGAATCGACTGTTGCTTCTGTTGAAAACCTTGGTGGTGGTGATGATGATGACGACGATGAAGATTTGAGGAGAGCTATCGAGTTATCGAAGCAAAATTTCGGGCATGGTCCAGGCTCGCCACAGTCTCCACTGTACATTTCCGACCATGAGCAGGCCTCGAAACCAGTTGCATCTCAACAAACCCGCGTCTCGTCGAGCGAGCAAAATGCACCAGGACCCATGGGTGTACTTGGCTTGAATCGAAAGCAGATGGAACAGGAGCGCCTCGCGCGTCTTGCCAAGAGGAAACCAGAAGATACCCCATTGTCTGATGAGCGCGAGAAGAAGCAGTTGAAATCCCAGGCATCTCCGAAGGCTCAAATGAAGAAGGATCTTGACAAGCTTTCAACTACCATTGATTCGTCCAAAGCACAAATCACACGTCCAGTGGCTAGCACGCCATCTCCTAACATACCCTCGCCTCAGCCGTCTGTTCAGTTCCCTGCCGGTGTGGTCAAGAAGACTTGGTCCTATTCTAGTCCGCGCCGTGGTGATGATATCAAAATCGAAGAAGTCTTTCAAAGATCGAACTTAGAACTGGCGGTTCTAAGCTCATTCATGTGGGATATGGATTGGCTCTTTTCCAAACTTGACACGCGTTATTCTCGGTTTTTGTTAATAATGCAGGCCAAGGATGATGCAACAGTGCGTTCTTCCTCCCCATATCTCTATTGCCTAACTGATTTAACCATACTCCTGGAAATAGAAGCGTCAATACGAGTCAGAGACAGCAGCCATGAAAAACCTCAGATTATGTTTTCCTCCTATGGAACCGCAAGTGAACTGCATGCACTCCAAGTTGATGCTGCTTTTCCACAAGGATTATCTCCGGATTGTGGCCCCAACTGCAAACTTGACACCGTTTGATTGGGGTGAGAAGGGCGGCGTCATGGAGAATGTAGGACTCACCTGGGCCTTCATGGGATGAAGTTGCTAACAAGGAGACCTAGTCTGTTTTCCTGATCGATCTCCCGCAAAGTCTCGATAAAACTTCCGAGATCCCCAAGACTGCCTTTTACGAAAACCTGGTTTATTTCCTAAAAGCCAGCACGCTGCACGAGAACATCATTGCCAAGCTTGGAAACTATGATTTCAGCAAAACTGAACATTTTGAATTTGTTCACACCATGTAAGTTTTCTCCTGATGTAACAAACCAAGAAGATACCACTAACGTACATTAGCGGTGGTGCTCACACAGGAAATGCATGGAAACGAACAGGTTATTGCGGTCTGGGTCGCGCAGTGACTTCACTCGGCCTGCAGACACCCAAACCGGTCAACATTGATTTTGTGGTATGAGTCCAAATAAGCCCAGCATGCCGTGTACTCTACTCATGTACAAACAGACATCATCTCTCGGCTCCTTAACGGACGAGTTCCTGAGATCCTTATACCTCGCCTCACAAGGTAGATCCCATCCACATGAATACTATACCCTCCAACTAACCAACCGTCCCCCCAAAGGCGACGACGGATCCACCGAGTTCACTCTCCGCACCGCCAAATCCTTCCCTGCGAGAAGTCGCACCAACCCGAACAAGGTGATCCAGAAAACCACCGGCGAAGAATCCAAAAGCCGGTTCCGCGTCTACTACCCATCCCAGGAAGTCGTCAGGGATTCTCGCGGCGGTCCCCAGAATGCAGGAACCATCTGCTTCTCGGAGAAATGGTACGAAGGCGCTAAGTTTCCTCGCCATGTGCTTCGCGACTGCAAGAGTACGCGTTTCGGGCTGTTGATGCACAATAAGGTAAGTCTAGCTAGACTGCATTTGCTCGTGCTTGCTGGCATGATCCATCGCTCTGATCGACTTTCTCTTTCATACTTGCGGGTGTTGTTGTTTACGTCTTTACGTGGTTTTTTACGTATGCTTACCTCTCTGATCCTGGATAAAACAGCTCTTATACGTCCGACCCGATGAACCGATTCCAATGAAAAACAACACCCAATGTCGCGCGTGGGCGTATGTCGGGAGTGCCAATCTCTCTGAAAGTGCCTGGTGAGTGGATTCAAACGGAGGAGGACATGGTTACACAATCCCCCATCTTCTCAATCTATTTATCTATCTTCCTACTTGGTCTTTTTTTCTTCTTTTTCCTTTCCCCGCAAAGCCAATCAATTCTCTGACCTAAGAAACCAAAATTGAAGGGGCCGTCTCGTCCAAGACCGCTCAACCAAGGAACTGAAACTGAACTGCCGCAACTGGGAATGCGGTGTTCTTGTGCCTGTCATCGAGCAGAAGAAACCAGACACCAAAGCTGAATCTACGGACAAGGACGAGGCCGAGTTCGTTGATCCCGACGAAACGTCCTCCGAGTCCTCGAGTCAGCTGGGTAAGGAAGATGAAAAGGAACCCGAGCCCAAACCAGTCGACCCCGAGTCAGCTACCGGTTTAGATGTGTTCAAAGGCACCATCCCAGTGCCCATGGAGTTTCCTGCCGAGCTATACGGAGCGAATCTCACACCGTGGTATAATTCTACCTTTTGAGTGAGAGAGACAAGGAATGTGGAATTAGAGGGAACAATCAATTGGGTATAGATTGGTTGAACTATCTAAGAAGATATGATATGATATGACATTAATAAAATGGTGGCGTCAGTGGGAATACCATGATTCTTCCAAAGTTTTTCTGCCAGTTCCAAAAGAAATAAAACACACACGCTGTCTATCTTGCTGGTTGAAAATGTTCCAATGACAAAACTTTTTTCTGCTTTTCTTGCAACATTTCGTATATTAGATTTTCTCAACTCTGGCTTCTGCCATGTTGTTCGATTCCGATCCTATAATTTTGGAAAACGGAGAGAACGGCAAAGAGAATCAGAGGCAAGTGCCAAGTAATCAAGTGATTACTGCTGGGCTTTCTCAGACTTCTTGGTAAAGAGGCCCTTGATACCATTGATGATCATGCCGAAACCGCCAAAGATGTATCCGATGCCAAAGGACCAGCCCCGGACACGAACGGTGTAGATGAAGAAGTAAACCAAGGCCCAGTTGATGATCACAAAGGCCAAGAAGATACCGAAGCAGCGCCACTTGTCTCCGTCGTGGACGTTCAGCGTTTGCATGTACTCCATACCATCGCGGTAAGGGCAGTACTGGCAGTCGGAAGTGGCGTTGGGATCGACCAGATATCCGGCGCCGGCGATGTTTCTGACGAAATCGTTGGCGTAGTCACCGCAGGTGGAGCCGGGGGGCGGGTCGAAGTGCGTCGACTCCATGGAGGTGCAGTTGATTTCGACCGATGGGAACACGCTGGAGATGACACCGCGAAGCCACCAGGTGACGGGGTTGACGTAGTACATCCAGTACTTCCAGAAGACCGGGTAGTCACTGTAAGGACGAACAATACCGTTGAACAGGTTGACCATGACGAAGAAGAAGGGGAGAACCTATTAGGATTCGATTGTTAGTATTGGACAGTGAGATAACGAAAGGAGAGGAACGTACGTTAGAGATGACAGTGAATGACGGCGCAAAGGCACAAATCCACTGTCCCCAGCTAGCCTGAAACAGGAAGAAAAGCATGGACATGAGGAACACGTATCCAGCACTGCTCGAGTCGGTGGGGAATCCAACTGGGTAGTACCACAGCAGCCAATAGATGAGGCCGGAGATGATCGCCATCGGGATCTCACAGACAACGTTGGCCGTGCAGAAAGCGAACCAGCCGTAGATTCGACTGGGGTATTCACGAGCTTCCCAGAGGGCGCGGTTGATGTAAAACTTGGGCACAATACTGTTCAGAACGATGGGAGGAATCAGGATAATCAAGAAGATTGAGAACATGCGGTTCTGCATGCTGGCCAGGGAATCGTCGAGCATCCAGAAAGTCTATGATAGGGTTAGCAACGCGCAGAAGCAAAGGAGACGAGAGTCAACTTACAAATCCGTTGAAGATACCAATAATAACACTGACGAACAACTTTCCATAGTAGTACGATGGGTCTCTCCAGTACTGCCTGAAAATTCGCTCGGTAAGGAGAACAGTTTGGGTCCAAGTCGGAGCAGCAAACTCATATTGAACTCCCTTCTCAGCGATAGGGATTTTGCTGCGCTCTTCCCTGATTTGCTTGATTTCATCCAAGATCCGGCGGTTTTGGTCGGAGTTTTTCCATTCCTCGTTCCAATCAAAATTTTTCCCGTCCTTCTTAGTTGCCTTGGCTGCCGTTTCCAGGATGAACTCGGCAACGTTCTTCGTCGGAGGGCAAACAACACCGCGGTCGGCAAAGTATTTGATCACATCACGGCCCTCGTGGCCGACAGGACCAAAGTAGAAGGTGTTTCCACCCGGGTTCAAGGCCAGGATCATATCGAATTGTTGAATGAGCATGGACGACGGCTGGTGAATAGTGCACACAATAGCCTGTCCTGCCTGCGAGAGTTTCTTCAGGAATCGAACGATTGAGAAAGCTGCTTGACTGTCGAGACCACTGGTAGGCTCGTCCAAAAACAGGAGAAGACTGGGTTTAGCCGCCAATTCAACACCGATAGTAACTCGCTTCTTCTGCTCAACATTGAGAGAGCCGATGATGGCGTCCTGAATGTCTTCCAATTCCAAAAGGTCGATAATCTGGTTCACGTAATCAAGCTTCTCCTCCTTGGGGGTGTTTCGATCTTGGCGGAGGATTGCTGAGAACTCAAGCGCTTCTCGAATAGTAGACGTGTTGTCGTGGAGGTCCATCTGTTCACAGAAACCAGTGCCTCTCTGGAAATCGGCTCCGAGAGGATGGCCATCGACAAGCATGTCGCCGGTGACAACTCCCATCTTCTGACGCTGAGCCAAAGTATTGAGAAGCGTCGTTTTACCTGCTCCAGAAGCACCCATCAAAGCGATCATGAGTCCTGGCTTCGCATATCCATTGACACCGTTCAGCAGCTTTCTAGTTCCGCCACCGTAAGGCACCGTGTATTCGACATTTGACCAGGTGAAAATGCGATCACTGGAGGAGATACGGTTGAAGGTATCAGCGGCACCGGAAGAATTCGCCTCTCCGCGAGACAACGCAGCGTCATCTCCCGCGTTTCTGGCTCCCTCTTCATCACTCTCCTTGGTGTTCTGAGCCTTCAGCTGCTTGGCGCGCTTAGAGCGCTTGAAGACCAACGCGCCACCGCCACCGCCAACGAAGGACAGAAACTCGGCGGCAAGAATGGTAACCAGCAGGTAGAGTACAGTGAAAGCAATGACAACACCAAAGTTGCGCCACAAGTGATGCCGGGTGAACTGGAAGGTTGTATCGAGGTACTGAGCTCCACCAACCGAGGTCTCTCCAAGACGAGATCCGGTAAGTGCACAGCCTTGGTATCTTGGATCCACCCCTGGGCCCTGAGGGACCAGCTGCGAGGGTGCACAGTTCATAGTACGATCAGCGAACTCGTTGGATAAAACCGACTCGTAACTATACGAGAGAGGATTCACATAGAAGAGCCATCCGAACCAGATCGAACCGTCGATGAGACTTTGTTTCGGAATCACATAACCAACGAAGAGAATCAACACGTTCAAAGCGATACCACTGAATCGGACAGCATCATCGATAGTCGGGGAAAGCGCCGCAAACATACGGTAGAGCGATGTGATGCAGAACGTTGTCGTATACACGAAAAGGAAGTAGATGAAAAACTTGGATGCACTCACGTCGAGACCCGTCATGAAGTAGACGATGATGGTGAAAGGCACAACCATGCAGAAAATGGCTGGGAAATCCACCACGACTCGGGCAATTGCGACAGCAGACGGACGGTAGAAGGCATAATCCTTGTGGCGGGCAACGATTGCACGGCCAGAGACAGCAGGCATCAGTTCCGTCAGTTGCAACCAACCCAGGAACAGAATGGAGAAGAACAGGGCACCACCACGCGAGAATGCGCCGCTAGTATCCAGAGATTCACCGTAGAACAGGGAAGAGACAATAAGACCGTTAGAAATGATGATGAAGTATTTGGTGTAGAGGGAAGTTTTGTCTCCCCACAGCAACCAAAACTCACGCCGCACGCAGGCTGCGACTTGCTGAACGATGGAGACGGTGTAGCTAGACTTCTTCGAAACGGTCTTACTCTTAGACTGGGCAACGGTCTTTTGGAAGCGGCGAGTGTCCTCCTGGTTGGTGTCTTGCAATCTCTTTTCGTAGTCGCAGACGTCGTTCCAGATTTGCTTGTACGCGTTACTCTGCTTGAAAATGGACTCAAGCTCTTCCGCGGTCTTCGGGGTCGACGCTTCGCGGCCGGGCTGGAACTGGCGGGCATTCGGGTCGCAGAGGGAGGTGAGAAAATCGGCGGTGGTGGACTGGTCGGGGCAATAGAAACCAAGGTTGACAAAATACTGTCTCGCCTCGTCGGCAGGCCCTTGGTAGAGCATACGACCCGAGTCGATGACCATCACTTTGTCCATCAGCTCGTAGATGCTTTCTCCGGCCTGATACAAGGTAACAAGAGTAGTCCGCTTACTGACATCGGTCATGATGCGAAGGGACTTGGCGTAATCCAAAGCGGTACTAGCATCCAAACCTCTAGTAGAATTGTCCCAGCAAACCACCGAGGATTTAGTAGCAAGCGTTTCGGCAATACTGACACGCTTCCTCTCACCACCCGACACACCACGAACGTACTCGTTACCCACGAGGGTATTTTTCGTGTGGGTGATACCGAACATCTTCAGTAGGGCGTCAATGATGACCGGGATGCTAGACTTGTCGTGCTTCTTGGTTTTGTTGATCAAGGAGAATTTCAAGGTTTGCCAGACAGTGAGGTTCGGGAAATGCTGGTCGTCTTCCTGGTTGTAGTTGACCTCACCCCGGAAATGCTTGTTCTGCTCTTCCGAAGATAGACCACCGTAGTTGATATCGCCCTCGACGCCAGCGAAAGCACCGCGGTCATTTGCAATGGTCTTCAGGAAGGTCGAACAGCCAGCGCCGGGCCTACCAAGCACCAGCATCATTTCACCCTCCCGAACGGCTCCACTGAAATCGTGAAGCAGATCGCGAACTGGGGGACGCTTGCCGAAGTGAAGTTGCGGGATGAAGTTGGTGACGAGTTTATACAAATCGGGGCCGAAAGTGCCGACGACTGCATCGGGCAAGGTCCGCACGAACGAAGCACCAGTTTGAATGCCCTTCACAGTCACGTTCTTGAACACCACGCCGACTTTCTTCGCAGGTTCACCCGCGGTCGTGCGGCGCTCGAGCTGACCGCCCATCAAAAACTCATTGAGGTCGAATCCACCCTGGAAATCTTCATCAGCGGCGGATGAAGCCTCGTCAAAAGCTTTCTCTTCATCCCGGGGTTGGCTTTGTCGACGAGCCTTGGCGGTTGATCGAGTTCGGTGCAGACTGAGCCGAGTCAATTCTCGCCTCATCTCCTCGAAATCCTCCATTGCGCCTCGGCGGGAGACCGGGTCTCCCTGGTCCTGCTCTCCCCATCGCTCGTCGACCGACAAATCGGTAACACTGGTCGAGGAAGATGAGATGGTGTTCGCCGGGGCCACAGCATGGTTGTATTGCGGTTCATCCTGCGTCGCCGCCGGGCCGTTGGTCGGAACCTCTGGCTGACGAGGTCCGTCAGCCATATTGTGACGGAGATTTCTTATCTATTGCCGATCTCCGGAAATTGATATACTAGATAATAGATATTAGATGTAACGAGAAACCGCAATGGTAGATTGGGTAGTCTCGGGAAATAGGACGGCAAGAAAGTATCCGGCGTAATATGTATGTATGTATATGAATATATACAGATAGGAAGAAAGGAGAGAAGTATAGGTGATTAAAATTGATTAGAAAAGGCCGAGGCGTGGATCAAGTTTTTTTTTTTTAGAGAGGGGAGAGGGTCAGATAACAACAACAACGGCGCCAACGGAACACGAAGCAAAAAAAGAGCAGGGAGCAGACGTGCGACAAAAGGAAGCTTTATAGAAACCTGGACCATTGCATCAGAGTCGCTCTACGGCCGTCTCCATTATTAAGTCCGGAAGGCAAGAACGGAAAAATCTGTGGATTTGTCAGGTTTGGCAGAGCAAGCAGCAACCGAGACGGAATAAACTGATCAATCAGAGGGCTGAAAGAGCAGGCTTACCATCCGTCCAGTCGTCGACAGCCGAACTGTGGAGCATTAGAAAGATTGCGAAAGCCAGAGACAAGCGAGGTGCGAGACTAAGAGGGAGCTTGAGTGGAGCCGTGGTAGGCAATGAGTCGAATTGACTCAGTCGAGACAACGATCGGTTGTTCCCGATCCTTGGATCCACCATTTGCAGCGTCCAATAAGTCGGCCAAGACGGAGATAAGCCTTGCAACCGGTGGTGGTAGGAGAGTTGCTTATGCATGAAAGCACCGGACTAGAAAGTTTAGAAGGTCGTGGAGGCGCCGCGATGGCGGATGGACGAGAGAGAAGTGGAAGACGGAAGTTCGCCAGCGGCGGAAGATCGAAGAGACCCTTGATTCCCTCCGTCGAGCCTGAGGCATCTAGTCCAGACTGACTAATACGCTCTTGTTCCCTAACCGAGTTGGTTTACCTACGGGAGTCGACTGATTATCACTCCTCATCCTCCGTTGACAGATTTCAAAATTAACACTGGCCAGAATAAGGGAAGGTTCAGAGTTCCCAGGGTCGGAACTCCGAGTTGCTGGGTGGAGTCGTCATCCAAAATGCCCTTGATCCATTAACTCCGCCGTGACGGAAGCACCAAAGGATCAGGCTGAGCCGCTGAAGCTGATGGAGTCGGGGCCTTAAAAATAAGTCTCCGAAACCCCCCTCGTCCCGAGTCAGCCGCCACGATGCTTCTCTTCCACGCCTGACTCGTCCGATCTATCATCCTCTGGTAGATACACTCGTCTTGCCTTCAGTTTGCTTCTCTCCAGTTTTCAACTTCCAATTCCATCACTCATCATTGCTGACTACACCATCCACACGCACCTGGAGACCTTGGCATCAAATCAACGGTGTATGATTATGCCACCCGCACTGACCACCGCCGCTTGGACAGTTAGTGGATTTGATTTCTAAGCCCTCGTGAAGGTTGACTAACAGTTTTAGCGAGCAATTTCTACGAGTCTCGAGGGATTAATCAGCCCTCCATCTAATCTATTCAGCGTCGTCAACACCCCCAATGACAAAGGGTCCATCCGTCTGACAGAGAGCGCGATGAGTCAAAGCTCAGATTTGGTGAAATCAATGAAAAGCAATCTCACTGCCTAGATCGGTCGGAGGACGTCTCCAGGGCCCACTCGTCCCCAGTCGCTCATGCACGCGGATTCTTATCAGGCATCCATGCTGAACCGCTGATACTGCGCCGATTGGTCCTCGGTACTCCGTTCTTTGCTTCCCATGGCGCGTCGGGATATCAGAATGAGCTATCTTGTGATCACGGAGTTTGCTCTTATCATACCGGTATATGACTGATACGTGGCGTGATAAAAGTGATTGATCATTTTCACAGAATAAAACAGAGACAGCACTCTGGTCTCTGATCCTCCTGCTGTTAATCAATCTGGCGCGCCGGAGGGAAATTAGGGCTCCGGAAGCACACCGCCGCCTCTGTCCAAAATGGCCCGTCGCCGATCCCGTTCTTCGGCCGCCTCGATGCCTGCAACCGGGCATCGAAGCTAGTCTCCTCACTGGTCCCTTTGAATTTGGAGTATATCAATGCTTCGGGAATGCTCCTTCGGGTTCGGCTGTCTGACTTGTTTGCTCTTTTTCCTCTCGACGCAATCCCGCTTGGAAAGGTACATGCTTCGCCGAGGCACATATATCCGACTTCGAAATATCGGTCTGACACACAGATAGCACTGGTTTTATAATTGCGTCGAGCATACGTCTTGGCCAGAACGCGCAATTGACTCTTTTATGTGAGTGACTGACGTTGTAAAATAGATGGACTGCATTTGCAAGCTGTTGGTCGGTGTGCGTTGCCTTTGCATATGGCTTTACTCGCAAATCCTCTGCTCCATTAGCCTCTTATCGACCGGTAGCACCTTCTATGGTATCTCAATGGCTTTGCAATTGGGTCGTTGAGACACGAGCAGACGACAACGCAGAGATGGTGCCCAACTCAAGCTGGTCAGCTGTTCATGTATTCTGACGCTGTTCATCAATGTAGAATGCCGCATTCGGAATACTCTTTTCTCTTCGCGTCTCTCAAATCACTAGCAGTATTATCATATCATGAAAACCTTTAGCCCATTTATTTAGGGATGCATGCCCAATATACTATCTGAATTTCTTCCCTATCCAACGACCTTTCTACAAACCTATCTGGTAAATCTGTCTACAGAGCCAAAACGAACAATCTATCGCAGTCAGCTAATCAAATCCCAACCCCTAGAGCCAATCATCAAGTTGATTTTCTTCTCGTTAGATAAGTCAGGCAGCCAAGCATCATATATCGCGATTTGAACCATTGTAGCATCCCTCAATCTATCTGCATCGGGGCAAACCCCATTCTTCAGAAATTTAAATATCCGTAAAACCTGGCAGCTGATGTACGGATTTTTTTTTTTTTTTTTGTTGCTATGCTTTTCAACACTACCCTACCTTCTGTCTAAATAGTTGTGATTGGACTGGTCAGTCCTTTTAATGTTTGACCAACATTTATGTATTCTCTACCAAAACTTTTAGATAGACTCGTACATATAGTTACATATAGCGCTTACATAATGGGAAAAGTTAGTTAGTTAGTTGATAGTACTTTATAATTATGAGTAGACATATCGGCTGTAGTTTGCTCATAACATCGCCGTTCCAGAATAAAGCATAAACCGAGAGAATCAAGGCAGAGACCCGCCTTCCTATGTACTACCCTTGTGGTCAAACGTCAGTGAAAGGAGGATCGAAAACATGAAGCTATACGGTGTCATTAACATTTACCGTTTCTAGGACTTTTGCTCGCAAATTCGATTTACAATGCTTTCAATAACTACATGTATTGTTTCAAGGTATTCAAGAAAACATAAGCATGTATGTAGCAGGGCAAAATATACTTTGTAGCTGGTTACAGTGCGTCATGCGTGTTAGCCTTCGCTGGGGCCGGCTCTACACATGCTGTGATACACTCCGTAGTATATGATTTATCTCCAAGGTCTTGAGGCATGTAAGGCCAGCTTGTTCCCCACATCAAAGTGCTTTAGAAAGGTGGCTACAATTCATGTTCATGACCAAAACACAATTATCAGTATTAAACTTAATCTAATGGAGTCGTAAAACAAAATATATATACAACAGAACGATCCTGAACATAGTCTATCAGCATGCGAACCTCCCAGCACTCCCTTTTCAGGCGTTTTGGCTCCCCGAGTCATCACACTCGGTCTTAGCACTCTGTGCTCGAAGCCGAGTGTAATCGCCAGGACCCTTGCAGCCGTTCGGAACGAAGAATCGCTTGTCGATACGGCTGAATGTCAAAAGGCTCAGGATGAGCACCTCGAAGACGAAGATGAAAACGAAAAAGCACGCTTTGGAGTCAAACCAACCGGGGTTGGTTCTTGGACGGAGAGGACTCCAGTTAACTCCGGCTTTGAACCCGGCATTAAAGACACATAGCCCTGCGGATAGAATCATGATAATCATTCTGGCGCTCATGCTGCCCTCCCCGAATGTTTCTTCATCCTTGGCTCTCGGTAGACAGAATGCTACGGCGATGTGGAGGAAGGGGAGGCAGGAGAAGACGAGGAGGTAGGTGAGCGCGGCGAGTTGGATATCGCGACAGATAGACTTGGTATGAGGGTTCAGCGTGTGGACCGATATCACCATGGCCGTGATCACCATGACCAGGGCGGCGAAGATGGCGAAGTACAGAGCTTTGCAGAGTATCCGATAAACTGGATTCCATCCGATGTGAGGTTGCTTCGCTCGGAGGATTCTTTGCGAAAGAATGAAGTTGACGATGTAGATGATGAGGATACCGGCGTTCACGAAGATGCCTGCCGCGATCGCAAGTCGGACATTGTGTTGTCGGTTCGCCCACACGATGCGTAGAACGAGGGTGGTGATCCGTGCCATACAGAACCCGAACATTGCTCCCGATATCACGAACTTGTGGTTTCTGCGAAGGTTCTTCTGCAAGATTGTCATGTTGGTTGCAGCGAATGCGATGAAGATGGCGATGAACACTGCGCTGATTGGAACGTCGGGGGTTATCGAGGGGAGCTCTCCAAGGCTCGCTGTGGTGGAGGCGTATGGCCCCGATCGCGATTGCAACGATGAGAACATTGTTGCGACTGTGGGAATAGGGGACGAATTTGATATGGCCTTTTCGACGTGAGCTTTGTTTCACTTATAGGGGTCACGGTACCAGCAGCAGGAGGGCTGCTTATATGTCCATGGATGCATGGCTGGAGAATTTATAGAATACGGATTGCGAGTCCGAGCCCTGAGGCTAGCGGCAAACTTCATCGTCGCGAAGGCCGAGAGACGAGAAAGGGAGTCGTTGTTGATGGTTTGGGGAAAGGATTCCACTCACTTCTCGGTCATAGCAGCCCCCGCGCGGACATCTTTTCGTCCGCGGACCGAGAACTCGTCCGCGCCAACAACAACGTCCGACTTCCCTGCTGCTGCTGCTGCTGCTGCTGCTTCACTAACAGCTTCACCAAAGCTCCCGTTCTGTCGGACAAAATCCCCCTCGGTGGTTACACTCGCTAGCCATGCTAGGCAGCTTGGATCAACAGAGGGTTCGAAAGGGCACGAGAAGCTGTACCGAGTGTAAGTGGCCCGAGCTACCCAGCACCGGTGCTCTTATCAAAGGCGCCAGTGACCTGATCTCTCACGACAGGCAGACGACGCAAGGTCCGGTGCATTCGGCTCTCCGAGGACGCGCCGACCTGCCGGCGCTGCGAAGAGCGAGGCTCAACTTGCATTGCGCAGACATATACTCCCCATTCCAGGCGGTCCCAGAGGCTCCCCTCGCGTTATCGCATAGCTCAACTAGAGTCTAAGGTTGCGAACTTGACCAAGTTCGTCCACGATGCGGAAATCAAGTCCGGAGATCGATCAACTTCTCTGACGGAGCTGGCTACTGAACCGACCTTGGAATCGGATGAAATCGATCCAGACTCTAGCGGCTCGGATTTCGACGCCGTAGATCAACCGGCGCACCTTCGATCACTATTCCAGAACGATTGGCTCAGCGTGGACCCCCAGCGACAAAATGGACATTCTCAAGATCGCAGGATCAAGGTTTCAGCTCACTTACTCGACCGAGCGAGACGAGCCCTTCAGAGGTTGATTCCGCCCAAGGCCGATGTTTTAACGATTGCACATTCCGCCTCACGATGGCTTCCACTCGTATATAGCTTGTTTCCCCAACCAGGAGCTATCAAAACTCAACAGGGACTAGGCGAAAGCTTCGAGGATATGAAAAGACCGGATATCGATCCGATTAGCCTTGCATCGTGGTTACTCACGGTCGCTCTTACAGGCCAACAAATCCAAGGACAGGACAATAATCGAGGATTTCAGCCTCAAAAATCCCACGAGTGGACAAAATTCTGTCGGGCAGTTTCTAATACTGTGGAGACTACTATCATGTCCCATGATAGATTGGTGAGCAACATTTCTGGGCTTAGTATGGCTATGCATTTCTTCCGACTGTGGGTGAATCCTCCTTGTCCTCTATTCTAACTGTTTACTGACTTTCAGCAGTCAAATAGGCCAGGGGAACTTCCGAAAGGCATGGGTGCGTTTGCGTCACATCGTCGCGATCGCAGAGATCATGGGACTGCCCAAGGCTTCTCAGGCAATCCAGAACGGCCGGGTTATAGGGACAGAAGGCAACGAGGCGCAACAACAAAAGGCGCAGCTTTGGGACTCGATCATTTCTGGAAACGGACTCTTTGGGATGGTTATCAATCTTCCTCCTGATACTCGACGACACCCCCAAGCGAAGACGCAGGTACTTGTTGTCAATGGTGTTGTCCAACCCCACGTATATCTTCGCCGGTTGACGGATATCGCTGCAAAGGTACAACACCTGGATGATCTGAATCTGACGCCAGACTCAGGCTCTGAATTCTACAGCTCGACCTTGGCACTCATTGGAGAGCTCAAGTCCCTGGCATCGCAGACCCCTAAGGAATGGTGGGCCCCAAACGAGAGCGCGGAGGTAAAATCTGACCACATGGTTCAGTTCATCCATAACAGTGTCATGGTGCGAACACATCTACCTTTCATCATGCGGCAGGACATCGGGGAAGAGTATGTCTACAGTCGTCTAGTATGCATGAATGCATGCGAGGAAGCAGCGCGGCTCTATCGATTCCTTCGTGGGACGCTCCCGCCCGGGATATTCTGTGCGCGGATTCTAGATCTCCAGGTGTTTGTTACGACGGTGGTCCTCCTTCTCATATCACATAGCTCTTCGTGCTCGGACAGATGGAGTTTTCCAGCGGACAAAGCAAAGACGGACAGCACAGTCGAGGAAGTCACCAAGCTCATGATCGAACGATCCCATGACACACCAGGCTCTCATTTTGCTCACACTTGTGTTGCCACTATCAATTCTCTGCATAGGCTACTCCAGCAGGATAGCCCTTCTCATTTACAAGACTTGACTTTACAGGTTCCTCTTCTCGGGAAGGTCAAGGTCCGACGGAACTTCCGTCAACAAGAGATGTCCATGGGCAGCAACGTTCCTGGGATTGAAACGAACCCTAATGCGAGCAGGCCAGAGGAGTCATCTGTCTCTCAACCGCAGTCCTTGTCAAAGCTCAACAGCTCCTCGCAACCACCACAAAACTGGGAATGGGATTTTCTGTCATGGTCCGTTGAGGACAATAGCGATAGCTACTTCCAAGACACCCTGATGATGGACGATTTTGATCCCTTGACTATGTGGCCAGATACGTATAGTGACTTTTCACTGATAGGCTGACGGCGCTTTACAAGAGTTATCGCATATGATTTATGGCTCTGCTTTCTGCGTTCTATGGAATGCGAAGGAGAAATAACGCTTACGATACCCACGTTCATATCAATATCATCATTCTAAACAATCAATTGCTATCATATACCACAAACCCTTCTAATTACGTTTCAGGTATTTTATTTTTTATTTTTCACTCTTTTCCTAAAGCATCTTCGATCTCTTGCGGCTGTAGTCAACCATTCTCCGCAGCTGAGACAGTAACGGTTTTTGTCCGACTCATCGCATTAACCCGAAAGTATAAATAAACTGAGACATCGCTTACAGATTTGTTTCAGTTGCCATGTTTACGAAGGATCCTTAGCTCGGGCTTCAGGGGTATCTAGACCGTTTCTCGTGCCTTATCCTCACCACCTCCTATCTAGAACCTCCCGGGTTAGTCTTGATCGCGAAATAAATAAAAAATCTCAATACGGAGCACGGAGTAAACAAAGGGGCGATCATGCCATTCCTTCGCAACAGCCGCACGAATCGAATCCTTCGTCGATGGAATTCGTCTAATTCGGAGTTTTCTTCCATTCATATCGACCTGAGAAATGCCGGATGATGATCGACAGAGGGACTATAGCCAAGAGCAGTAGGAGCAATTACTCTATCCAGGCTGTGCACCGGATGGAGTTCGTCATCTTAAACAACAATCAGCCCGACGCAATAGTCAATTAGTCTAGTGTCATGTCTAGACATTCCATAATCCTTGTCATCGGCTTATTTTTCTTGACTACTTGAGTTTTTGCTTTCTTCAATCCAACGTCCCAGTCTTTCCTTGCAAAATTAATTAAGGTCAAAACTGAACACTCTCTCCCCCCCACGCCCAGTAGCAGAAGAAATCGCGTTCAACGTAACAAATCGCCATCCCTCCACGATCCACTTAGTGGCTGTACCATGTCATCATACCGCAGCTGCTGTGCAGATCTGCGTCTTAAACAGGTATTACGTCTTACCACTAGTCTTACCGGGCACCCAGGTCCCTCGCCCTTCGGGCTGCCTAGTTAGTTCTCTGTACACAGCTTACGAAGTAGTATGTGTAGGGTCTTCATGGGCACCGGGATGCCCGGAGGGACCGGGGGGAGGGGGTTCCCCTAACTTCGCAAGGGATATTCATCATTCTCACGTATCTAACTACTTTGTACTGTATGGTTATACTCCTTCCTACCTTGTCCGTCTCCTCCGTCGTCCAGGCTAGACCGGATTTAGTCAGTCAGTCAGGCGAGTCAAGCCTGTGGCGTACCCTGTAGAGGCAGCTCTATTTTCCAGCCCCCCCCCCCCCCATATGTTGCTATGTGTAATTAACTGAACTACCGACAGAGCCATTGCCTTCCCTACTCCGTAGGCAAAGTCGTCCGTCTCTGCTAACTCCAATGGGTGTGTAACCGCTAGACTATCGACAATAGTACGGTAGACTTCCCTGGTAGAGCAGTCCTCCGTGGCGTGCCCTTCATTCGCTCCTAAAAGTAGTCCGTACCCTTGAGTCCAGTCCCTGCGACTCGAACTTGGGCGTGGAGACGGCTAGAAGTGCCAAGATGGACGTGACGAGTGGGTGGATAACGAATCGATCACATTCATACAGTACATATACACCGTAGGATTTCTGTTTCATAAACTAGAGCAAGTCTCAAAAGTCTACACCGTTCAGGACGGACCGAATAAGGGGCAAAAAGGAGCTCGTTGCGGTAGCTAGCAAGTAGCAAGTAGCAAGTATCAACTAGATACTGGACACTCCATAGTAGTAAATGGGATCCATACCCCGTTGTCCGTGACCGTGACCGTCCCCTACGCCCACGCCTAACTACTCTGTACTAAGAGCCATATCAAACTACCATTCAGCTCTGAGCTCCTCCGGCCAGACGCGGCACTAGGCCATTCTATCAGATATTGAGAATTGGAATGATGGCGACGATGATGATGACGCCGCAAACGCTGGGCGTGTCGAAGAAATTTCCGCAAAAGTAATCATGTTGAGACACGCGCAGTCGCCAGAGCCACGTTTCTAAATTTTTCTATTTTTTCTTCTTCGCTCTTTTTTCTTTAGTAACCGAAAATCAAAAACAAAAATATGATGAGATATTTTAGAAAATCTCATACTCCGTAAGAGTAATTAAAATAGGGTGAAACGAATCCCTGTCAGTTTGTGGGGGACGGCAGACTTTTTCCCTCTTTTCCTCTTCTGGGTGCTTGTGTTTTTTTTTTTTACTTTTATGTCCCCCCTTGCTTTGATTTAAGTCGTGACTTCGTCAGGTTGTGATGCTAGTTTAGTTATCATGCCGATGATGTATTAAGTACCTGATCTCATGGGAATTTTTTTATAAATTTGTATTTGCAGTTTTCAATAAATTACAGGGGAAAAGCTCTCTCGCATGGAAGATTTTTCCCTCATCGGTTCAAGCCGGAGACTCCGTAAACCGTTAGAGAAGGGGATAAGAAAAAAAAATAATTACACCTACATATGTGTACTAGTCTTTTCTTGTTCTTTTACCCTTGTCATCATAGTCAAACGCCGTCTGCCCGTATAGTATATTAAAGGTGGATATGGATATTCGATAGAGTGGGGGTGGTGAAGAGACGATCAATCTACAGTCCAACACAACTGATAGTCTGATAGGCGATAGCATTGACTCCCTGAGCCTAACAAGCAAGGGGCAAAGGATTTTTTTTTTTTTCTCGGTCGTTGTTAATCATTACGATGGGGGGTTTTTCTTGTTGCCTACTGAGCACGGCCTACAGGCTACTATACTGCGTCTGGTGGATATCATTATCCGTATGTTTTCTGGTACGGTCTAAATTAGTTGATTAATTGATCAGCTAACTAGATATTCATACCAAGTTAGACTTACACCGTAGTAGTTTTTCAGCTGGGGATCGGCCAGACCAGCATCATTCGACGAGTTGGGCTAACACTAACAGTGGAAAAGATCTAGAAGCTCGACAGAGTCGATCTAGACAAGGGTGTAAACACGAAGTTCTTTTTTTTTTTTTTTTTTTTTCTCTTGTTAGTTGTTGCCGATGGAGTCCCGTCGTTAGTCTGCAGGATGGCGAAAAAGCAATTCAACTAAAATTTTCCTATGGCTGAAGGATTTTTTTGTTCTTTCTTCGTTTTTTTTTTTTTTTTCTTTCCACACTAACGCCCTACGTTAGCCTGGTGGCTGGAGGCTGGTGGCTCGAGGCTGAAGTGCTGACTGTTGAATGATGAGGCGAGGTCTAGATGAATTAGTTAGTTAACTGACTAGGTAACAAGAAGATAGATGAAATGACTACTCTGTACAATTCGGTTCTTTGTTCAATGGCAACGACTAAAAGTCGTCGCAGCATTAGAAAGGATCGAGTATGGTGGTTTAAAAATGAGATCAACCCTGCATTATTAGAAGCCACTAACCCGACCCTTGGCAATTATCTAATATATTAAACAGGAATATTAACATGGAGGACTAGTATAGCACGGAGGACGGAGTTTACTGTAGTCTGTAACTGATCCCTCCTGAGGGGCCCAAGCCAAGCGCCGTGGCAGATTAGCGGTCAATAGTCATGCTAAAGTCAAAGACCACATGGCTGGTTGACCTTGTCCTTGACTGTGATTGCATAAGAAAGGAGGCTGAGAAAGATGGATGAAGATCCTTCGTCAACGCATGATACCAGATACAGTTGGTTGGTTGGGTATCAAAGGATCTTGGTATTCCTGTCGAGTGTCGTAAGTCGCCTGGACCTACTCCGTACTGTACACCGATGCACGGGGGACAGAGTCCTGTAACTATAGGACGGGGTAGATCTCGCGACGTGGTTGGATCGCCGTGAGGATAATCAGACTGTAGTAATACGCAGAGCAGAGCGACGTGCCGTTGCACAGACACAGCACTATTGTTTCCCAAATTCACATGAAGAGGATGTCGCTGTATGGATTTTCATTCGCTCGAGGTGGTGAAACATGGCCGTAGAATCCTTAAGAGAGGAGGGGGAAAAAAAAAAGGGGGGGGTTCGAATTTGGACAGGTCATTTCAGGGAGGTTTTTTTTTTTATGACAAGTCACGATGCTATGGACGATGATGTACGGGATGTGTATGATCATTATTGCTAATTATTTAACAGTCCGTCTGAAATATGATTACCCCGACTACTCAGTGACTCAGGCCGTCGCTCCTTATTTACACTTTCCTCATTTGCTTATCTTCAAAATGTGGGGGATGAGAGTGTCGATGCACATACATTATTATACTGTAGCACCTTGCGTCCACCATGCATCATCTCATTGACGGGTCGCAATTCTAATGTACGGAGGACGTGCCATACGACCTACAGAGTCCCATCTCCGATACCCGACCAGCCAGCCGGGTGATCGGGAATACATAGCAACAAGTCCCTCGGGAGGGGACTGAGGTCATAGATCCATGGAAACGAACGGGGAGCACTCTTCTCCGTATCCTGATCTTCTTGTCACAAAGCGAGCAAGGATTGCGAGCAGATCATCATTCCTCTTTTGTTTCAAGGCCGTTTTATCTGCCTGGAACGCCATGACTAGTCGAGAAGTACCCATTGGGTTTTTTCTCCGCATCAACCAAGCACAGATGCTTAATTCCAGGCGCTAACCGGAACTATTTGCTTGCGGTGGAGACTCGTTCCCATAATCTAGCCTGTCCTCGACCGATCAGTGAGAGAGAGAGGGACTGGAGAGGGGAATGATTAACATGATCGTGCTTCTTATTCGTCTTTCCCTGCCAGTGCCAACGCGGATTGCGGACAATCCTCGTCCTCTCGGCCGGTCCCCCTTGTTGCGCCCCCGATTCTCGGACGGACTAAGATCCCGTATACTCGAAAGGGCAGAAGATTGTCAAGTGCACTGGCCAGGACAGAACCGGTCCATTCAATATTGATTGAATCGATTGATTTCCGTATTTCCGCTTTCCATTCAAATATCAAAATCTTCAACATGGTAGGCTCTCTTCCCCATTTGGGTCTCTCGATATTAATTAATTTTATCTGTCAGGAATAATTCTCCTTCCCCCCCCCCAGGTTTGATACGGCACCGGTTCCAATGTCTACCCTCCTCCACCCTTCCCCCCCTTTGGGTTTGGGGGCCATGACCAAATCATATCACTACACGAGCTTGTGGCGCGGCGTACAGGACTAGTACATGCATACTAGCATGCTTGGGAACCTATCACGATCGTTTCTCGGATGGATTGTCCATGGCGCTCTGGAGTGCGTGGCCAACCTCCGCCGCCCCCTTCGGCGTCTTGGTCTGGGCAGTGCCTGAAAGGAGCAAAAACCTCTCATTTATTTTTTTTTTCTTGGTTGGGTGAACGGCCCCGCGGACCAGTAAACGCGGATTTGCGATAACCCGGCCAATCAACACCCAGGATGTCGTCGGCCTTGCGACTAATAGTAGCCGGTCTTGACTACTGACTAACTGATATCATGTCCAGAATACGTAGGACCATAAAAATAATTAGTGGGGAGGATTCAATTGGAAAATATTGTAGAAATTTCTAGCGAATCAAATCACTTGTCCAGATATTGAGGATTCTCGCCGAACCAGGTAATCGTTCCGTCGCTAAGTATCAGCATTACTCGAATGAGCCGCCTGCGTTTGCGAGTTGCAGATGAAGAGACTGGTATGATGCACCGTACCCTGCATGGACTGGTTCCTGATCCTTGGTGTTGGAGCCCATAGCCCTTTTGCGGAGTCACCATCTGTCTCCTTTCTTGCCTTCAGTTACAGCGACAACTAATCTCGGTCCAGTCTGCTTCGTCCCTAAGATGAACTCCTTACGGAGTAGGTATATGTCCTATTGGATTTCGTCTGTCCTGACGAAATGATGTTAGGTATTCCTCGCCCTTTTTTCAAATTACAATGATCGACTGTACAGTAGTACAGGCTAGTACTAGTCCATACTAGCGCGGTGCAAAGGAACTCGTGTCTGCTTTACGTCGCCCCGGTCTAGCCCTTCTTGGTTTCGACATTCTTGGGCGCGCGATGATCGTCGGGTTAGATCAGGTTGACCCTGTCAAGTCCATGCGGGATTTCTGCTAAGGTACGAAGAAGAGAGAACTGAGAAGGGACTACTCCTACAGAAATGTCAACTGAGCGCCGCGCCACAATGTTTGGGTGCTCGTTCTGGTTGGTTTTTGTCGCCGGACGGAGTGTGTCGCTCCTTCTGATCTCAGTTTAGCTGCCTGGGCGCTTACCTAAGGTGCCCCTCCACCCTTTTCGATTTTCTGGTTCCACTTTGTACCCCCAATCATCGTCCACATGGCGTCTGCCACTGTCGCCCGAAGGGATGCGTCCCAGACTTCGTCCCAGAATTCGTCCCTTTTAGATCACTTGGTCTGGGAGGAGAAAAATTGAAACGAAAAATAAAAAATATAAAAAATAAAAAAAAAAAAAAAAGAAGAAGAAGAAACCAAAAAAAGAAAAGAAGACGGAATCAGCACTTTAGTCTCCTCTCTAAACTAGTTCATCTTAGCGTTGCCTTCTGGTCCTGGCCCAAGTCTACGGTTCACCGTCCGTGGCGCCACTGGAGACATTCGCGGCTGAGCAAATCACCAAGACGCTTCGAAATTAAAGAGGGGTGCACACCAAAAAAAGGGCACAATGTCGGGAATAACGGACATTCGAGGCGGATTACTATTATTTCATCCGTGGGGACACTTCGTCGCGGTGGAGAACATACCATCGCTCACTAAAAGAAGGGCTTCGATCGTGATAGGAAGGAGGGTAATGGTCTCCTTCCTTCTCGGATACGAAGTGCACGCGCTCATTTGTGCCTTGTGGGCAAGACACAGGCTGGACGTCTTGGCTGGGCTCTGTCGCTGAGTCGCTCGCTCGCCCCGATCATTCTCGGTCCCGCCGTCGATGATGGACAAACTCGGTACTCTGAACTAAGGTAGGTAGTCAGCAAAACCTGCGAAGTTGAGCGAACGGAGCGTACAACGGGATCGTCTTTTCTCTCCCGATTGGGAAATTGCACCAAGACCTGACTATCGATTGGTTCGTCTTCTTCGACTTTGCCGGACGGAGTACGCTCGTGGGAGTCGTGGCCCAAAGGTGTTCCGACCAAGAGTCACGCTTCGCTTACCTAGGTGGCTGTGAATCGGTCTGGTGGTCAGCAGAATAGGGCAATCCACTGCGAAGTTGAGGCTTACAAGAAGGGGAGTGGAGGGGAAGAGGAACAGACATCGTACAATGCGTACGGACTACGGACTTGGAAGACCGTCCTATCGACTACGAAAGAAGGATTCGGATTAACGGTGGCGAGAAAGCAATAATCTCATGTATCGAACTACACAGTACCAGCTCCCTATGACAAGCACCGGCCGTGCCTCAGATCGTCACTCCTCCTCTCCCCCCCCCTTTCCCTGCACTTCTTCTCCGCAAAATCCAAATCAATCTCGAGCATCAAATCTGCCCTTTCCTTCTTCTGCCCCCTGCAGATCTCATAAAGTTCTGTCGCGAGTGCAGATCATCGACCTTGACCTGCCTATGTGGCAGAACCTTGTCCCAGGGTTAATCCCTGTCGCAACATTGCATATGCCGTTCTCGCTTGACCAGCAGAGTATGTAATATGTATGCAGTACCAATAAACGAGAGGCCCTTCCACCCTGGTTTTTGCAGCTGCATGCAATAGACGGGCCACGCCTTACGTCGATTCCATTCGGCAGAAATCAGGTTCTAAAAGAAAGTTAGATAGATTATAGCTTGTCCCTCGGTATACCTCCGTACTACATTGTCCGATACGAAGATTCGAGGTCGCTTTGGCTGTCGAGCGACCCGGGCGTTTGGAAGACAGATTGGGATCGCTCTGCATGATGTGCCGCGTGTTATGAACATGATATCACCTGATAGGCTCCTCGTCTCGTTTACCGGGTGGATTGTGTACCCTGGCTACAGTATGAGATTGGAGGGCAGAACTATTCACATACGCCGGCACCCTCGTAAGCTCTCACTGCCTTGATCCGTTTGACTGCGTCTCCTACCTACAGTATGTGTACGGAGTAGACATCGGGGGTCATCTACTCCGTAAGGTAAGATCTCCTGCCCCCGGATCATCCTTCGATGCCGTTAGACGGATTGACAGAAGTTAACTTTCTCAACCCGGACAGTTCTTGCCATGGTGGAATTAAGTTTCGACAAGCACGCGCCAACTCGAGATCGTCTACTGTTCGCCCACTTTGTCGGGACCTGCCAATCGGACCGGAAGGGTCTTCACGGGGGCCATAAAAAAAAAGAAGGAATAGTAGAAAAAAGTATATTTACGGAGTAGTTGTATTTTTTATTATCTTTTTTTTTTTTTTTTCAAGGAAAAAACGATGAAATCACGAAAATAAACAAACCGAACCGAATAAAAAAAATAAAAAAAAAAAAGGCCAGTCACATGCACAATTAACTGTCTGTCGAAAAAAATTATTCCCCGTAGGAAAAACGGACTCGGTTTGACCTGACCTGTCGCGTTTGGTCCCAAAACCTTGATTGGAGAAGTTTTTCGCCACTCGACCGGAGGAGATTGGAAGAAGTCAATTCGGAGGAACCAGGACAAAAAAAAAACCACTACCCAGCACCACCAGTAGATGGCCTGGATCTACGGAGGATCTCCCGCGAAGGTTTGGGCGAAAGGTGTCCAATACTATAAGCTCGGGCGAGATGGGCACCCCTGCACGGTGAGAGTTTGATTTTCTTACTCCGTCGTTAGCTAGTATATTTATTTTTGGCGGACTCTGTATAGTATCCAGAAAAACAGCCCTAAGAAACCTTACTGTAGATTCAGTACCTACCTAGGTATATAGTGGTGGTTTACTGTAGGCCCTCCTGCCTTTTCGGCAGTTTTTCTTTTCTTTTTCTGATCGAATCTGCGGGGAAACAAAGTCAACCTCTTTCTACCCATTTATTTTAACTTCTTCCTTATCTTAAATTCTATATATAAATTATACTTCAACTTATCTCTATTTTAGCCCCCCCCCCCCCCTCCCTAGGGTATAAGATACAGTATAAAGTAGATATACTTCCCGCCGGTGCCCATCTCGATCCAAAAAAAAAAAAACTCTCCTGGTTCTCAATTGCATTATTCTTTCTTATTTCTGGTGTCGACCTGGAAACTTGATCCATCTGAATTTCAATTTCCGAATCGCTCTTTTTTGTTTTCTGGCTTCTGCACGGACCTCCGAGAGTGCGGGTAAAATTGTTTCGCACTGGCCACCACCGTCCACTGTTCGCCGTCGGCGTCCACCGTGGGGTGTGCGAGGGAGGAGTCTCAGTCTGGGAGCTTGGGAAGGCGAGCGAAGGAGGGAAAAAAAAAAAAAAAAAAAAAAAAAAAAACATTGGACTGAGAAAATCAAGATAGGGAAATGGAGGACTCTACAGTAAGACTGAAACCAACTCGGCACGTCCGATCATACCTACCTACCTACCAATACCTTCAGTGTGGATGGGAAGAGGGAGGGAAATAACTACGAATTTCCCTTCTTTCTTTTGATTCTATTTTCCAACGCATTCATTCTTTTCCCCTCCCGCTTCGCAATCACATTGCATTCCTTCCACATTGGCATTCCGATCAACGGGACGGAAGACAGCGGAATGGGGGTTGGGGTGAAAATGAAAAAAAAAAAAAAAAAAAAGGAAGAGAAAAAGAAAATGAGAAAATGGAAAACCGACCATGGCGAGCCAGGAAATAATAATGCAGGCAGGCGCACAGTCCCCCTGTGCCGTCGGGCACCTGGTCGGTCGGTCGTAAATGTAAATTGAATCGAATCAGTCTATCAGTCTATCTACAGTACTCGTCACAGACCCTCATTTGCGGTGTCACCGGTTGTTACTCCGTACCGTACTTAACTACGTTAACTAACTACTGCATTTCTGGAAGGCTGACGAAGGTCATTGATCATCCTCCTTCTGCTTCTTAGGTACGGAGATCTGGGAGAACGGGTAAAGGTCAGGTGTTTAGTTACGGAGGACGGGTGATGGTCATGACGACGATGATGACGACGGGACTATTGACTGATTGACTTGGCTACCTTAGTTACCTATGTACTAAGTGCTGTGTTACTCAGATCAATCGCTAACTTGATATCAGTTTGTAAGAGTGAGATCCCCAGATCTCTATGCCTCTCACACACAGACACACCCTCTATCCATCCATCTCTCTCTTTATTTATCTATCTTGCCTCGTTCTGAATCCGCCTGCAAGTGGACAGAACATGACATGACATGACAACTTGCGAGACCAATCGAGCTCGGACCGCGTTTCTGCCAGATCGGGGTCCCGGTCTTGAAATCCTACCGGAGAATCAACAATTCAGAAACAGTGGTTCAACCACACTTGGACCAGCTAACTAACTAGCTTGGAAAGTCACCCACCCCATTTCTCGTTCCCGCTCCAAGAATTCCCGATATCGAGGGGCGCTGGGTGGATTCGATTGGACTGGATTTACTAACTAGGACGCTGTAAGTGGATGGACTAGGTCCTTTCTACCTATTCAGCTACCTACTTTAGCATCTCTGTGTACGGTGTAGTGTGTATTTCTCTTTGTTTTGTAGCAGGCACTCCGTAGGATAGATACTCTAAGCCCTAGGCTGTCTCTCTTTCTCTGGAACCAAATCCCCTCCTCCTCCTCCTCCTCCTCCCCCCCTTAGCCCGCATTGCACTATGCAATAACAACCATAGCCATAATAATAACAGCCCTGCTCGCTAGTAGTAGCGTTGGAAAGGGCTGAGGTCTGAGGATTCAGCCTAGGCGACCGTATTACTATTTGAGTCATGGGCAACTTCTAGTTATTAGTTAAGGCTCGGCTGTCCAATTAATCTATACGCACGGGATATACGTAGATTAAAATAAAATTAAACAAATCATATCAAAACCCAAAGAGGGTATGGCAAACGCATGAACCAAGGTCTGAGGGATATTATTGTAATGTTATTATTACCAGGTAGGTAGGTAGGTAGGTAGGTGCCATACATGGTAACTAGCCAGCCACTATGGCCGAAGAACTGGTATAGCGAATGACAAGGTCTCGGTTATCCAAGGATGATGATTTGATCGACCAGGGACACGAAAGGTGAGGCAATAGAGACATGAATGAGAAGGAGAATGAGAGTCGATGAATCAATGAATGGTATGAATAATAATAACAACGGATAATATTAGTAGTCATAGTAATAATAATAGCGAGAGGAGGGGATGGAACCTGGGACTACTCAGTAAGGACTAAGGAATTAGTGTGGGTGCTGGCTGGGACTGCCCGAGACTCGATGACCGGTACTCCGTACACTCCCTACAAGTGTGCACATCATCTTTTTTGCCGCCAGATTCTTTTGTCAGGGCCGGAGCCGTGGTTGGGTGGTGGCCTCTGGGCTGGTTCCACCCCTGCAGAGAACCCCTCAATCAGTCATGTTCATGGCCAAAGGTGTTCAAGACCGAGGCCCAGCATGTTGGAATGGAAATCAAGAAGGAAAGAGGCAGAAAGAAGAGGCGCTTGGGCTTGGAGAGTTGGGACCTTTGGAAATCGCCAGGCGGGTCCCGTAGCACGGAGTACGGTCGCTGTACGGGTCGGTGGCGTAGACACGGAGCTGTGGTTCGGACGTACCTAGGGGGTATCGTGTTGACGGTGGTCGCTGTGAATGTGAAGATGGAGCAATTTTTACCGATTAGGAAGACTGGGGTACGATGGAGCTAAATTGGAGAGAGAACATGTTAGAACTTAGGGCCTACGTTGAAAGATAGAACCACCGCTGATGAGATCTAACGAACGATATACTTTCTGGAGCTTCTGAGATATGCTTCTCCATCTGTAAGGTCGAGAGTTAAATCTCAGTAGTAAGTGTTGCACTGTTTATACTTGGATATTGATCAATTTGATTATTTCGCTCTCTTCTCTCTACTCCGTACACACCGCACTGTTTATTCTCTTTTGTGCTAGGAATCCTCCCTTCATCCCTCCGGTCCCAAAAAAGGGCCATTTCGCCAGTTCACCAACTACTAAAGGTGACCACACACAGCCCCCTCCTTCGTCCCTTTTTTGAATGGTCCCCAACAAGTAACAAATAATAAGTAAAATAACCCCCCATCCACCCTATAAGGAACTGCCAATAGAATGCGCCCCCCCCTGGAGACCCATGGCGCAGGGCCGATGACGATTCTACTCCGTGTACACCGGAGTACACAGCTACGGTGAGAATACTTGCACTAAATCCACGCCATGCGGATGTTGCTATCTGGAATGTCTCGAGATCACTACGGAGTCGACTATCCAACTAGTAAAACCGCTGAGCTTTTTTACCTTATCAACATTAGTATTAGTGATCTGCTAGTTTGCTATAGCCCTCGTCGGCTGCCACGAGTTGTAGGGGGTCAAGGGACTGTACCCGTCTCCGTTCCATTCCATCCATGATCCATCCCATATCCAGAATCAGGTACGGCCTTCAATTCAACAATTTATTATACGGTGTATACTATACTCCGTACAAAGACTTACCGGGACGGTTCATTCCTGAGGCCTCATAAGAATCCCATCATCATTACTGTCGTCGTGTGCTGTCGCCGTCACCATTACCCTTCGTCCTCACCCTTCCCCCGCTTCTGACTCCCGCCTGTTCCCCCCTTTAAAGGATTCCACCGCGCCCACCTTGCGTTTCCTTCTTTCCCCCTCTGTAAACTCAATCTTTACTCTATCTCTACCTCCATCTCTTGGGTGCTAGTCACTAGTTTCCCCAGTCGGGACACGCCTGCTAAGCAACGCTCTCTTCCAAGCTGGACTTTGTCGCGGGTCAACTATCGATGAAACTGCCCCTCTTCCCCCTCCTTTCTGGATTCAGTCAACTGCATACGTCGGATTCCTTTGACTCGTCAGCGTCTTCCAGCGTTCTCTGAACAATCTTGACAGAGTTCCAAAGAAACTTCAACCGAAGAGGATTAAGGGAAGAAAATAAACAACTATATCGAAGCAGAACCGAAGATACAAAAGGCAAGAATAGAGAACGTCATTACTGCGGGACTAAGGTTGGGTAGTTACCAGCAATTCCTAAACCCAGAAGAAGCGAGAAAAGCACTCCCCCAGCTAAAAGTGAAACGGGGTACCTGCTTCTGTCATCCCCACAGGTCGGTAAGTCCATCCAGCTGTTTCTATTGCCTTTTTCTATATGAAGTTTGAAAGTTTGAAGTTTATTCGTTTATTTTGATTTGATGTGATTTGCTTTCTTTTTTTCTGGGACTTTCTTCCTTGGCCTGAGACTGGACAGCCCGTTCAAGTGGCCATGATTCAACCCTGCTGGGGTGGAAATCAAAGAAAGGATGAACAGAAAAGAAACGAAAGGAAAAGAAAAAAAAAAAAAAAAAAGTTGTGACGTTCCCCAGTCCCCCTAAAATCATCCGAAAATCGATGTTGCCTCCAGACCATTTTCAGCTTTCCAGTGGAATGCATTAATGAGAAAGAAAATGATGGGTCCGCGATGGCCTCATGGATTGGAGATCCACCGTCGACTTCCGGCGGTGCCCTGCTCCTTGGAATCACTAGTTGCACCCACCCATCCCATCCCATCCTCATTTTCTGCCGCCGGGCCCTCTCCCTCTGCTCGGGCCTGCCACCCTGGGTCGCCCCGCCCACGCCGGTCACTCTTCACGGGTCTGTCTGTCTCTGGCTGTCGCTGTCTGTGTCTGTGTCCATCGCCCTTTTCCCTGCACCCGCACTCCCTGCCCGGCTTCTGGCCTAGTTGGAACCTGCCTTTTCTTTTCTTTTCTTTTTTAATTCTCATTTTTATTTTTATTTCTCTCTCTCTCTCTCTCTCTCTCTCTCTCTCTCTCTCTTTCTTTTTTTGCCCTTGGAGGGAAAATTGAAAAATCCATTAAACTAATAATAATAATAATAATAATAATTCATCTGCTCCTAGATCATCATCAGGAAAGGGGCTTACTATTATTATTATCATTTTATTTGGATTTTATTTTCCCTTCCTCCTCCCCCGAAACGAAGTTCGTGCACTTTGAAGCATATCATTTTGGAGGAAAGGGCAAAAAGAAAATACAAGAGACAGAAAAAACATAGAGAAAAAAGAAAGAGAGAGAGAGAGAATTAAAGAGAAAAATAAAATAAAAAAACAGGGCTTACAAATTACAATACCTACCTTACTTTTTCAAAAAGCAACCCTGCAGGAGTTGAAGCTTCCTAATTTATTATTATTATTCACCTTTTTTTTTCTATTCTTTTTTTTTTTTTTTCTTTTTCTTTCCTGATCTTTTTTCTTGGGCCCTTTCTCCTTCTGGTTGACGTTTAATATCTTTTCCATTTCCATTCCCATCTCCATCTCCATCTTCATCGTGTTTCATTCCTTTGATCGCTGTCTTTCTTCCCACCTCGTATGGCACCGGTGGCTGTTGTCAATCCCAGTTGTGGATAAATCGGCTTACATTCCTCCTCCGAAACAGGCACCGAACAGCTCATCGTAAGCTGAGCTGGTCTCTCTTTCTCTGTCTCTCTCCATCTTGTCCATCTTGGATCGTGAACTTGATTGATTGACTTCTTGTCTTGCTTTCTTTATTTTTTTTATAACCTTTTCTTTTTCTTTTTTTCCTTTTTCTTCCGACTTTATCAAACCTGGGTCCAACAATCGGCTCTTCAGTCAGTCGGGGAAGATTCAAAAAGCCTGGGAATTACCGCAGCTTTCCTTTGGTTGAGGTGTCTAGTCAACCCAATAACCCATACGATCCGATCGCTATCCGTGGAACCGGAGCTCCAGTCGACCCAACTTTTGACTAGGGCCAGGCGATTCTCTCTCCAGATCCAAACCTGTCCCTCAACGAAGATTTGAGAAAGAACGGGCCCGTGCTTGCCTGTCGATCCGGGCGCCCAAGACTGGGTAATCTTAAACTCTTGACGACGGGGGGTTTAAACTCCCACCATCGACCCTGTCCTTGGTTCACTCCCTCCGTGAGCTTTTCCTCAACCTGTCATCCTCTCGTCTCTACCCTCGGGAGGCTCCCTCTTTCCTGTGAGGTTATTTGCCTCCCCCTCCCTGCCTCTTTTACTTTATTTTCTTTAATCCTTGCAATCGTCTCGTTGCCAGTTGATTTTCCCATCCGCGATTTTCTTCTTCTGTTGGTTCTCACGTTCTGGGCGGCTGCGACTACTTTGTTTCTGCGTATCCCCTCTTGTCTGCCTGCACACGTGCGGATATCTCCCCTGGCCTTAAAATCGGCGTGTCTTAAGTAGCCGCGTTGCTGGGAAACCTTGATCAGCGACGGTGTTAACTCTGATTGCTTTTACCTCTCTGGCCCCTTTCGACTAAAGTTCGAGCCCCCTCCAAATCAAACAAAAAAACACAATCATCCGCCCACGATGGTCAACGGCACCACCACGACGTTGGAGCCGACGTATTATGGCTATGTCGCAACCACGCACGACGCGCTGGTCTTGTTCGAGGCTTGTTTGACCGGCGTTCTGCACCATGTGCCCCGTCGACCTCATGATCGGGAACGCGCCAGCCTGGTTCGCAGCGGGACCGTCTTCATCTACGAGGAAAACTCGTCGGGCATCAAGCGATGGACGGACGGTGTGACCTGGAGTCCTAGTCGGATCCTGGGCAATTTCCTCGTCTACCGAGAGCTCGAAAAGCCCTTTCCGCCGGGCGAGAAGAAGCGCGCGATGAAGAAATCCAGTCGACGCCCAACGAGACCGGGAGAGCCCTATCCACGACCTGAGAGTAGCGCGCAAGGCTACTCTCCCGGTCCGTCGACGGGCCCGTATGGGGAACGAACGCAGCATGGTGACATGGAACGCGCATTGGTCGGCTCTCTGGTAGACTCATACGGCTTCAAGGACTCCGGTTTGGTGAAAAAGACGATGAGCGTGACCGTTTCGGGAGTGACGCATCATTTGGTTTCATATTACAGTATGGAAGATGTTATGCGAGCGAGTTTGAACCCGCCATCTAACTGCGCTGAGCTACGCTATATCCGACCCCGTATGGAGCTGACTCAGAAGCAAAGCTTTCGGGCTCCTATCGACGATCTGGAATCGGGAACGCTGGAGAACCCGAACGATCCGTCTCATGCTTTGTATGGCTATCGTCCTCAGCTGGTGGCGCCTCCAGGATACGGCATCCCGAACCCTCACCCGGAATTCTACATGCACCCGGCATCGTACACTACCACGCATCCGCCACAGTCGGCACCTATCACTGGATATTCCATGGTAGCATCAGTCCCCGGAATACAGGCCCCCAATTCGTATCTCCCTACGCCCACGCCCCCTACTCAGATTCCGCATAAGCCGGACGACTACCCGCACTTCCGGGCTCCAGCGCAATATAGCACTGGATTTGATGCCCTCGGTCAGAATCCACTGTCTTCATCGATCCCCTCGGCACTCAATACGACCATGTCGAGCTCTTTGAGTGACCGGAATCGCTCGCAGTCGGATCACAGTCCATCCGCCTACCGATCCTCGATTTCTTCTCGAAGCGTTGCAACCGATGCAACTTCGCCAATCGATCCTTCGACTCCTGGTACTTATTCACGCGGCGGTAGTTTCAGCCTGGCAGGTCAACTGGATGCCTCGTCTCATCCTTCGCTGGACTCGCGCAGCATGGCCGCGTTTGACCCCAGCATCCCTCGTCGGGAGTCGAACCCAATTCCCAATCCTTATTACGGCGCGAGTGACCGGAGTCAGTATTACATGAACACCACGACTCCGGCTGCTCATGCCCCTTATCCAGTCTCTGCCTGGACTACGGCGGCTCCGGCTCAGCCACAAGTATAAAATACCCTTTTCGATTTTTTCTTCTTTTTTCTGTCTCTTTTTTCTCTTTTCGTTTCATTCGACTCGCTCGTTTACTTCACTTGGTTTCTCACATACGTTTTCAATCTTTGGAAGGGCGGCAATACGGGAAATAGACTATACATACATTCTGCGGATGATTATTCGATGCAATCTTGCTCTTAGAGGAGATGTTGGTGGCTTTCTCTGTTTGTTGCAACACGACTTGCTTTTTGTGTTCTCAACGATGATACGAGGATCCCCCAATATCTATTCTCCTGCAGTCATCCTTTTTTTTTTCACTTTCTTTTCATCACCATCCTATTCCGTTTTTATTTCTTATGGGAACGATTTTTCTTTCGTGCGTGTCGCTTTAATGTGATTATGAGCAATGGGTCGGTTTGGGTGGCACGGTCTGGGGCGGCTATCTGATTTATCTTTATCGTTATCGTTATCGTTCTGCTTTTAAGTCCGCAAACTTCATATCCTACTTTTGTTAAATAAGGGAGGAAAGCCGTGGACTTTGGTCTGGGATACCCATCAGGAAAGTTGATGTCGTTTAGGTCCATCGGCCTTGGTTTGATGCGAATTTTATGGTCGGCTATTTTCTTTTTCATCGTTCCTTGTTTTGTGTGTGTGTGTGTGTGTGTGTGTGTGTGTGTGTGTGTGTGTGTGTGTGTGTGTGGACCTTTCTTTACTTGCTTTGCTTTGCTCTCTGGTCCTCTTCATTTCATTCGTTCTATTACCACTCTCTTCGGCTCAGGCTTTATGCGTTTTGTTTCTATTCTCTTGTTTTCAGCGAGGGAGCTGGTGACAAGGTATCGGTCTCGTCTTCAAGTGGCTGGTATTGGTAGTTTCGCTAGTTCTACATGATCAATTGCACGATCGGGTTTCAATCTTCGGTATGGTATATGCGACCGGTGTAATCCATATTTTCTTCGTTTGTCCCTTCTATGACCTTTCTATCTGTGAAGATGTCACCGTAACTTGTTGGACCATCCGTTGGGGTTGTGGTGGAGCTGGCCCCGACTTGGTGATGAATACTACCTTACCCACAGGGCGAAAGGAAGAACTTGTCGGTATAATAGTCATAGATAGATACGTATACATACACTAGTCTAAGGTACCTAGATCTCTCAGGTACTTCTATATACGTACACACTACATGATAAGTATAGTAAGTAGTAGTAGTAGCAGTAGTAGTACTACATAGTACACACATCTGAAGAATGTTAAGGATGTTATGTTGATGAGATGAGGATGTCTGCAGATCATTTATTCGGGAGGTGGAGTTGCCCGGTCCCGACCGATCCCCGGTTTCTTCCGAGATCTCGGATGCGGATGGAGATTTGGGATGGAGATTTGGGATGGGGGATGGGTCGGAGGGTCCACATTGCGGTGATCTCAGATCTACGAACTCAGTATAAACTCAGTACTCAGGACGCCAATTGTTATTCTATGTTGATGCTGAATTATGGTCATGATCATGAATTGGATCCCGATTAGAAACCGAACTATGGCTAAAGTACAGCAGTAGGAGTAGAAGTAAAAGCAAAGGGTGGAGGATGTGTGGACGTTGTGGTTGGTCAGGGCTGATCAATCTGGGTAGATAGGTATTCGTCTGTCTGTGATTCATGTAGAGGAAATGAAGGAATGAGGGAATCAAAGGGGAAAAGTGTTGTTGCTGGTGATGTTGACGTTTTTCTGGCCTGCCTGATATCAGGCCCAAGATCAAGATAGTTTAATTGCCCTCTTTGTCAGTATCGCTATTCTCATTCTCCTTGTCCAGTAGAACCCGTATCGATATCGATCCCGGGTCGAATCCTGGCACCATCGGCACGAAGGCTTGGTTTGCGGGGATCTTGTTGGGAAATGCAGCGGCCAAGGGTAATTGGCCTGCATCGACGGAGAGAGGAGGCCGAGTAGGCCCTCGTACCGGCTCGACCAGGCTGAAATCTCGCGTGACGTCGCGCCGGATCTCATTGTCATCTTGGGCTAGTCCTCCGTCGGGGGCAATCTGTTTGGGGGATGTTAGGGGTCTGCTTAGTGTCGTTGGAGGGTAGAGGGGAAGGCAATGGGTTGTGTCGGATTTCGTTGAACTTACCATAGAAGATACCTTCCGACCAGGCATGTGCACGTAGTCATCGAAAGAGCTTTCCAAGGTCGCAAAATTGAATCCCTTCGAGGACATGATGGGTTCGAACCGCTGGCCCACTTGGACTCGGAAGTCGAGCGGTCGTCGAGGCACGGGCTGATACTTGGGCATGTCCAACCACCAGCTGGGATAGGTCCAGTAGCCGAATTGCAGTACCGGTTCGATGTCGAGGGCGAATCGCACACGGCTGTCGGCGCGCGGTTTCTGGATCAGCATAGCGAACGTGAACTCCCGCGGCAGGCCCGACCGCTGTAGATTGTTTTCCTCGAGCGTCCAGACGATCTCGCCGGCCTCGACGTCGAATTTGTGCCCGCGCGGGCTCTTCAGCGATCGAACCGACCCTTGGATGCGCATCATCTCGTACCGTCGATATCGACCGTTCATGCCCCCGGACGGCGACAAGCTGGCCATCAGCGGCAGCTGGGCGACCCCTATCGACCCCGCGAGGCTGTAGTTCCATTGCAGGGTTTCCGGCGACATGGCGCCGTAGAGGAGATGCGGTGCGTGCTTGAGGAAGCGCGGATTTCGAGGGCGCTGGGGAGTCCGCTGGCTTCGCGAAGGGCCGAAGCATCGGGAGTGTCGTCTGGTCGGAGGCGCGGAGGACGACGAGGGTTTGTCACGGTTGCTTTGGACCGAAGCGCGAATGGTCGCTGCTTTAAAGCGATGCGTCATGGTGTTGGGTGAGTGGAAGACGAAGTTAATGCCAAGGAAGTCAACGTGGTCGGAGTCATGATCTGAAACGGCGGAGCTAGAGTAGAAGCCATGCTGCAGGCGCTGCACATGGGCGGTGATGTAGGCATCGCCCGGTAGTCGACGCTCATAGATACAGGCTTGGTTGGTCAGAAGGCGAGGGTTGGCGAGGTTAGGGTCTGCAATCACCTCCGAGTTGCCGGGCGAGGTGCTCGATCTTCTGGAGGATGGAGGATCCGATGGCAGTGGAGCGGGAACCCTCACCGGAGGTGCAACCGTCGGGCGATCGATTGTCACCATGGCCATGGTGAGTCGTTTAGGGGCAGGTAAGGACTCAGTGCTGTCACTATCATCCGGCGTCGTACCCATAGCGACGCTGTTGACGAGCACCGCATCCTATATTGAATCGAGAGCGAGGAGATTGACGAACTCCATAATGTGAGATTGTGTCGGGGAAGCCATCACTTATGGGAGGAGGTTCTATGATGACGACAATAATTGAGGGACATCTGCTCTTCATTTATCAGGTGAGACGAGCCGCTAGGGGTCAGATGAGGGTGGTGGTAGTAGTATGAATGGAGGCGCCGCCGACCTGGTGCATCGAAATGTCATCTGCGCTTGTCTACTGCGTTTGTCTCTCGGCCCTCTGATTTGTCGACATCCTTGATTTTCCTCTTCTTTCGATGGCTGATGATAGACCCTCGTTGTAGTTTTCTGGCCGGGAGTGTGATGCTAGTAGTCATAGTCCCGATCATTCGCATTAGTGAAGTGGGGAAAAGCATAGCATGAAAGTGAAACTGTCTAGATCCTGCGACAATATTCCATGGGAAGATACATCATCCTCCGCATGTGTGGCTGGGGTCATTATGCTTATTTATAGTTGGATCGGAGATGGAATCAGCCACCAGACGCGGATTCTTGGGAGAAGAACTATTCATGGCTGGCCTGACAGAACAGGCAACCACGGCGCCGCATGTGACCGGGGAAAGTGACAGACACGTGACTAAGCGGAAGAACGATGTTCCGACAGCGCCCTCCTCGAATCACGGGGTCTCAATTGGTCGGTTGATCTTCTTCTCTTCTACATACTTCGTCCTCGTCGCTTCGGCCACTCGTCGGGCGCAATTGCATTCCTCTGTGGAAGGCAGTTGCCTGACTTATCTCTCATCAGCGTCGCTTCTCACTCGACAGTCCGTTGCACCGGATATTTTGCCAGTCGGAGAATTTAAGCACCTCGGTTGTATTGATCATCTACGGCGCTTGATCTTGAACCTTGATCGAAGCATTTTCTCTCACTATTCTGTGTCACCGGCTTAGGGAGCGCCGGATCTCTATTGATATCGTCTTGCCTGACCACCTGTCTCTGAATTTCTGAAGCGGCCCATGGAATGAAATAGTAGACCTCACACTATCCCTCATCGCTTTGTCCATCAGCATCACTCTAAAGCAGTCTGTTCATTCCATTTTCCCCAGAGTGTTGAAGATCCGACATGGCTGCAAGCCCGTTTCTTGTTGCGCCTATACGCGCATCCCGACAATATGGTCCCCGTCTATTCAACGGGGTCAAATCCATCCCCACTGCCAATGGGTCCGCCGCGCGAACAGTTTGGCAGGGAGTTCGGCCAAAGGAGCCCTGTTACTCCTCGATGTTTACGTTGGCCAGGCACTCGCGCTCCCTGCAGCACCGGTAGGGTCTCTCCTTCTTGACAGCCGGGATGATGTTGACCGGTTTATAGACCAACGGCAATGAGATCGTTGACCTGTGCCGGGGCACCCCAACGGGTACAAGCATTTCATCAGCAGAAGACGCTGTTGGAGGAGAAGAAAGAATCGGATCAACCGGTTCGTGATGGGTAGGTCTTCAGTCTCGTTTTCTCTTGATTTCGACTGTTCGATACATGTGCATCATAAGCCCATACGAATTTTTCTTCGGTAGACGAGTTGATATATCGAGATTCAAAACTGATCTGGATCAGCTCCAAGCCCGACTCGAAGAAGTCGCCAATTCTCTCTCGGATACCGCGCCCCACTACTCATGAAAACATTTACACCGTGCCAAACATTCTCACCTTCTCTCGCTTGGTCGCTGCACCTCTAGTAGGTTACTTTCTGGTGCATGACCACCATGCAGCAGCGCTAGGACTTTTTGCGTATGCTGGCATTACGGACCTGGTTGATGGTTATATTGCACGACGCTATAACCTCCAAACGGTAGTTGGCACGATTATCGATCCGATGGCCGATAAGCTACTGATGACCATTGGTGTTGCTTGTTTAGCGGTCAATGGGTCCATTCCCGGTGCGTTGTGTCCGTCTACCCATCCCTGTGTTATGCTAACGGAGACCCTTTAGTCTGGCTTGCTGTCATCATACTTGGCCGAGATATTGGTCTTGCCATATCCGCTATCTATTATCGCTGGATCTCTCTCCCGCCACCCAAGACTATGGCCCGCTACTGGGATTTCTCTCTGCCATCTGCAGAGGTGAAACCCACGGCAATCTCGAAGGTGAACACGGCTTTGCAGCTTCTGCTCGTTGGAAGTGCCATCGCCATGCCCGTGGTCCCCGAGCCATTCCTCGATGTATGGCACCTAAAGGAGGCAATGACCGCATTCCAGTAAGTACAGTCCCGTAATGCACCATGTCCCTTCCTCGCCCCCCCCCTTTTGTCGTGGTCTGCCATTTGGCAAGAACCGTAAATGAGCAGGCGGGCGGTATCAGCCATTGTTTTCTCTCAATCGGTACATACGACCACAGGGTGTGGAGAACAGGGCTTCCCGTCCGCTCAGCCGTACTTAAGCCACACGCCGGCCGGTTAGTAGTTGGGTGGGTGACCACCAGCGAATCCCGGCTGTTGTATGTTTTTGCTTGCTCTTTTTTTTTGTGACTTTCTTCTCCCTTCACCCCATTTTGCATTCGTATCCCGAAGATTCTAACTGACAAACCAACCTAGATACCTCGTCGCGGGAACCACCCTCTGGTCCGGCTTGAGCTACGTGTTCTCCAGAAACGCGGTGAAAATTCTCACGAAGGAGGAAATCCAGAAGCGCATTGCCAGGGCCAGCGCAAACAAGAAGTCCCCGTAGATTGTCGAGTCCAAGTTGTATAGTACCTTGTGTATTGTATGTATATAGATAGCCGTGGCATAACTAGCATATCATAGCGGATGTTCGCTAGCATAAATTAAGCAGGCACATTCAGTCTCTGTTTATTTTTCATAGGATGCTTTCTGTCTTTTTTTCTTCTCTCTTCTCTCTTCTCTTCCTGTCTGAGAGACATGTGAACTGTGAAATACGATCATTTTAGATCGTTAGATCGTTCTACTCTCATCCGCTAATGTGCATATAAATATAACAATATGGACCGGAAGATTCGACATGGTATAACATGATGATATAATATGTCCAGTATAGATGAGAAAATATAAAAACCGAATAATATACATGATTAGCATGAGGTGAATCTGGTCGTCGAATTCGACTTCCATGCTTATTTATCCCTTTCCTTCCGTGATGCGCCGTGAGCTGGTCCTCTCGCTGGTTTGAACCCCATAAACAAAATGGTAAAAAGACTCAAGATGATTAATAAATCGTACAAGTTCGCCGTTGAATGCATGGGTATTAATTTTGGACGATAAGAGAAGATGGAAGAGAGAAAGGAAGGATAGTGGGCGAGTGGTATGCAAGCCCACATCCTCTTTCATTTTATCTTTCAATCTCTCAATTGCCTAGTTGGGTGTCCGGAGTGACTTCCAGATTCTCGGTGTCGGCATCAAGTTCCGCCGTAGACTCGGCGTCTATAGGGGTATCTCTCCGCGCATACGGAAGCAGGAACAGGGCTCCGACCGGGGTGACACCTTCGATACGTCGTGCCATACCGACGCTGACGGGTCGGGCGCGCTCAAGAGCCTGCTTCTCTTCGCTGCTGAGACCGTGGACCTGCTGGTAATCCATATCGGCGGGAAGAAGAAGGCCCTCATCCTGCAGGAATTTCCGGGCGGCGGCCTCCTGGCGGGCGGCGACGTGTTCGTAATGCTTTTCAATGGCGACGCGGGTTTTGATCTCGGGGGCGAAGGAGGATGAAGTGTAGGTGGTTCCGGAGGGCGAGTCAATAAAGGGGATCAGGGAGTCGAGTTCGATACCTTTGACGTGGAGAAGGTCGAGGGCGGAGCGCGTGGAGGAGTCGACGCGAGCCTCGAAGCCCAGGCGGTTCCATGCGTGGGCGGTCTTTCTCGTGTTGTGGAGGAGAGCCGTGAGCTCTTTGATTTGTGCTGCGATGTCGCGGAAATGCTGCCAGCGCTTGTCCGAGACGATGCCCGCCTTGAACGCCTTGGCCGTTAGACGCATGTCGGCGTTGTCGGACCGAGTCGTGATCCGGTATTCACTGCGGGTAGTGAACATGCGGTAGGGCTCAGACACGCCCTTGGTGATCAGGTCGTCGATCATGATACCGATGAATCCGTCTGCCCGGCTGAGAGTGAGCGGCACTCGATCTTGGGCGGCCAGACCGGCATTGGCTCCGGCGATGATTCCTTGTCCCGCCGCTTCTTCGTATCCAGTGGTGCCGTTGATTTGTCCGGCAAGGTAAAGACCGCTGATCAGCTTGGTTTCGAGCGTGGGCCAGAGATTGCGAGGGTCAATGTAGTCGTATTCCACGCCGTAACCTGGCTGGAGCATGTGTACATTCTCAAGACCACGGATGGTTTTCAACATAGCAAGCTGAGCATCCTCTGGAATGGTCATAGAAATTCCATTCGGATAGATCACCTCATTAGGCGCGAACCCTTCCGGCTCCAACCAGATCAAATGACTCTTCTTCTCATGGAACCGGATAATCTTGGACTCCAAGGATGGGCAGTATCTCGGTCCCTTGACCGTCTCGCGAATGTGCACTGACTTATCCAAGTTGGCCCGGACAATGTCATGGGTAGCTTCGTTTGTCCGCGTGATCCAGCATGGAAGCTGGTCTTCTGTGTCCACTTGCACCCTTTTGTTGAGATACGAGAAAGGCTGCGGAGGCGACTCTCCTTGGTGAATCTCTAGCGGCTTGAAGTCGATCGTTTTCATGTCCAGTCGCGGCGGCGTTCCGGTCTTGAGCCGGCCAAGCTGGAAGCCCGCCTCGCGGAGGGATTTGCTCAGTCCGAAAGTAGCGGCTTCACCGATACGACCCGAGGGAAAAACCTTGAGACCGATATGGATCTCACCTCCTAGGAAAGTACCCGTCGTGATAACCACCCGGCCAGTGGGGATGACTTCGCCGGTTTCGAGTTTGACACCAACAATCTTGCCCTTGGCCGGGCCCGTGCTGCTTTCCATCCCGTCCGTCGAAATCACGATATCCGCCACTTTGCCCTCCAAGATACTCAGTCCCTCCGTCTGCTGCAGCTCCTGCTGCATGTATCCTTTGTACAGGTCACGATCGATCTGGGCGCGCGGTCCCCAGACAGCGGGTCCCTTGGACCGGTTGAGGAACCGGAACATTATGCCGGCCTTGTCGATGATGCGCCCCGCAACACCGTCCATAGCGTCCACTTCACGGATCATTGTTCCTTTGCCAATGCCTCCAAAACTCGGGTTACACGAGCAGACACCGATGTTCGAGAGCGACGGGGTGATCAGCGCCGTGCGGGCGCCGGAGCGAGCTGCCGCAGCACAGGCTTCTGAACCGGCATGTCCACCGCCTATGACGACGACATCGTAGGGCCTATCGAAGCCAAACTGTTAGTACTCTTGATTGCAGCGGACCTGTAAACTAGAAAAACGGTCAACATACCGAGCGCCATCGGCAACGGTGGCCAGACCACGAAAGGTCCTCGTAACGCGAGGACGAACGGAGTAACTCCGTGGCACGACGGCCGCCGACCGTGATCGAAAGGCCAACATGGTGTGGAATTCCTGAGCGGGAGAAATCAAAAGAAATGTCCTGCAGCAGGGAAAGTAGACAACTCTATCTGTCGGAGCGGCGCAAAAACAACCAAGAAAAAAAAAGTCCGCGGTTCTTCCGCAATCACGTGGCCCGTGCTTAACTCCGAGGGCGGTGAAAAGGTGCGGCTGATGTAATCTGCGCGACTCTTGCGCCATCGCCGAAGAACCAATTGCGGGGCAGCATTTTCTCATTCTCCTTAACCCCGCGGGTTTTTTTTTAGTTGATCTCTCTCTCTCTCTCTCTTCTCCTTCGGAAGCTCTCAGTTATCTCCCGTTTAGCATCAAATCCTCGCAGTTGCGATCAGATTCAAGAATACCATCCGCAATGAAGGCATACTGGTACGATAACAAGCCGGTACGTACCTCCAGTTCCCGCGATTCTTCCTAACAACCCCTCCACCCCTCGTCTTCCCAGATCTACGTGACTAGCATCATCCAACCGCATTCGCTGACTTCAATGCCTTACGCGTAAAAAAAGGGCGACCAGCGCGAGCCGCACGACTCTGGCAAGCCCGTATCCGAATCCTACCTCGCCTCTCTGGGCGTCTTCTACCGCCACTGCCCTACCATTGACATCGTCGACGCCCTGGCCGCGGAGCGCGGCTACAAGAACCGCGACGAGGTGACCGTCTCGCCGCAGACCATGGGCGATGTGTACGAGGACAAAGTGAAGATGTTCTTTGCTGAACATCTCCACGAGGATGAGGAGATTCGGTACATCCGTGACGGCGAGGGCTACTTCGATGTCCGCGGCCAGGGCGATGAGTGGGTGCGCATCAGGCTGTCGAAGGATGATTTGATCATTCTGCCTGCGGGTATCTACCATCGGTTTACGACGGATGATAAGAATGTGAGTTTGGGTCTTATCCCCCCTCCTCCCTTTTGGATTATGGAGATGTTGGACGGATTGTCATGGTGGATTGCTGATTTGGTGGTTCTTGTATAGTATGTCAAGGCTATGCGTCTCTTCCAGGAGGAGCCTAAGTGGACGCCGCTGAACCGAAGCGATGAGGTTGATGCCAACAAGCATCGCAAGTCGTATCTTGAGACGCTTCCCACTCCGGCTCTTGCTGCAAACTGAATACTTTTTCCAAATTCAAGCGGCAATTGCCAGGCTATATGTAGCTGAACGGGTTACATATTTGCATCAATACGTTTGTGGTCGTTGGGTTAATTTCTTTTGAATGACGGAGCTGATCTTGATGATTTTGTACATATCAAGCCTATGATATTATGACACATTTTTTCTTTCTCATTTCATACCTAAAATGGCCATTCCTGTGTTATGTTATACTGTTCATTTCCCAGATAGAATGCTCTTCTTAAAATCGTTATAAAAATCTCAACACCAGACTTGAACAAACACCGGCGTGCTTTAGTTTGTCATTGCGCCATCAGGCATCGAGCCGGGCATGTGGAATGGATCACTCATGCCCCCGGTGCTATGTTCTCGAGTCATACTGTGGCTTCGGAACCCCCCGGTCTCAACGTTAAAACTGCTGGATCGTGAGGCGCTGTCAAACGGCGGCCGCGTTCCCAGCCCTCCCCGATACCGGAGGCCCTCTGGTTCCCGATCGCTCTCGTCGTCGCGAAGAGGGTTGCCCATGTCGGCCGACATGGCGGACCGAGATGCTGCGTTGGAGCCGGTCTCCGAGTCCTCGCCTGTCCGGACTCCTGTTCTGCCCATCCGAGGCCATAGGTCCGGTAACCCTACCACCTGCACTCGGGGTTCAACGACTCGCTCCTCAAACCAGGCATGGACCCGAGCTTCGACTAACTGGGCCACCTTAGGCACATCCTGAAGTCTGCTACGCGACCCGATAAGTGATCGGACGGAAAGATCCAGCCGGTAATCCGGCAGAAACGAGAACGCGACATTGCTCTTCGGAGTGCCGGTTTTCTGTGGGCCTTCACCATCAGCGCCTCCTTGTGCATTGGCGGACTGAGGATGGGCTCTGTCCGAGTTGTTTTTGGGCCGTGAGCTGGCATTGGCAGCATCCGCGGCAGGGGGAGGAGGCGATGGAGACGGAGTGTCGAGGGGAGGCGTAGACGCAGGTACAAGGGATATGCACAATGTCCCCGAGAATCGGACAACTGATATAGATAGGCCCACTGGGAGGATTGCGGAACATGGTTTGGGATAGTTCATCAGCAAAGAGGTCTCGATGGCAATTGAGAGATTGTCATCGCTCAAGTCAACGTCCATCAATGCCTGAAGCCTCCCACCATCGGAGTTGGGATCATCCACCGCGATGATGCGACAATTGCTGAAAATCGGAAACTCCTCGCCAAGGGATATGTCCGTCACCGCGATCTTGTCTATGAATGAAGGCTTCTTTTCGGGGTTGTTCAACGCTGCTGTTAACGAGCTAAGAATCGACGACGTAGGCGAGTCTTTCAGCAGATACGCGGTTTGTCGATACTGAGCAATCGTTTGGGCAATAAGGACGTTGAACCAATCCAAAGATTCTGGTTGGTGGGAGGAGTGATGGACCCTGTGACGGCCATGCTTCACAGGATTTGTAGGAATGGCGCTGTAGTAGGTTTTCCGAAGGATAGATCGGGTGTTGGTTGAAGAAGAGGGGACTGGACGAAGGACGTTGGAAGTCGAAGGTTTTTCCCTTAACGATCTGGAGGCATTGGATCCATCGTTCGGTGAAATGGTATAGATCGAATTGGAGCGACGATGTGTGGCGGAGCGCAGGCCGCGAGACGGCGGAGGCGGAGCTTCGCCGAAGATAAAGAACTTGATGAAAGCCCCGATCAAGAGTACAACGGAGAGCTGTCCAAGGAGGAATCCTTGGGTAAACGACAGCCTACGGCATTCGATTAGATCCAGCGAGGCTAGGGAGATCTGGAATGAGTGACGTACGAGGACGGAGCCGGGACGGGCGAAGGTTCAACTGGCTGTTCGTCAGTCAAGAGCTCATAAAGACCAGAAAAGGCGTTGTTATCGGACCTTGTTGGAAATTCATTTTCCGGCGCTGTATCAGTCGATGGGGATGCTCAACCCATTGCCAGGCCCGAAGCTGAAATGGAGGGCCCCACGGGTTGTTGGAGAAGGACGTCGTTCCAGATTATGAAATAATAATTTAAATCGCAAAGAGAAAGAAAGTTGGAGCCGCCAAATGCGGACTAGCGCTAGAACTGCCTGATCGGGACTTTGATCGACCTGGCCCGATCTTCCTTCATCTCGCCTTAAACCAACTAATTTACACCTGCCTTCCACTGTCAACTTGCTTACGATGGTATGGGGAACTAATATCTAGCCACTCACTAACCATGCATAACCCGACTATACTGCAGCTTTTCCTGGCTTTTCTCCTACCAGCCTCCGTTCTCTCTTATGGCGGCGCATCCTCGCAAAAACCACCAGGCAACAAAGCCATCCTACTCTCCAATGTCCAGACTTTGACGCTTCGAAGAGATCAACTCACTTCCTCTCGTCGCGTTTCCCCGATCCCCCAACTACAATGCGTTGGGCCATCGAAGAAAATATGCCAATCGTACCCAGTTGATGTGATGCGGTGCACCAACGCCGGCTACGACTATGACGAAGAAGATGTTCAGTGGACCTGCACCGCTTCGCTGCCACCTGAGCTCAAACTGGGCTCGACGGATGTGATCTGTGAAGGATACCGGAATGCGGACGATTCATGGGTTTTGAAAGGCAGCTGTGGCGTTGAATACCGGCTCCTCTTGACGGACCTGGGCGAGAAGAAATTCGGACGACAACACGACGACAATTTGTCGCAGGGTATTGCGCGTAATAAATGGCAGAAGCTACTGGCGGTGGCTGGGGATATCATATTTTATGGGTTCATCGCCGCAGTTTTCGCGTATATCCTGGTGCCCATGCTAATCCAATGCTTTGGGGGCCAAGGTGACCGGAGACGTCGTACGCCTGGCCGTGGCTGGGGTGGTGGATTTGGTGGTGATGGTGGTGGTGGAGGGGGAGGCGGAGGAGGAGGCCCGTATTATGACCCTCCGCCGCCATATAGCACTCATCCTGATAGCTCTCGTGGATGGAGACCTGGGTTTTGGACTGGCGCGTTGGGAGGTGCCGCGGCTGGATACAATCTCGGCAGAAGGCGAAGCGGTTTTAACTCTTCTGCATTTACGAACCGACAGCCGTCATCATCCAGGCACCGAAACAGTTCATATGACTCGGGAGAAGGCAGCTCGCGGTCTGCGTTTCAATTTTCCGATTCCACCACCACAAGTACTGGCTTTGGATCAACCAGGCGCCGATAGGAGCCTCGAGCCAGACACAGTCCTTGCTTCCTACATCTAGAGATTGATACAATGGCCAAAGAGAGCCTCGGAATGCAAAGTAAGATTTCTCAATGAAGAGTCCATGGGACCAAGTAGTGATGATATCACAAACATACAAGGCAAACCCAACCTCGAAAGCCGCTGCAGGATATAATCGTAATCATATTAACCATTACCAAGCATGGTGTAAAACTCCTAACCAACCCACCCTGCCAAAGAAAGCAAGAAACGCCAATTAACACCTGACTCGGTATCTCATTAGAACTATGCTAAATCCAAATCACGTTAAGCTCGCGGGCCGAAATCAGGGAAAGTCATCGATCGTGCCCAGGATCTCCTCCTGCACACCACCCATGTCTTTCGCTTGCTTCTTGCTACGCTTTCCCTTAGTAGGCGCAGTGTTGAGCTTGTCAGGATCCGCCCCTTCGGCCGCGCCATCTGGGTTGTGAAGAAGCTCTTCCTGAGCCTGTTTTTCCTTTGCGTGCTGTTCTTCGATGCGTTTCTTTTCCTCATCCAGTTCCTGCTGGATAACCTTTGGGTCGTCGAAGACCGTGTTGGTCATCTCCGAATAAGACTGGATATCGAATGTTTCTCGCGGACCCAGGAGGGTGTCTTTTATGCGGCCGGGGTCGCGGCGTTCTTCTTTGTTGAATTTCAACTTTATCTGGCGTCTAGACCTCCCAGGAAATAGCTTACTGATCATCATGAAATCTGTGCCAAACATGCGCAACCCTTTGTAGAAAAGATCCGTTAGGTCCTCGTCCCACGATTCCGTTTTAGTGCGCTTTCCGTAGGTAGACTGATTGATCTTGCGTGTAAACGAATTTTCCACCACATCCTCCAAGTCTCCGTAGCTCCTCGCCGCTGCAGCGTGTCGGTCAACCTGCAAAGACGAAGTGTCGAGCACAATCTCTCCATTCACAATCCTCATCACCGGACCGTTTTGGGACTGATCCGCCCCATTCTCCGCTGCCGGAGGCTCGCTGGCATTTTCGTTCTGCTTCACTGCGGGTGGCTCCTCGGGTGCACCTTCCTGTTGCGCCGCCTGCTTCCGTTCCTGCTCGGCCAGTTCTAGTTTGCGAAGTTCGGCCTCTCGCTTAGATTTCTTTCCCGTCCGCAAGTCCTTGCATAATTCTGACATTTTTATGACCCCCGGAGCGATTTCAACCTGTTCAGAGCCCTCGGGAGTTGGCTCTCGCTGCTTGCGCGCTCGCGGTTTTCTCTCCCTACTTTTCGTCGCGGTGCTTCCGTCCTTGGGTGCCTTTCTCTTCCTCGATTTCGTGGGTTTTTGGCTTGCATCGGTGATAACAGGAGGTTCAGAAGTGTCCTGGCTTTCCGTCGTAGATTCAGCTGCAGGAGTCTGCGTTGCAGGCGGTGTGATAAGTTGAGGGGTCTCGATCGAAGGCTGAGGCTCTGTGGTAGTAGACCTGATTTCCGGAGTGATCTTGACGCGTTTTGAGGGTCGGATTTCAGTAGGGGGCTCGGAAACGGAAACGCTGCGCGACTCGGGCGCTGGGAGTTCTTCGCGGACATTAGGGCCATCGAGTCTTTCATGCTCAATCACAGGAGCATCGTTTCGAGTTTGATTATTAGCTGCATCGGTCGAAAGCAGCGGGGTGTGGTCAACGTGTGAGGTGCTAGGTGGGGGCGGGGAATGCTGGGAAGGCTGAGAGGATTGCGAGGGTTGAGAGGGTGCAGGAGCTTCACGGGGGGGAGCGGGAGTCACTGCAGAGACTGAAGGCTTTCGCGTCGAACGAGGAATCGGGATGGCTGTCGCAGACGAAGATGGTTTTACATTGGCAGTCTGGGGCTCTGGAATTGCTGTCTCGACAGGAGCGGGAGGTTCCGCAATCGAAGCTGCTTGACTAGGCTCGGGTGTCGCGGTCGCGGTCTCGGTCGCAGGCTGAGGAGTTTGAGAAGCTGAGGGTTGAGAGGCTGTGGGTTGAGAAGCGACACTAGGGCGCCGAGGAGGAGCTGGGGCAGCGCGTCGGACGGGGGCCTTGGGGGCAAATTTCTTGCCCGACTTATCTGTAGGAGGGTAGAGGTTAGAAGAGAGCAAGTAATAGGATATAGGGGAGAACCTACTGATGGCGGAGCTTGAGAAGGACTTCATCTTCAACGACGGTCATAGCTGACTGACGGGGGGAGACGGACTTGTCGGAGAGAGGAAGAGAGAGAGAGAGCGCAAAAGTCTAGATGCGCCGCTCGTCTGAACCCCCGGGGAAAGTGGGCGTGGTCACGTGGGAGGCGCTAGGGCGACGCTAACTCGCAGGCCGAAAATCCTCCTGGCTTCCATCCAAGTCTTGCTTATCTCAACTTCTTCCCCCCTCCTCATCACTACACCCTGTCCTCTTTTACGGTCGGAGTCTGTTGCGGTCTCTGCTCCCGGCTTTCTGCTGCTCAGTGGAGACGGCTTCATCCTTCGCATGTCCTTCTAGCCACTGATGCCGGCCGCCGAAGCATCCCCCGTCGCATCTCCCGAGTCCGGTTTTGTCAAGATGGAAGACCGGAAGAGAGCCGCCACGTATGAAAACAATGAATCGGCACCACCGTTGAAGAAGCAGGCGACTTCTGTCAATGGTGGTAGCAAGCCGCATCCTGACGCCGATATGCCCTGGAAAGATGACCTAGAGGTGAGTTCCCCCCTTCCCTATCCATTTGGGGGGTTCATTATCCCAAGGATTCTCTAAATCATATTTAAGCGCAGAACCCACTGCGGCGATTTTTTTAGAAGGGCAGTTTTTATTGACTTCATTCTTTTTTCTTTCATGAACAGCGATTCCAAAAGGATGCGATATGGCGACAGATGCAGGAGTACAAACGTGAGAAGGTTTCCCTGGAAGCCAAACTGAGCCAGATGTCCAAGGCCACTACCTATCATAATGAACATCTCCGTGTGATTGATTCGTGGTATAACCAGGTGAGTCCATTGGTTCCATTGAGAGGTCGTGTTTAATGCATATAACCCATTCATGGAATTTCATGTGAACATTTGAAGCCAGTGTTCTAACGTCAAAGCCAACCAGTTGATTGACGAGATCAAAATTCTCCTTGGGACACCGGAGGAGAACAAGGGTGGGTGGAATTTCCCGCCGATCGTCATTACCTTTCACGGGAACAATCGTTTCTAACATGGATCTTCAGGGCGGCCCAGTTTCCAAAGCTCCTTGCTCTTCGATGATTCTGAGAATTTTGAGAAGCATCTAAAGGCCCGCTCGGACGATATCCGCGATGTCATCTCACGTTTTCTTTCTACTTCGCCCAAGGTGACGCCCGATGTGTCGGATTTGCAAAATCAACTTGCGAAGAAATTGGCGGAAGAGAAGACGACCATCGCGGAATTGGAAAAGGCACTCTCGGAAAAGCAACAGCTGGAAGAGAGTCTGGAAGAGGCATCTTTACGGTACATGGTGGCCGAGAAGAAACTCGATCGCGCACGCAGCTTGACCGTGGCCAAGTTAGAGAAGCAGTACATCTTTGGTGCTCAGCGACCCGGAGGCGATGGCAGTGCGTCCGCCGCTCGAGAGGAACAGTCCCCCGCCAATGGTGCCACCCCCGGTGGTGACCGCAGCCCGGAACTGGACGAAAGCCACCACAAGAAACTCTCCGCCATTTCCGAGAAACAGAAGGAGCAGATCCAGAAGTTGGAGGCGGAAAATGCGACTCTTCTCAGCCAAATGACCGACTTGAATATCAAGGTGGGTTTCGGTTATCCCGTGGCCAGCGCTGGCTGACTAACCCCTTGGGATTTAGCGTACCAAACTCACGGACGACGATTACGCGCACACGGATCTGTTCAAGCATTTGCGATCTCAATACGACGACGTGATCAAGCGCATCAACCACCTGGAGGCGACGAATGTGCAGCTGCGGGAGGAGGCAGTGAAATTACGATCCGAACGAACCGCCTACCGTAACCAAGTGGACGAGGAAACGCAGAATGTGATCGCCGAGAAGGAGGCGCAATTGATGCGCGCCGAGACCGACTTGGCCCGCATACGGAATGCACGTGATGAGCTTCTGGCCGACCAGCAGATGCGAAAGGCCGCCCAGGAACAAGAGAAGATCTCGTCCATCAAGATCCAGGAACTAGCGGATGCCGGGAATGCTCAAATCGCGTCGTTGGAATCCGAGGTGGCGCGACTGCGGTTGCAAGTCGGAAAGGCGAGGGCGGAACAAGCAGAGGCCGGGGAACCCCCGATAGAAGAACTACGGGCCAACTACCAGAATCTAGAACGCCAATACGCCATGCTCAACACCGAACTTGCATCCATGCAAATGGCGTGCAAGAAATACTCCTCGTTAGCCTCGCAGAAAGTTACTGATCTCAGCGGCTTGGAAGAGAAAGTTGCCCGATTAACGGCTGAGAAGTCCAAGGCCGACCAGAAATACTTCGCGGCCATGAAAAGCAAGGAGGCGCGGGAGATGGAAGTCCGGACGCTAAGAATGCAGAATGCGAAGAGCTCAGATATTGTCTCGCAGTTGAAGGAGTCGGAAGCAGCCAGTCGCTCTTTACTGGCGAACATGGAGAAGCAGGTCAGCGAAACCAAGGAAGCATTGCACTCGATGGCCAGCAAGTACCACAGTGCACAGCAACAAATCACGGAGAACGGCATTGTTATGGACGGTTTGAAGGGACAAATCACCGAGCTCAAGGCCTTGTCCGTGTCCAAAGACACCACTTTGGCCAACGCTTCGAGCGCTTGTCGTCAAGCCGAGACGGAGCTTGAGGGTTTGAAAGTGACGCTCGCGGATACGAAAAAGAGCCTGGACAACTGGAAGAATAAGAGTCTCGGAAACTCATCGTCTGAATATGAGATGCTACGAGTAAGTTTTCCCCACCTGCTTGCAAGTATACACATGGCACTAACTTTCAACCCCAAGACTCTAGCTCTTTGTACCGTGTGCCGCCGAAACTTCAAGAACACCGCCATCAAGACATGCGGCCATGTTTTCTGCAAGGAATGTGTTGAAGAACGCCTCACATCGCGATCTCGAAAGTGTCCCAACTGCAACAAATCCTTTGGGAATAACGACTATATGCATATCACCCTGTGATTTCGGACCATTGCCAATGGCATTACGTCTTCGTGTACCATAGTTTTTCCTTTCTCCCCGCCGTCTTTTCCATTTCCTTTCTTCTTTTCTTTTCTTTTCTTCTTCCTTTCCCTTTCGATCTCATCCATTTTCTTTTTACTCGATTTTATTTTCTCCTTTTTCATCTCTTTTTTTTTATTCCTTTCCCCTTTCATCCCCCTAAATCATGGAAAAAAGGTTCATGGTGCGGTGTTTTGCTACTTGCGGTTTAGCAGGATAGGATTTCAGAAGGGCCGGCGTTCGATTTGTTCTCTTGAGCAGAGGTTGCCTTTGCATACTGTGGCGGATCTTCTGGCATCCGGGTTCCCACTTGGGTTTTGTTCTGATTTTTTATCATTTACCTTGTCTCCCTTTTTCTTTTGCTGGAAGTGAGATTCTTTTTTGGATACCCACGTCAAATGTTCGACTGGCATTTCTGTGTGGGAACAACAAGATATGAAGTGTAGGATTAGCTTGGAAGTTGATGGACGAGAATAAGGATGATGAATTGCATCGATATTATGGAGTCACGCCGCCGATGATGGCATCGTTTTGTCTTTTTTCTAGTTTTCCTTCGCAGCAACCAACGTGTTGGTATAGAACTTTGTTTTATTATGAATTAAAAATCCTGCTATATAACAGCTCGTGTCGACCCACCCATAGATCTAGCGGAGGCACCACCTGCCCCGCGTCCTCGACCGGCGTGTCCCATTCCCGGTCGATGCGGTCTGCGATCATGTCCTGCAGGTGCTTGCTCGCCAGGACATTCTGCGCCTGGTAAGGGCCCATCACCGACGCCCGGACTGCGGCGCTGAGAACCGCCTTGGCGTGGTTCAACATGAACACATACGCCGTCTGATGCGCGTCCATGCCCATGGCCAGACAGACGACGCCCCAGAGCGGCGCCAAATGACCCTTGGGGCCCAGCTCATTCGCGTCCCCGAGCGACGACTTCAGCGCGTCCGCGAACGCCTCGATGGTCTTGACCGCTTGTGCGGCCGTCGGCCCTGCGAGAAACGGCCCCGAGGCGTACGTGCCGCGAAACGCGCGCTCCCAGACCCCAATCAGTGCGCGACCCTGGGCGACGCTCGCTCGCTGCGCCACCACGCAAGGAGTCGATGCGTCGAGGTCGTTGTCGAGAGTTTCTAGCTCCTGCGGGTTTCGGAACCCGGCGAGTACATATGGCAGCGAGGTGCTTGCCATTGAGGCCATGGAGAGTTTCAAAAAGCGGTGGAAGGATGCGAGCGGTGTGACTGATCGAGGGAGCGGCTTGTTATGAGCGAGATATGATTCCAGACCGCTGGAGTAGGCGAAGGAGCCGAGCGGGAGGGCCGAATCGGACAGCAGCAACAGCGCGTGCGTTGGGACGAGTGGTACGGCATCTGCAACGGAATCCAATCTCTCAGTTAGTTTCTGGGTTCTTTTTTCACGAAAAGCCTCCCGCAGGGCTGGAGTCCTGATCCTGTCTTGCTTCCTCACTTACCGGCAGGGAGGGGCAAGTAAGAGGACGATTCGCCACTTTCCCCGGGCTCGGAATTCAGGGCTAGACGGGTTCTAGCATTGTGTAGACGATACTCGAGATCAGCGATCTCTTTCTCCAAGTCAACTAGGTTCGATTTCCCAGGCATTGACACATTCTCTAGGGAGGAAAGTAAAGAAACATGGTAGAGAGAAGAGAGGAGAGGAGAGGGACAAGAGAGGGCCGGCAACGGGGGGGTGCGTTCTTATCTATACTTTTTTTTGGTTAGTTAATACTTTCGCCGATAACACTTCGGCGTTGCCCGATCGGGCGGTCTGTCCAGGCAGAAAAACGGGTCTCGGCGACCGGCTTCGGTGGGTGGCAGTTGGCCGAAGGGGCGAAACGACATCATCATTTTCTCAGAGTCCCAGTATGCGAGTCAGTTCGCTAGGCAGCCCCTCGGCGTAGGCTCTCCTCCTCCCCCTAGCCCAGATACCACACCGCTATTATGTCGGGAAAGCGTCTGCTGGACGCCATCCAGCTCCTCAATGTCGCCAAGTCCGTCGCAGGGAAGCACCTTGCTGTGCGCCAACGCCAGCTCGATGTCTTTGCCAGGACGTCCTCGCTCACCAAGGGCATCAAAGCCCAGGCCGACGGTCTGATCATCACCGCACAGGCGGCCGCCGCGCTGGCGAAGCGATTCAACGAGCCCGATCCCTCTGACTTCTCGCCGAAGTCCCAACCCGCCGACGCGCCTCGTCCGCCGTACGAACCATCGAACGCCGCGGCGTCGCTTTTCCCGGAAGAAGCAAGGAGGTCGCAACGACAATCGGAGGGGCAGATTCCTTCGAAGGCTGCTGAGCACTTGGTGGCAGATGGCACAAGCAAGGTGGACATCAGCGCGCAGCAGGAAACATTTTACAAGCCGTCTCAAGCATCGACTCCGGAACTGTCCGGCCTTCCTCGAGTCAAGGTGCCCAAGAATGCCAGTGATACCCAACAAAATGTCCAGAGTCAGATCAATACCGATGTGTTTCAATCGTCCGCCGGCCCCGAGAAATCTACTGCGGAGAAGGATGAGATCCCGGAGGAAATGATGAGTGAGATCTTCCACAGTCCAAGAGTGGCTCGGATGCTTTCCAAGAAACCAGCTGCGGAGGCCAAGGGCCCGGTTGAGGCCGGCGTTGTGGAGGACATTGCCTCGGATATACTAGAGGTGCGTGAAGTAGACGCGGTCGAGTAGCAAACTTGGACGCTAACATTCTTCGGACAGACAACGCCGCAAACTGCCGCGGCACCACAATCACGTGAGACGTATAAGATGGTCGAATCGCGAATTCCCTCGTCTCGTCTAGGAAGACTATGGCAATATGGTGGACTGGCAACGTCAATGGCTTTTGGTGCGGTTGGCGAGGGGCTGCGAAGGGTAACCGGTAGCAAGGAGGACAGCACTGGGTCGCTTATACTCAGCGCAGGAAACATGGAACGACTGGTGGCCAAGCTCTCCAAGATGCGCGGGGCTGCGCTCAAATTGGGGCAAATGATGAGCTTCCAAGGTTCGTCTAGCGCTCGGATCGCATATCTCTCCATGACTGACCTTTTGTAGACTCCAAAATGCTTCCGGAGTCGCTGAACGTGGTCCTCCAACGGGTCCAAGACCGGGCAGACTACATGCCTGCCTCTCAACGCGACAAAGTTCTGGCCGACAACCTAGGCCCCAATTGGCGCGACCTGTACTCGTCGTTCGACGAGATCCCCATGGCTGCCGCATCGATAGGTCAAGTCCATGGCGCCGTGCTCAAGAAGACCGGCCAGCGCGTCGCGGTGAAAGTCCAGTACCCCGGCGTCGCGGATTCCATCGACTCCGACTTGAACAACCTGTCGCTCCTGCTCACAGCCTCGCGCATGCTCCCTCGCGGTCTCTACCTGGACAAGACCATCGCCAACGCCCGGACAGAACTCGCCTGGGAATGCGACTACATCCGCGAAGCTGAATGCGGCAACCGCTTCAGAGATCTCCTTCGCGATGACCCCGTCTTCGTGGTGCCCGAAATCATCCCCGAGGCGTCCGGCCGCCACGTCCTAACCATGGAGCGCCTGGAGGGCGTCGCCGTCACCAAAATCCAGGACTTCACCCAGGAGCAGCGCAACTGGATCGGCACGCAGATCCTGCGTCTCTGTCTGCGCGAGATCGCCGAGTTTAAATACATGCAGACGGACCCCAATTGGACCAACTTCCTCTACAACGCACAGACCAACCGCCTGGAGCTTCTCGATTTCGGCGCCTCGCGCGAATACCCCGACGAGTTCATCACTCGGTACATTCAGACTCTGCGCGCCGCGTCCATCAACGACCGCGAAACCTGCCACCGTCTCTCCATCGAACTGGGCTACCTCACCGGCCACGAGTCCAAGGCTATGGTCGACGCCCACGTCACCTCCATCCTCACCCTCGCCGAACCCTTCATGGATTCCTCCCCCGACGTCTACAACTTCAGCAACCAGACCATCACGGACCGCGTGCGCGGCCTGATCCCCGTCATGATCCATGAGCGACTGGCCCCTCCGCCCGAGGAAACGTATAGTCTGCATCGCAAGCTGAGTGGTGCGTTCCTGCTATGCGCGCGGCTGGGCAGTCAAGTCCGCTGTAAAGATCTGTTTGCGGACGCGATGAAGAAAGCTGATGCGTCCGGTCTCGGCGCTGGATCTCAATGAAGCGACTCAACCAGCACGGATCCGATTGGATTATACTCATTCTACTCACTGTGTTATTATATTTGCGGCGAAAAGGAAAAGCCATAGACAATGTCGACTCCCTGTAAATTATCATATAGAATATGTACGAATATAAATGGTATCATATTATATATATACACATCAAGGATACAATAGATAGAACAAGAAGTCTATTTCCAAAAGGAACGAGAAAAGTATAGAAAAATATAGGAGAAAGACGATAACCAATATAGACCGAAAAGACAAAAAGAAATGGAGAAGGAGAAAAGGCGAAGTGGAAGATCGGCCATTTTGCTCGCAATTGCTTGAACAATGCATCGTCAACGCATAACAAACGTCAGCAGACAGCATGGGACCCGCCCTGATGAGCTGTTTGTTCGTGTGGAGTGTTGTTCATGCAGTGATGATGTGGATGTCCATTAGTTTGCATGGTCTTTCCTCCATCGCTTGCTCTTTTTCGCTGGAAAGCAGAAGCAGGCAAAGAAAGGCAGATGACATATTTCAGTGGGCCCTGATAGCATATCAAGCTGACCCAAGCTTTCATGGAACAGGGATGGAGTAAAAGGGTTGGAGAGGGCAAGAGTTGAGCTCGCTAATATTTGGCTTTGGTGAGACGGTAAGTAAATGTAGTCGTAATCCTTTGGTGTCGTCGCCAAGGCAAACAGCTCAGGTCAATGTGATGAACCAAAAAGGACGAGAGTTTCGAAAGGTCTGAGCCTTAACTTTCAGATTTGGTATCCATGAACATAGCATTCCAGTACTTCTTGACCCCTTTGCAGATCCCCTTCCGGCCGTCCCACGACTTGAACTTAGTTTCCAGTTCGCAGGCCGTCCAAAGAATCTCCTTCCAGAACTGCCGTTCCACATCTAAGCCGAATTCCTCGATCACATTCTCGGGGATGGTCCAGGCGCGCGTGTAGCTGCCGCTCTCGTCGAAGGCCGGGTTGACGGCCTGTTCATCGAAAACCGTGGCTGGATTGAACTTGGGGAAGTTGGCGTGGATGAAGAACGCGCGAGGCGGGGCCGCTTTGGAGCCATGCACACGCCACTCGCCCTTCTGCGTCAACGCGTAATCCTCAACGGGGTCGTACTGGACCATGGCGGAGCCGGCCATGCCGCCCTTGATGCGGTGGCCGATGGCGCAAATGGGTTCGGTCACTTGGTAGTAGGGCTCCTCGAGAGCAAGCGCCGCGGCGACGAACGTCTCCTTGTCGCCTTCTCCGGCGGCGCCTTGCGACAGGAGGGCGTAGTAGAGATCGGGGCCCCAGAAATTGTAGTAGGTGCTGAGGAGAAGCGTCTTCAGGTGGGTTTTCTTCGAGAGTAGTACCTCGCCGGACTCGCTGGACTGTCGGATGGCTTTTTCGGGCACCGGCTGGGATGCGATCTCGTAGTAGTACGAAGAGACGGTGGAGGCCCAGAAATCCGGCCAGGTCACCATGTTCTTGGACTTGAACGGCTCGCTGATGAACAGTGATTCCGGCTGCCGCAGCGGGAACGCATCGGCGTCGAGGAACAGGATCTCCTCAAAGGAGGAAAACAACATAGCGAAAAGTTTGAATTGGTATTTCTGGATGTCCATGACCTTTGGAACTGCGTCCAGGATGTGGGAGAGGACCACGCAGCGCGCATTCAAAGATGGCAGGACCACGTCGCAGATGTAGTCCTCATACTCCTCCTCATCGGCGAGGAATACCTCGACCGGCAATTCGGAGCCTGTCTGCCGCAGCATTCGTAGCGAGATGACCAAGACCGGCAGGTATGAGCCTCCCGCCGTGGAAACCAGCCCCCTCGTGTTGGGCGCATAGTGCAATTTTGGCGCATTCTTCTTGATTTCCTCGACGAACCCACTATGCGCCCCTTTCATCGCCTCGACATCCTCGGGCAGCATGTCCAGCATCTCCGGTCGGTCGTCCGGATTCGCCTCTTCGAATCGGATGGACGGCGCCGAGCCCAATCGCAGTGGCGGTTCGGTTTTCGGCTCGTTGACGGCCAGCAGATGTTGGAGATGTCGCCAGAACCGAATGTGGCCCTCGATGTCTTGCCCGATCGTTTTTTGGGGGGTGGATGATGATAACGTCCCATCTGCAGATATGGTCGATTGTGACTCTACCTGTTGCCGCCAATTCCTCAGCGACCATGTTATTATCGAGGCGAGAACCACTGCCAGCAGTAAGGTTCGCACCCGCGACAGTGGTCGGGGGAGAAACATTGTACGGAAAAAATGATAGAAATTAATGTGAGAATGGAAATAAAATTGGCGCGACCGGACAAATCGATCTGATGACGAAGATGACCAGATGCGATCCCAATTAATATACTATGGGATGTTTCAGCAAGAAATTTTGACAGAGTCAATGCGAAAAAGTGAACAGGAGTCGCAAGGGTCGAGCAAAAAGCTCTGATGTTAAGGACGCGCAAGCATATGGTCGACGGAGGAATGATATGCAAGTCCAAGAGGGTCGTGAGTCTGCGAATGCGGCAGAGTAAGACAGGTGTCAAGAGAGTGGCGCAATAGGTTCATCCGGAAAAATTTGGATGGCAAATGAATCGATAATGAGCGAGGGAAGTGAAAAGGAAAGACGACGATCTCCACGTGTATCCGTAGGTGATGTGATGATGAAACGAGTCGCGGCCCTTCGCTGGTCGCCGCGGATCTCGTCTCCGTCGCTAATGACGTCGCTAACCTTATTTCACTTACCGGAGTACACTGAAATTAAATTGGTCGGTTTAATATTTTTTATCTTTTAAACGGTACTATGTGATATACGCAATTTTTTTACAGCTTCAGTCCATATTGCATTCGCTAGTTTAGTCAATTGTGAATTATCTTACATTTCTAGTATCTTGTATGGGTTGCTCCATGAATTAAAATAGACGCTCTAGTACCGCAACACATGAGTGACATGACGAAGCCAGAATAGTCGTTGATTGTTAACTCCCTGATCAACCGACTGCGTTCTCTCGAGGTCGTCTTTAGTCCTCCAAGTATGCCGAGCTGTATTCATCGTCCTCCTCCAGTATGGTCGAGGTCGAAGGCCCACTCGCACCCCAAGGTTCAAGGGACTTCTTTCCGCCCCATTCTAGACGGCCACCACTGGCCAGAGCCGAAGTACCCGGTCTCGCGTATCTCTTATTTATAGATTCAATATCCGGCTTCAAGGGGGAGCTCGAGACGATGAACCCCAGCCATTGATTGAACAGTTCGACCGTCAAGTGCGTAGTGTAATACAACATCACGCCAAGCACGAGACCAATACAGGCGGCTGCGGTGATGAAGATGAGAATGGCCTGGGAAGGTGATAAGCTACAATTGCGAAGCACGATGAAGTGAAATGTGAGTTTGGTGATTCGCTAACCTCGAATTGAGCCAGGACCCTGAAGGGGAGAAGGACTAATCGCAGCGGATAGCGAGCCAGGCCTATCAGTAAGTTTACGAGTAGTCGCAAGACGCCATATCCAAAGTAGGCGAGATAGGTTATGGGATAGGCTGTCAGAGAGAGCACCGTTGATACTGCTGATAGCCAGGCCATTATTTGGGCGGGGAGAGACTAGTATCAGCCCTCAATTTCAAGCAAGCATGGCTTCTCTCCGTCCCGTTCATTTGAAGACCAGGAGAGAGACATAAGACAACATGGAGAAACCAGTTGCCCGCGGACAGCCCGGCAGATGGTTATCTGCCACCGCCTTATGGCCGGCAGAAACCAGGCTGACCGCCCATGCCGATCCTCCTCGATGGCGCGAAACGCAACAAAAGCACTCCTCCTCGATACCAAAATTCCTTCTCCTAGCCGCAAAAATGGCGATAATGCAAATCTAAAACCAGACCTGGATAGCCCGAATGTTTGTTCGTTTGACCTAATTTTTACTAAAACGGTCAATCGTTCGACACTACCAGGGTCCCCCAAACACTAGAGTCCATACAAAATCTGTTATTTTTCGGTCTGTACTGGTTTTTTAGAGTTTGGATCATGTGACTACACATGTGCCTGCGGGGTCAGGCAGCAACCCTCTGGATATTGGCGGTGAGTCCAACTTTGGCGGTCAGCAGGATTCTGCCGGTGAACTTCGTGAGCGCGGGACAACAACCACCGGTCCAACATCTTCGACGACAAGTGATACGCGCCTGGAAATTTTCTTCTTTTCCAGAGGTCTGAACCATCTTCTTCCATGTCAGCAGTATAATATCAGGCAATCTGTAGACGGTACAATAGGAATATGAAGGGAACGTTTTCGGAGATAACGGTCGGGCATTCAGGCCCCGCCGAGCCCTAAGCCCTAGAGCGGAAACCGTCTGGGCCAGACTCTCCCTCTCTCGCCCTCTCTTTCTGGGGACGCCGACATCGTCATCATCCTCCTCATCATAAGTCAACTGTCACTGGCCTGTGCCACCCCCACACCGTCAATTTCCTTCGCCCCTTCTTCTATTTGGTTTCTTATTTTCTTCTACCTGCCTGCGCGGGGTTGATGCTCTAATGCTAGTCCACTAAATTACGCCGGCATTCCTCCATCTCGTCCCTACTTTTTCCCCCTCCTCATCCACCTTCTTCCTTTCCCTCCCCCGGTCTGTCGCGTCCTTGCGCTCGTTCCTCTCCAGATGGGCAACAACCCTTCCAAGGGCCCTACCGGGGAAATTCCGTCGGCTGCGAGCCCTTCAACACCCCCGCCCTCTACAGAAAGAAAAGTAACCCGCCAACCGTCGCTCAATGCGTCATCCGGTACCTCCAAGGCCACTGCGGTCGACCCCTCCGCCTCCAAAGAAACGGCCACGGGGCATCCAACGTCACAAACCCATGCACCGGCGCAACAACGTCTGCAATCCCGCAACCCTGTCGATTCAACCGCACGAAATGTTCCCGAGTCAAAGAAGCCGGAATCCCGTCCTAAGGACATCTCCGCCCCCGATCCGTCGAACCCGGTGCAGGTGCCGGTCTCTCGTACAGCCGCGAGACGTGAGCCCTACCCGTCCGTAGCACCGTCTGCTCCGCCTCACAATACGTACTACAGTGCGTCCACTCATCTCCAGCGTCCGCCTCGGATGCCTCTACCGATTGGCGATGCGACGACTACGCCCGGCTCGCCCATCATCGGGCCCGATGATTCATACATGGGATCGCCTCCTTCCGACCCGCTGCTAGAGGAGGGCGCCGGTCCGAGAGAATCACAATTGAGCAGCACGGTTGCCGATGACGACGAGATGCTGGATGATCTCCAACCCAATGCTAGCACTGGTGTTGGCCGGGCCGTGCCCACGATAATAGAATGGACGGCTCCGGGCGACAAGGTTTATGTTACCGGAACCTTTGTGAATTGGGAAAAGAAATTCCGTCTGCACCGGGGGTACGTATCACGCCTGCGGTATCAGATGCTATCTGGTGATGGTGCTAACAAATTGTCTGGAACAGCGAGAATAATTCCGGGGACTTGTCGGCGAAATTGAACCTTCGCCCGGGAACACATCATTTGAAATTTATTGTAGATGGCGAAATGAGAGCGTCGGATACCCTCCCCACCGCAGTGGACTTCACCAACCACTTGGTCAACTATGTTGAAGTGAGCGCGGGCGATGTAAATCGGTCGCGAAGCCATAGCGACAGGACCTCGAGGAATGCTGCGACTCCGGGCGTGCACACACCCCAAGCACCGTCCGATCCGGTGGGAGCATCGCAGGATGAATCCACCGTGGAGGACCAGTCCGAAAAGGAAGAGCCTGAGGAGATTCCCATGGGCGATTTCCGCGGTATTCTTCCGCAATTCCTCGTCGATTTGGACAGGGAGGATGAAACCCAAGAAACCCCCGCTTATCAGCAAGCCGTCAACATCATCGGTGAAGCGCCTACTCCGCCAAGTCTCCCTCTGTTTCTAGGGAAGTCCATCTTGAATGGCACGACGCCGATGAAGGACGACAGCAGCGTTCTGAACTACCCCAACCACACGGTTCTGAATCATCTTGCCACGAGTAGCATCAAGAATGGTGTTCTCGCCACGAGCGTAACGACTAGATACAAGCGCAAGGTAGGTTGTTGCAGCTTTGATGCATGCCATTGAGAAGGCTCTTGCTAATAAAAGTCTTCGCAGTATGTGACGACAATACTGTATAAGCCGACAGGAGACATTACAGGTTAGCACATGCTGTAGAGGATGTGCTGTTGTATATCTCATCACTCCGCCCTATTCGGCCAGCAGCACGAATGTACTTTCGCCGGACCGAAGGCGCGCCACTGGACATTAGCGTTCCTTTTTCTTTTTTCGCTTTCATATACATCTGGGAAGCTCTGCGTGAGTCACCTTGCAAGCTTAGGAAATGCACTACTTCTGATGGTTGTGAATAAGGACAATTGCTATGATTGTGCAATTGCCGTCTATGTTAGGTTGCTCCTTGGACAAACGTCTGTTGTCGTTCATCCCTCTACTAGTGGTCGGAGTATGTAGCAAGCCGCTTATGGGATCGGATATTTTCTATTTGGTACGTTGATCATGTTGAGGAGCATCAAGAAATGCTGGATTAGCAATGGGACTTCTTGGCATTCAAAACTCGGTTGAACCTGGACCTGTTGTGTTAAGTTAGTTATAACTGTCACGCTAGTGCGTTTGTATGCTGGAAACATCCAATGCCATTAGCCAATTCTACATTATTTGTCTTCTAAACTTTTGTATCTGTCCTTTTGGAATCATGAAAATAACTCTGAAGACAACGCTAATCCCTCCACTTGACAAACACATCATCCGTCCGGAAGCGCTGCGTGCAGGTGGAGTCTTTCAGAGGCGTCGTGAAACCGGTCTTGTATGCAAGCATCCCCGCCTGCGCAATCATAATCCCATTGTCAATGCAGAACCTCTCATCCGTCGCGTGCACACTGCCCCCTCGATCTCGAGCCATTATCCCCATCATCTCTTGTAGTCGTTCGTTGCAGCCGACTCCACCCACAATGAGCACCTCCTTCGACCCGACATGCGCCATCGCGCGTTCCGTGATCTCTACCAGCATGGAGAAGATCGTTTCTTGGAGCGAGAAGCACAGGTCCTCCCGGGTCGGTCGGTCGGAATCTGCAGGGTTCCCGTTGCCCGGCTTCTCTTCTCCGCCCAGCCCATACGTCGCGGCCAGTCCGTCGACCGCCGCCAGTATCCCCGAGAAGGAGCAGTCCATGCCTTTCACCGTGTATGGGAGATCGACCAATTGTTGGCCCTTCTTCGCCAGTTGTTCGATGTTGTAGCCCGGTGCCGGGTCGTTGGAGATGTGTAACGTGCGCGCAAATCGGTCGAGACAGTTGCCGACTGCGATGTCCAGCGTCTCGCCGAATATGCGGTATCGTTGCGAGCTGTATGCGATCACCTGTGTGTTTCCTCCCGACACGTAGAGGACGACCGGGTTGGTGGAGCCGGTGATGAGCCGGCCCATCTCAATATCTGTATAGAGGCCGTCAGTGCTAGGGCTACACATCGCGGCGGGTTTACCATAAAAAAGACCAGGACAAAAAAGAATACGACGACGAATACGACGACGACAGTGAATCAAATTACAGAACACCATGGCTTTAAGGCTATACGTACGTCCAACGCAGTGGTTCACACCCACCAATTCCTTGCCCCAGAGCAAACTCAGCATGCGGGCGGCAATGGCGACGCTCTGCAGAGGGGCACCCATGCCGGGTCCTTTCGTGAAACAAATACAATCCACATCGCGGACGGACAACCGAGCTTCCTTGAGCGCCTTCTTGACCAACTTGACCACCCACGAACGGTGATGGCGGGCCGTGTCCTTGGGGAGAAAACCCTCGCCGGGCGGAGAAACGTAGGTATGCCGGATGTTCGCCAGCACCTGCGGGGGGCTGCCATTCTCGGGATGCAACATGATGCCCACGCCAAGCTTGTTGGCAGAGCCCTCCATACCAATGGCGATCATGGTGCCGTTAGAAGTCTGAGGTGAGAGACTCAGAAGACAGGGAAAATTAATATGGGAATTTCACTGCTTCTGAAAGGACAGAAAGTGCCTTTCATAGACCACAAAAAAAAAAGCCACCGATGATTGATGGAGGGGCACGTTATCGATTGGGGCGGCCGCAGCGTTTATCCGACGGGGCCCGTGATTTACTGCTTACTACTCCCGTCAATTAGTGGTCTCTACTACGGAGTACGTCCACGCCGTCTCCATTTACCCAAACCCACTTTACCTGGACTATTATTATTATTAGATTCGCTTTTCGCACACATTCTCTGCTGAACAGTCCTGCCATCCTTAAGCTGCGGTGTACTCCCGTCTTGTCTGGACCCTCTTTGTCCTTCCATTTCGTTCCTTTATCCCCTGAGAGCCCTCTAGAGTCGGAGGCCATTCGCTTGTTTGTGGTCTGACCTCTAGTTTATTCACCTCTTCCTTTGCTCCGCAGCAGCCCTCTTTACGACGCCATGTCTTCCACAGCTCACTTCCCTGATCCGGATCGTTTCCAGCATCAGTCAGATGAGTTTCTGCACTGGCTGGCTGGGAAGCCGGGGGTTCAGATCAACCCTAAAATCCGCATTGCCGATCTGAGATCTCAGGCTGCCGGCAGAGGCGTCGGTACGTTCCTATTCCCAGCGAAGACCGCTCGTCCTGGTCGATCTGCTCCACCATTTTCAAGTCACTCGTTCTGAGTTTGTGAGACCGGCTCTCTGATTGTCCATCGTCGCTTCTGCAGTGGCTCAAGCCGATATTGCCGAAGGTGAAGAGCTTTTTACCATCCCGCGCGATCTCATTCTGTCGACCCGCAACTCCCAGTTGAAGGATCGACTCTCCAAGAACCTGGAAGAATTGGGCCCATGGCTGTCTCTGATGCTAGTTATGCTCTACGAATTCTTGCTAGGCGAACAATCTGCCTGGGCCCCGTACTTCCAAGTGCTGCCTCGAAAATTTGACACCCTGATGTTCTGGTCCGCCCCGGAACTGCAAGAGCTTCAGGGCAGTTCTATCATCGAAAAGATTGGAAAGGAAGGTGCCGAGAAATCGATCCTTCAGACCATCGCCCCCATCGTGCGCGCCAATCCGAACCTCTTCCCTCCGATTGAGGGGTTTGCCTCGTACGACGGTGATGCCGGCACCCAAGTGCTCCTCAACCTCGCCCACGTTATGGGATCCCTTATTATGGCCTACGCCTTTGATATTGAGAAGCCGGAAGATGAAGAGGAGAATGATGATGGGGAAGACGGCTATCTGACTGACGAAGAGGAGATGCTGCCCAAGGGTATGGTTCCGTTGGCGGATCTCCTGAATGCCAATGCGGACCAGAACAACGTGAGCCTCTCCCGGGACACCCACGGTTTCTTGTCTCAGTTTCCAACGCACATACGCAACGCACATACTCACATCGACACATTTTCTAGGCACGTCTCTTCCAAGATGAAAATACTTTCACTATGAAAGCCATCAAACCTATCAGCCCTGGAGCTGAGATCTATAATGATTACGGGGAGATCCCCCGTGCTGATCTCCTCCGACGGTACGGCTACGTCACGGATAACTACGCTCCTTACGATGTCGTCGAGCTACCACTGGAGATCATTTGCGAAGCTGCTGGCTTGGAAAATGCCGATGCCGAGGAACAGCCTCCGGTAATCATCCTCTCCTCAGTCCTTCAGGGGCTTTCTTCTAAACTTGATACTAACGTGTGGCCGTAGCTTGAACTTCTCGAGTACTTGGAACTTCTCGACGATGGATACGTCATTCCTAGGATATCGCCGCATAGTTTGATCGAGAACATCATTACGGATGAACTTTCTTTGCTGCTCCGGACGTTGACTCTGCCGGTCGAACAATTGGAGCAATACCGGTCCAAGCAGAAGGCCCCGAAGCCCGCTTTCGGCCCGACAGAAGGAGCCATCTTCATGAAAGCCATCCAGCTGAAACAAGCGCAGTATGGCACGACAATTGAACAGGACCAGGAGTTCTTGGCCCAATTGGCCCATTCCGGGGCCCCTGGTCTCTCTGAAGAAACGGCCCGTCGTTACAGAATGGCCATCCAGGTCCGTTTGGGCGAGAAGGAAATCCTGCAAAATCTAGCCACCTTGATCCACAATCATCTTGCAAACTCGTCTCAGAGCGGCCAAAAACGGGCTGCCAATGGCAACGATGATGAATCCCGAGCGAGCAAGTTTCTGAGATCTTGAAATCTATCTACAGCAGGCGTTGCTTTTTTGATCCGTCGCGCATGATAAGAAAGGTTATCTTGAATCTTCTTTTTTCTCGATTTGTATCTGATATTAGATTTTTGTTTATTTCGTTGCTGACTTCATAGCTTCGCTATCCATACAAGAGTCTATCGACTGATCGGAGAAAAGGAAAAAGAACAAGTCACTATGTACACTAACAGCGGCATCAACAGGGTCATGTCATGAGAAAAAGAAACCATCCATCTGCGACATTATCCTGAAATTCTTTGTTTGTTTCATCCTGCTTAAGAAGCAGGTGGATGTGGGGGTATGGAGCTGCAATCGAGACGAGACATCTCACGATCAGCGTGTCGGGGGAGTAAAAGTACAAGGGGTGCGTGAGAAGAAAACAAGCTTGAAGAACGCCTGTCAAATGCGGGGGGAAGAGTGAAAGGAAAGAGAGGGAAAAGGGAATGAAAGGGTGCGAGAGATTAAAAGGATAAGAGGGAGAAAGAGGGGAGAAAAGAAGAAAAGAATCCCAGCTCAAGCATCGGCTACAGGGGCAATGGCACCAGGCCCGGGATTTGATCCCATTGTCTGTCCCATGTTTGGGGGGTTGCCGGCCGATTGTTCGGCTTGCAGTCGCCGCTGCTGTGCTTGGGCTTGCGCCTGAGCTTGAGCTTGGGCCTGGGCCTGGGCCTGTGCTGCCTGCGCCTGCGCATGTGCTTGAGCTGCAGCTTGATCCCGGGCTTTGGCCACAATCATGGCCCGATGCTGCATAAGGTTGATGTCGTACGGATCGCACTCATACTCCGGCTCCTCGTCCGAATCCTCCTGGTCATACTTGAATCGATCGGCCTTCCAAGGATCCATCTCTGCTCTACAGCGCGAGGCGAAGTTTCGACGGTCAATCCACAAGCGTCCGCCACGCCCGATACGCCTCCGGAATGCAGGCATCTTGCTCGTGTCGTCACTCAACTCCATGGCATGAGGAGCGAAATTATCTCGGAAGGCTAAGGAATTGAAGGTATCTAAAGCTGAACCAGACATGTTCTCTGACGAATCGGATGATGGAGGGGTTGGCAATTGGGCGGTAATTGCCGGCCGGAAAGCAGCATCGAAAGTTCTCTCGGGGGATGGTGAGAGAGGCACGGTGGTGAGGTCCAGATAGCCCTCGTTCCACTTGATGTGCTTGGTGATATTCTGCTTGATATCGCGCATAATCTCGTTCTCTTTTTCCGCTTGCACGTCCTCCAGCAGCTGCAAGTCGTCCGTGACCTGGGTGCTGGCCTTTGGCGGCATCCGAAGTTGGGGAGCTGCTGGACGCTGTGCTGCTGGCACTTCTGCCGGCTTCTTTTTGGGCTATCAATGGGATTAGCATCTGTACCATACAACGATGACCATGGTTCGACGCTTACCTTCTGGTTGATGAGGTCCTCGTCGTCGTCCTTGATGTTGAGTTTCCTCTTCATCTCCTTGACTTCGGACCGTTGCAGGAAGACTTGCTTTTCGACTAAAAGCATCTCCTTCCTTGCCAGCTCGCGCTGGCGCACCAAAGCGACCAATTGCCGAGCGTCTTCGAGTTCTTTCCTGAGTCTCCTCAGTTTATCGGCACTCTGAGCGTCTCTGCCACGGGTCTTGCGAATCTGGCGAACTTCCCGCCTACGGAAGCAGACATATGGGTCAGAGTCATCCGTGTCTTGACCGGTCTCGAACTGTACGAAAGGTTAGCGCATGACGTTTTCCACGCCGAATTCGAGCTTCGCGATCGCGATTGGAAACAGGGTACTTGCCTTGAGGTTTGACACGAGAGAGCGGTTGCCAGTGCCCGTCCTCCTTGACTTCCAATGCTCATATATGCCCTTGGCGAATTGCTTTACGCTGTCCTCTACGGCTGCGTCCATGGACTCCTGCATGTCTGCAAAACTCAGGACAGGCGGGTTATCTACTGCTGCAAATGGTTGCTTGGTCTGCGTGGTCTCCTCGAAGAAATTCATGACTTCCTCGAATTGGTCCTCGGTGCACGGCGGTTCGCCAGCCTCCCGCTTTTGGTTCATAATCTTGAGGAACACATCATCCTCCTCGGTCATATTATACGGACATCCGCAACAGTCCTCCACGGTGGAGGAGAAGCGGATGTACGTCGCGGGTTGCGAAAAGGTAGGAGGGTAGAGCTCGTCATATCGGAGATTACTGAGGAGCGTCTCGGGCGTCGGGATGTGAGCTTCATTTACTTTTCCTTGGGCCGTTGCACTAATTGCGACTTGAAGATGGAATTCCTATGGAGAAATCGCGTTAGTCGGCACCGTTTTGGGGGGCCTATATCTGGGGTGCGAAATTTTCACGAGGCGGACGGGTCGTGATGATGTCACGTGATAGATGCAGGGATGGGCCAAGCCGATTCGGGGGGAGAGCGACTCACCGACTCCTCCGCCTTCTCAACACCGGTCTCGATCTGTTGGAGGGCATTTTGGACTTCGTCCTCAAGGACATCTATGTCCTGTTCTCGAACTATGGGGATTGAGGCCTTGGAGGTGAGCTTTTTCGGGCGCGTCCTCCCCATTCCCCCGTACCTAGTCATGCGAACTTTGGGGCGCGTTTTAGGCGACAACCATGGGCGAGGGTGGACAAAATTAATATGGACCGATAGGTCAGATCATGCACGATCGCGTAGACGTATTTTCGTGATGAAAATTGATGGGAGGGGGGAGGTATTGACGGCTGAAATCTCGTAGTCTCAGCGCCAGCGGATGAGTTGACGTTGCAATGTCACCCGGCGGTGGCCTGTTTTGGAGCCGCGCACGGCCTCAGGGGTTCGCTTGCCTGTCCGTTTCCGGTTAGTGCGGGGCTGGCCGATATCAAATTGCTGCTCGGTCGCTCTGCCCTTGGCAACTGTTCTGTTGTTGTCTCGCTCTTTATCTCCCTTCCTCTCCTCCATACCAACCCCCTTCCTGGACCGGAACTAAACTCCATTCGACCGGCATATCCCTTCCTGTTCTTCTACTCCGTACTTCTCGTCCGATCCAAGAGACCGCAACACGGGCTCTTCCCCCGCCGCGATGGACCCTTCCGGTGGCCCCAACAATGCCGCCCTGTACGATGCGCGCCGACGACGAGGCTCGGTCGGAACATCCCAGCTGTTCGATAACATTGTTTCGGCATCAAACTGTGAGTTCTCTGCTTGCTGTCCGACAGACGAAGCGGAAGCGACCCGGTCGCACTGACTCACATCCCTTCTAGTCGACCGCGACGAGGTGGACCGACTCCGCAAGCGATTTATGAAACTGGATAAAGTACGCCTTGACATTGGATCGGAGGGTTGACTTGGAGAGGGAGGATATGATGCTCATGTTCTCGACAGGATAGCTCGGGGACCATTGATCGAGATGAATTCCTTTCCCTGCCGCAGGTGTCATCGAACCCGCTCGCTACGAGGTACGTCGCAATCAATCCACTCCGCCCCGCTCGTTCCCGGCCATTGGAAGATATCATCAAAGGTGCATAAATGGAGGAAGGATATAGGGGGAAGACGGGGACGAGGATGAGGCGAACCACGATCGACACACCTGCATCTACCCCCATCCACACAAACACAAATACCAAACAAGAAACACTCGCGCCTGACCATCACCGCTTTCTCTCTCCCACAGAATGATCGCCATCTTCGACGAAGACGGCGGCGGCGACGTCGACTTCCAAGAGTTCGTGTCCGGTCTCTCGGCATTCAGCTCCAAGGGCAACAAGGAGGAGAAGCTGCGGTTCGCATTCAAGGTCTATGATATCGATCGCGACGGATACATCTCCAACGGCGAGCTCTTCATCGTGCTGAAGATGATGGTCGGCAATAACCTGAAGGACGTGCAATTGCAGCAAATCGTCGACAAGACCATCATGGAGGCCGATAAGGATCAGGACGGCAAGATCAGCTTCGAGGAGTTCACCGATATGGTGGAGAATACGGATGTTAGTTTGAGTATGACGTTGAGTATGTCTTACCCTCTCTGTCTTTGGTTTTTTTTTTTTTTTTTTTGTTGTTGTTCGGGAGGCTCGGTTTGTGGAGGATGATGGGGGGGGGTAGTGGATATCATGCTGACCGATTTTCAATAGACCAATTCTAAACTCGTTTGTGCTTTTGGCGCTCTGCTATGTGGATCTCCAGTCGGTTATTGTTACTGCAAATATCCGTCCTTCTGCTGGCTCTACCGGAGATGTAGCCAGCTAGCCTCTACCTGACTGACTGACCGACTGTACTGATCGATTCAGTTCGATCTCTTTGATATGATATGATTATGACATGATACTAGCGATGATGACCTACCACTTACCTATCTACCTACCTATCTACGGCCTTGTAGTTTAAATCAAAGAGTGCTTCTTTTGACCGTTTCTTTCGTTCTTCCTTCTCTTTCTTTGTTTGTCTTATGCCCTTATGAAAAGTACTCGCGATCCTGCGGGACTGCTGGAATACGAACTACCCAATCTTGCAAATATTCCCAGATATCAAAACATATAATCCCCTGGTTTTCTCGAACGAAAAAGGGGATCGACATATCTTATATTAAAAACCATCTATACTATAGTCCATCAGGCTTGAATTCAGCAATGCTTAGATATACCCGTTGTGGCATTTCGTATCTCATATCCCTTATCTCTTATCGACTTGGTAGGAACCTCTGACCGCCTACCCCAATCATATCATAGTGTTATTGTCCTAAGGCATCAATTCTTGTTCCTTGTTTAGTGTTAGCGTCTCCGTTGGTATGGGGTAGAAGTTATCGCTTCAAATACAAAGGAAGTATATACACCGTAGATGGGAGGGTTTGGGATTGCAAATATGTAAATATCTTATTCCGAGGGGACGAATGAATCTACATTGTAGAAGTATAGGAATGGCAGTCAAATTTGTAAGTACTGTGTCATGAAGTACACCTTTTGAGCTATCTACTTTGTCCGAGTTGAGGTGTTGGTTGATAACCTGATGATAGCATAACTCTACGGTGTACTCAACCTACGGTGTACTTTTTACTACAAACCCGTAGCTACATACATACCAACAAGGCATGCAATCGGAACAGACATCTTCTGCAAAACGGGTATCTCATAATTATGTCAAGCCAAGCAACCAAAAAATGTATCTAAAAAAAAAAAAGAAAAGAACTATTATCGTACAATTTCATAACGTCACACATACCAATCCGGTAGCCCATTCCACTTTTCCACATCCTATGTCCAGCTCATTTTCCATCCAAGTCCAGTAAGTGGTGACTGATGGCTGATGACATCAAACCCGATGTGATGTATCGAGTCCGATCGATTGCAGGATCGGCGTCACTCACCAGTGAAGTCACGCCTGACGCCTCACAACACGAGGAACAACCATGCATCCTTCATGAACAATCGATCAGAACCAAGGACAGGATGCAAAGCCAAAAGCCACCGAAAAATAGAAACAATAAAAAAAAAAAATGGAAGCTCGGGGATTGCCGAAGATCAGCCCGCGTCAGCCCGACGGCTTGGGTCATGCACGTATTCTGATCCTGATCCTGGAACCTGGGATTGGGGGACTTTGGCATCTGTTAGTCTTATCTCTCTCCAAAACCAGAAGGACCAACCCTGTCCGTCAGACACTGACGCTGACCCAAGGCGAAGATATCGCCTGGGACGATCGAAGCGAACATGTTTGGATGGAAAATGAGAATTGAAAAGCAAAGAAAAAGAAAAAGAAGAAGAAAAAAGAAAAAAAGAAATGAAAACATAGAAATATGAAAAACAAGATCTATGTCCTGTAAATTCGCCCCAAGATACGCCATCACTCCCCCGGCCTAAGCTTTCCGCGCAACCCGTGATGCAAAATAAACCCAAAGGGAGAAAGTGCCCCGGTATATACAGCCCCAGGTGAGGAGAAAACTTGGAAGAACGCCAATCATGTCCGCGTGACTAGTTGGGGTTTTTGCTTTTTTCCCCGTTCTTTTTGTCATTTTCCTCTTTCTCAAGTGATTTCCTTTTTGTTTTTTCTTTCCTTTTCTTTTTTTTTTTTTTTTTTTGCCCCTCACGAGGAAAGGAGAGTGGATGTGGATGTAGTATCCGGAATAGACAGAAGTCATCCGCATGTTCAATCACAGCCCACCAGAGTGGATGGCCCTAATGCAGGAATAAATATGTCGCATAGCGCTAGGCCACTTAACTGCCCAAACAAAAGCCCTGAAACTAAAAGGGGGCCAAGAGGGAATGAGATGAAGGAGGAAGGGAGATGGAGGTAGGCACGCCGCCGCAGGGATCTAGTAGTCGATAGTTTGGCATGGTCCTCCCAGGAGATGAAGGAACTAAATTAGTTCCTGCGTTAGGTTGCAACTGATCGGTGGCCCAACCGCAAAAGTACGGACTGTACCCGATTCCTGTCAGGTAGCGGACCCCAATCATCATGCATGGACGCATGGAACCTCACGATCGCGAGGTCGCCGTCGCAGGAACGGAAATTGCTTGGGGACCGAGGACCTCCGGTCGACTGTCCATAAGATCGAGACATTGACTTAGAACTAGATTGTCTTGGTTAGCAATTTTCCCGTCGAATCGGCGACCATGCCATTCCGGAGAAAGGGAGGGATAATTAATAAAACCCACCACAGAGAATCTCCTCCTCCCAGATTCCCATTTGGTAATCGACCAAGCCATGTTGCTCCATTCGATCGCATAACGAGATAAGTTCTTTGCCAAGATTCTCCATGACCTCGCCGGTCAGAAGACTAGTTCGGGGCGGCTGGCGGCCCGTCTGAAGGAGTTCCTGCGTCAAATCCTTTTGTTTCTGGCAGACAGCCAACCAGCAGATGTTAAAGTCATTCCATAGTTGGAGTCGGTCGGCATAAAGTACTTGATCGTCGCGTAAAATGCCTGCTCAGAAAAGAGGGTACAGGAAGAGAGACCCCGAAGTTAGTCTCATCCAGATGCTCGGGATTTTAATCAAGAAGGATAACGATGACATAATAAAAAGAAGAAAAAATCAGAAACAAAAAAAAAAAAAGCATCGGCCACGAACATTGCATGTACAATTATCAATACAAGAGTCTGGGTCGGTGCTTTCTTAGGGGCAGCAGGAAGTGGGTAAATATTCAAGATTAAGGAAGAATTAGGAGGCACGCTAAGGGAGAGACATACCCAGTTCCCGCGCATTAGTCACAAGCCACTCGGAGATTTCCAAGAGTGATCTACTAGCCTCTACCAATCGGCCGGCGCGCGTGTCCGCGAAGGTCTCCCTCAATGCCTGATGAAACTGCCCATACGACTCGTTCGGATGACCGAAAGATTCGCCCGCCACTGGTTGCTGGGGCTGAGGCTGCGACTGCGACGGTTGCAACTGCGACGGCGGCGACGGCTCCAGGCGTCCGGTCGTGCCCACCGGGGTCATGTCCGGCATGGTTGCGGGAAAGGACTGGGTGGTGCCGGAGCGACCAATGGGCCCCGGCTGGTTATAAGCAGCCAGCGGTAACTGCGAGGCCAGGTAGGGCGACGGAACCCCGGGACCAGTTGGCTCATTATAATACGGTGGAACGGCGAATTGCGAGGAGAGCGCATCCATCGCTGCAGATTGCCGTGTTGCATAGGGTGGCACGACCTCGTACGGGGACTGCGTCGGGCCCTGTTGGTTGAGGTTGTAGACCATCTCAGACTCGTAGCCGGTGAACGATGGCTGCACTTGCTGACGTTGGTGGTCGCGCAACGTCGGCGCATACGGCTGTAACTCGTCACCCTGCAGCGAGCCGCCCTGGAAAGCACCGTCGGGGTATTCATAATCTAGGTATGCGGATGTGGACAACCGGGCACGTCCCGTCGCCTGGGACGGCGCATCTCCACGTGTCGATTGAAGGGTCGCCTGCCTGAATCGATCCGTCGCGGCCCCGTAGGGTCGCGAGACCGTACGCCGGGTCATTCCTGCCCGCGTCGCAAACTGTGCCTGTTCATGTTGCTTCATACGTCGGGTATCGCCATCCATGCCACCCAGCCGGTCCCACGGAGCGTCCCTACACACGGGGTTGGGATCAAGGGACCAATGTGCCGGAGGGGAGAGCGGCGGACTTGCGTATGGTTCCAGTTTGGCGGGAGCTCCCCTGACGTATCGGAGGGGAAGAAGCAGATGAGGTTTGAAGAAAACAGACTTGGTTCGTGAGTTTAATTAAAAAAAAAAAAAAAAAAAAAAAAAAAGAGGATAATCGTTTCAATGTCGCCGGGTCTTTTTTTTTTAAACCCCCTGCCCTTTCAATTGATTTCTGGAAAAGCTTTGGCCCTGCGCGTACCCTTCTCTTTCTTTTTGGTCGGCGTACAACCGAGCAGGGATTGAGATCTTAGCCAGCAGTGCTCGCGGGCTTAAGCAGACCTGTATGTCTCACGGAATGACTGTTTGTTTGAGAACTCCAGTACAAATCCAGGACGTGCAATCTGAAGGTGGACAGGGAAAGTTAGTGGTGGAGGCCTTCGAAGGATGACGATGGAGGGGCATGTATGGAGGGGCACGGCTCAGTCATACAAACAAACGGCAATAAGCAGAGAACCAATGCAACAGAATTGGGATAGAACGGAAGGATCGAGAACAAGAGAAAGAAAAAAGAAAACGAAGAAGAAAAGTCGAAGAAGGGAAAGAGAATGAGAGAGGAAGAGAGAGAGAGAGAGAAAGAGAAAGAAAAGGAAGCAAACAAATGCGCGCACACAGAGAGAGCAGGGCAAAAAAAAAAAGGGACAGGATATACTTAAAGCGCAGAAAGGCTTCTCCAAGGCTTCCCGAACACCGTTGACTTGGATGTGAATGGAGGCCGTAGAAAAGGATTCCCGGTCGATCTCAAAAAGGAGATGAGGTAATAAAGAGGAAAAATAGAAAGGGCCAAAAAAAAAAGAAATTCAAACAAGACTAGAGAGTGTCGGGTTGCGAGTTGATTGGGGGATCGCAAATGTTTTCCTTTCAGACGTTTCAGCAGGTCTAATGGCTTATGCTCCGAATTGCAGCCCAAACTCCTATTGGGAAACAATCATGACCGACGAGACAGCAAGTGGAGAGCGAGGCGAGCCAGAGATAGAGTGAGGATGGGGATGGAGGAGTGTGAGAGTGAGGGTTGGGGGCAATACTTATACAATACGTCTCAGGCGCAAACAGGATAGCAGGATAGTAGGATAGTAGGATAGCAGGATCCGAGATCTTCCAGGGACACGACAATTATTGAGAGGGGCTGATCAGCTTGTTCGAATGGAAGGAAGGATAGGAATGGAGTCGACTAAATGAGTAAATAGAGAGAAGAGTCCCATCGTCCTCGATTGCGCCGACGAACAGGACGAGAAGAGCAGCACGAGGGATTCTCTCCCCACAATTCGAGCTAAAAGGAATGCAAGAGAGAGAGAGAGAGAGAGAAAAAGAAAAGAAAAGATCAGAATTAAGAAAAGCAAAGGAAACAGAAATGGGAAGGAGCGAGAAAAATCAAAACAAAATAAAATAAAAAAAAAAAAAAGGAAAGAAAAAAAAGAAAAGAAAAGAAAGACGAGTCAGGGAAGACGAACAATGGATAAATTTCTCCCATATTTTCTTTTTCTTTTTTTTTTTAAAAAAAAAAATATAATAAATATTATTATTTACTATTTGACAATTTCTTCTGTATGATTCACGGGAGCATCATCGAAGTGATAGATAAACTCATCCATTCCCAGTGCCGATCCACTTCCGAGACTAGAGAGAGCCGAGTTGTCTTTGATCTATACTATAGACTAGAGTAGATGCTACTAGTAAGTAGTAAGTAGTATCTACTTCCGTCTTACGTCCCAAGGAATGCGTCGATTAGGTTGACGCCTCCGTTCCATGGCTCGTTCTCGGGCCAATCAATGCCAAATCCAAACCTCTAATGCCATCCAGTATCCCAGGCGCCTGGACGCTGGAGCCCGAGAACGCCGATCTCCCTCTTGTCAAGGCGCAGGTCGATCCTGAGGGATTGCCGAACCATTCAGCCGGAACAAGTTCGTCTTACTAGAGAGGGGAAGAAGGATTCCAAATGAGGCGACGGGGTTGAAGGGGATCAGCCCGTACTCTCTCCCTCGGCGGACAGAGTATAGAGTATCGAGAAGGTACATACACAGTTACCTACACCGTGTAGGTACACTCGGTATCCCCAACAGGATAGACTCGATCTGACATCGTGCCTGGAACTAGTCTCGTACCTTCCACCCTGCTGGGAATCCCCTCGAGCCAATAAACTCCGCCTACTCCACCTTTTGGCCCCCCCGTCACGTCGTCAATTTGGAATCATCCTCTCTCTCTCTCGGATCATTGAATAATCATAATTATTATTATTCATTAACTGCTATTCATTACTCAATATTGACGGTCTCAAATGAGACATCAGTCAACCATATCCATAAATAATCATCATAAAAAGTGAGGCGGTTCCAGCCTCACGCTAAACGTCTTGGTTGCGACTCTGCCGGGCGATGGATTTCTTTTAATCAATCGGTAATTTGTCCCTGAAGGAATCGGGATCGCGATCGGATCAGACCTGCCTGGATATTGGATCCGTCATTTCCCTCGCTTCATGCATTCATGCTCTGCATGCTGCAGCGCTTGCTCGTGCTGCTTGGATTTTGGGTCCGATGGATCCCTCCCTTCCTCGCCTTGCAGACCGGGTCTTCAGTCTTCAGCCTTCAGCCTATATCGTCGCCTTAGTATGATCATCGTCGCCTCCCTCCTGACATCATGCCGCTCCGACTCCGATGGTCATTCTTGGTACTTCTTGCCTCGATAGGTCATACAGAACACGAGAGCTATCTGAAGTACGCAGCGCGGTTATCGCTCCGCCGGGACCTCCACCATCCAATCGACGGGTTTCCGTCATCCCAGTTGGCCCCGGAGAGGACTGGAAGGTTCCCTGTAGGATAATTGTCAATCCGTCTGGCTCGCCACGGTTGTCGTTACTGAAACATCCCTACATTTCCTGCAACCAGATCGTCCCCTAGAGGCCAAGGGCTGTCGGTGGGTCATGTCGGATATGTCAAACTCGATCACCGGAACCACAGGCCATCCAACCCACCTCTTCGTTACCCACAGCTACAAGAAGTGATCGCAGCGGTGGCGCTTTCCTGGAAGAATTTCCCCGACTCCCAGTCTTAGTCACTCGCGGAAGGAAGGGAGACGGGGGGACGGCCGCTGCTTCCCACCTGTGGCACGTTTCGTCCGGGCGGATCCTCAGAATTCCTGTCTCCGCCGGCAAAGTCACGTCCGATTACACGGGGTGCATGTGCAGTACATACATACTCCTCTGAAGACCCCGTTGCTTTGTTCAGTGTCGGGATCTGTCTCCCCAGCAACGGAGTTGGTCATATATGAATTACGTCTGCCCTGGTGACTACAACCCCTGAAGGCCTGGCGCACCAACCTGTCTCCTACAGGCTCCTCCAATGCACATGCCGTGCTTCTCGCGCTTGGACGAAATCAGGAGGCATTTCTCTTACGGTAGAACCGCTTGGACTATCAGATCACTCTGGCCGAGTCCGAGCGGCGCAGGAGCGTCCGCATATGTCGTTGCTTCCATTTCAGGATACTGGGGAACGACTATAGGATCCCCAAGAAGTCGACGGACTGGTTCCATCTTCATCCACGTCCGCTCTTTGGCCAGGAGGTCTCGTTGTCTCTGCTGCCACGAGACATCCGGACGTGCATGCACTGATCAAGCAAAGCCCGGCCTCTGTTGGCGAACTCATGTCTTGGTGACATTTTCTTTTCCTTTATTATGATTAGTATTAATATGATTATCGTTACGATTATCTTTTCTTTGTGCTCGTTGCGGCCTCTGCAACGGTGTAACCCAACCTCTCCCCTTGATTCGTACGTTGACTCTGCTGGATGCGCGTACGTACGCCGCGTACGTCTCGAGCGGATTTGATTTTACTACATCCATGGTTCTAGTCACTGTGGATTTACCGTCGTATTTGCTGAAAGCCAGACGAACTGCTGGAGGAACTAGTGCGCCATAGCGTATGCTAAGCGGTCTTCGTTGTGTAACGACCGCGTCCTTGGCCATCGATAGGATCAAATAGTCTGGGGCCGCTCGTTCTGTCTTCCTTTTTCCATCATCCCTTCTTCTCGAAATGAACCGAGAAACTTTGCGGCACCCGCAAAGATCCCAAATCCATGTCGGACATCGTCTGGCGGTCTTAATTCCCTTGCCGGGCCCAATGGAATGGCCCCGAACCCTCGTGCAACCCGATAATTGGTCCAATCCGACTTGATTGATTTGGATGAATTAAACGCCAATAGTTACATGCTTGTCGCCGAGACCATGCAGTGTCGTATCTTGAAACGACCATGGCATCTAAAAAGGGATGCTCGCAATACAGGATATACAGTCGTCGAGAATCACAAGGATACATCAGAATAATACAGGGAGAGGAAAGAGAAACACAAGGATACACAAGATAGGGGGCACACCCCCCCGGAGAACCATCCGCAGTAGACCAGACCGGCTTTTAACGCTTGACCCAGGCGGGCTTCTTGCGGGCCTTGAGGTGGCCGGCCTTCTTCCTTTCCACGCGACGGGCATCCACCGTGATGACACCGGCTGTAAGGGGACAATTAGCACAAAAGACCAAAGCAAGAGAGAAGGAAAAAGCAAACAAATAACGTACCTTTCCGCAAGACGGGCTTCAGAGCGGGCTCCTGAACCAACAGTGCCCGTCCCAGCGCCAAAGTAATAGCCTCGGCCTGTCCGGTAACTCCTCCTCCGCGGACGGTCGCCCACACGTTGTACTTATCCAGTCTCGACGTACACCTCAAGGGCCACGTCGCACTCTCTCGGTCATGCACCCGGGGGAAAGCCTCGAGCAGATTCTTGCCGTTCACCAGAACCTCACCTTCTCCCTCGACAAGATGAACCACGGCCGACGATTCCTTTCGCTTTCCTCGACCCCGGGCCCGGCCCATCTCATCCACCGTCGGCGGAAGTGGCTTGTTCGCGTAAGGGTTTCCTGGACGAACGAACGAATCCAACGTGGTCTTGATTTCCGCCGAAATCACCATGGGATCGATCCGATTGAGTCGTTGCAGTAGCTTCACGAGGTGCTTGTATTTTTTCGTGGGCACGTTCTCTCCGACAAAGTCGCGGAATTGAGGCAACTTGAGCCATGCCTTGCGAGGAGCGTCGGCCGGGGCTACCGTCGGCATGGCCGCGGACTTAGCCAGCATGGTTTCTAACCGCAGCAGGTGGTCGATGAATTTCGGACTGCCGGTGAAGTAGGCGGCCGAGGCGGGAACAATCCGCGCCGGGCGCGCTCTGAACTTCTCAAAATCGATCTCACGAGCGGCCACGGCCTCGGTGGCATAACCGCGAGCGTCTTTTCGTTGCTGGGGGATGGAGGACAGGGGAGAGGCGGAGGAGAGCTTCGGGGCACGGAGGACAGGCCGCAATTGAGCCGTCCGGCGGACGGATTGCATCGCCTGGACGATGCAATTAGGGGTTTGCCAGGCCATGGCGGTCGATGTGCCCGGATTGGCAAGGGACCTTTGGGCTCAGCGAGAGAGATCGAGAGGGGAGGGATGAGCCGTGGAGCAGGACAACAGGGAGGAAGGACAAGGACAGACAGCCCTGGGCGGGCGATGCCGAATGCGTCGGTCACCCGGCCTGAGGTTTTTCGCGCGGTCACGTGGACGAGCAAACGTTCCTCCGGCGCCGACTCCGTCTGATTCGCACAAAATTTCGTTCTTCTCTTTCTTTTCCTCTTCTCCTTTCCCCCTCCCCTCCCTCCTCCCCTCCATCCATCATCCTTCACAATGGCCTTCGGAAAGCTCTACGGTCTTCCTGTATGTATTCCACCCTCTTGATTCAACTTCCCTGCAGATCACAGTGAATCCTTCTTTTCTTTAGGTTCTCCTGTAATCTCTCCAGATTTCGTGGGGTTCAGCACTTGCACCCCTCCTTTTGACTCCACGGTTGGCTAATCGGAATTTTTTTTCTCCTTTTCAGGACAACCCTCGCACCATCTCCATCCTCGTCGCGGCCAAGGCCAACGACGTTGAGTTGGAGTTGGTTAACACCGAGGCTGACTCTTCCGCTGCCTTCAACAAGTCGGCCGAGTACACCAAGCTCAGCCCCTTGGGCAAGGTCCCTGCTTTCGAGGGTGCCAATGGCTACACTCTCTCCGAGGCCATTGCCATCGCTGTCTACGGTAAGCCTTTTGCAACGAGTTCCTTTCACATCGTTCACACAGCGTCTTCTATGATGAGCAATTTTATTATTACTAGTTATCCCTGGCAGAACAAACAGTGTTGATAATTTACACCTCTGAGATCCGAAAAATTTCTGTTACCCCGCTTTTGGGGGCGGAAAGTTTTTTTTTTTTTTTTCCAAAGTCGCTTTTGTGTCTTTCTTGCTTTGCATTCTCCACAAGCGTTGATATGATTCAATTTTCGACGCAATGAGCTAATTGTGGCCCAGTGACCTCCCAGAACGAGAAGACCACCCTCTTGGGTAAGACCAAGCAGGACTATGCTTCCATCCTCCGCTGGTTGTCCTATGCCAACTCCGAGCTCGTCCCCCGCTTCGGTGCCTGGTACCGCCCCCTCATGGGCAAGGACGCCTACAACAAGAAGAACGTCGACGAGGCTGCCAAGGTTGCCCTGAACAACCTCGCCGTTCTCAACACCCACCTCACTGCCAACACCTACCTCGTCGGTGAGCGTATCACCCTGGCCGATTTCTTCACTGCTGCCACCCTCACCCGTGCTTTCGCCACCGTCTTGGACAAGACCTACCGCTCCGAGAACCCCGCCGTCGCCAGATGGTACCAGACCATCGTCAACCAGCCCGCTTTCAAGGCCGTTGTCGAGAACCCCATCCTTGTTGACGAGGTCATCAAGTACACTCCCCCCAAGAAGGAGGAGAAGCCCAAGAAGGAGGCTGCCCCCGCTGCTGCTGCCGCTGCTCCCGCCGCTGAGGAGGCCCCCAAGAAGCCCAAGCACCCTCTTGAGGCCCTTGGCAAGCCCGACTTCGTCCTCGACGACTGGAAGCGTTTCTACTCCAACGAGGACACCCGCCCCACTGCCCTCCCTTGGTTCTGGCAGAACTACAAGGCCGAGGAGTTCTCTCTGTGGCGCGTCGACTACAAGTATGATAGCGAGCTCAAGCTCACCTTCATGGCCAACAACCTGATCGGTATGTTCTGTTTTCTCTCATGTGAAGCCTTGCGATTGCTAATCCTTTTCCCTCAGGTGGTTTCCACGCTCGTCTGGAGGGCTCTCGCAAGTACCTCTTCGGTGCTCAGTCCGTCTTCGGTACCAACTACGACTGCGCCATCCGTGGTGTTTTCTTGGTCCGTGGCCAGGAGTCCGCCCCCGCTTTCGAGGTTGCCCCCGACTGGGAGAGCTACAACTTCGAGAAGCTCGACCCCTCCAAGGAGGAGGACCGCAAGTACGTTGAGGACATGTGGGCCTGGGACACCTCCATCACCATCAACGACAAGGAATACCCCTGGGTTGATGGCCACGTCTTCAAATAGACGGTTTCGTCCGAACCCAAGGCAATTTTCTTGTCACCCTGACCTGTTTTCAAGTCGGGTGAGCTTCTAGATGAAACCCGGCTCCATGAAAACCACGTCTCCCTACCCTCTCCCTTAAGGTGAAGAGTGCTCCCGGTGCAGCTGGGTTATGAAAGCCTCATATCCCGCCTGTCCGCTCTTCTGCCTTCATTCCCCCCGCCTTAATGTCTACGCTGTCCATGTGGAACGGTTTACGTGTTTTCATTCTTTGAAGCTTTTTTTTTCTTTTTCCAAAAATTTTGATATCACGTCACGTTTACGATCTGAGATGTTGGATGATGCAGTAACTAGTATCTAGCAATACAAACAAACAGCAAACACTATTTGATGCTCTGCTTACTACATACGTTCCTGCCTTTGTCTCGTAAATCATAATTTCTTGTCTTGATAGATATAAATTGTCTAGGTAGCATTCACCGCTAACGGACTGACCCGTCCATGCTATCTATGCACACCACACCGGGAAGACCTCAATACAACGAGATCAATCACTCCATCTAGTTGAATCTCATTTATCTTAATTCTCACCCTACTATTTTCCACCCCTTGTTCACATCGCGTACAATTCCAGATTCTATCTCTTTACTCTACAGATCAATTAAACGCCATCGTCCATATCCTACATTTACAGTTACAAGTTATAGTTACTTAGTTCCAATTCAATCCTACCGGCACATATAGATATAGCAATGACCTACCCCTGATGCTCTTTCTGATATCTAGACTAAGAACAAACTGATCAATATAAATCATTCTTACAGATAGGTACTGTACCAAATAAGAGATTAAGACCGAGGAAGTAAATCCCAAGGCCCAGTCATAACCACAAGTATAGATTTCTTTGAAAACAGAAAAATATGTGTTATGTTACGTGGTTTTAATTCAACTTTTTTTTAAAACAATTTCACCTTTTAGCAGTCTCAGATGAATTTGTCTTATTTGATATCGTAAATATACCTTCATCGTACCCATCCAGCGCCGTGCCCAGCCAGGCCTTCTGCTATACTTGTGATGTTTATGTACAGGGAGATATCACAATCGCGCATCTACTACGACTGCAAAGCAGACAAGCAAAAAATGTCAGAGTCACCGTAATGTGCTTTCTTTTTGGGGTATCTATATTGTAGTGTATGTATGTATCTGGTTATTTGTGCTGTGTATGTGATGTATGTATGTATGTATCCATGCATGCATGGATACCAACCAACTGTCTCCAACAAGTCAAGTCACGATCAAGAGCAGTTCGAATCTAGTCCCAGACTAGATTTAGAAAAATGGTAATGGTGGATGGAGATGGGGGAAGATAGAAAAGAACGAAGATCAGAAGTCCAAATGAACAGGACAAACACACAAAAAAAAAAAAGAAGAAGAAGAAGGGAATGAGGCGATAAATTGACCCCGAATATGCCCAATCGATCAATCAACCAATAAACAAAACCCAATGCACCAATGCAAATGTACAGAGTCAGTAACAAACCAAAACAAAACCGTCATCATAAAATCAATGCAACTAAGTCCAAAGAAAGTCTTATCTTGTTTTGTTCTAGGTCAAACATTCAACGACTCTTCTAATCGATCTAATAGGTAATTCTCAGATTCGGTTGATGTCGCGGGGGATGGTGAGCGCGCGGCAGCCGGAGAAGTGTGATCTTCCTCGGTGGATGACGATGTTGTAGCTGTCGCCGCCGTCGTCGCGGTGGCTCCTCCTGCTATTACTGCTGCTGGAAGCGGCACGCCGCCAGAGATGATGCTGTTCGACAAGGCCTGGGGCTCTTCTTTGCTGCGGAACTTGCGCTCCTTCTGTCGGGCTTTGCGTTCTTGTTTGCGGATCTTGCGGCGCTCCTTGCGGGCTTGGGCGGTTGCTTCAGGGCCCGTAGGTGGAGGAAGGGGGTGCTGTTGTTGAATTTGTTGGCCTTGATGGTGGTTCTGGGTGGAAGGGAAGGTGGAGGAGGCGGTGGTGTCGAGGAAATTATGGTCGATAGTGTTGCCATTGAAGGGAAGGTCGAGGATGTTGGTCTTTCCGGAAAGCTTGGACTGCCAGTCCCGAAGGACTTTGCTGATGTCGTCGTGTCTTGCCAGGATTTCGAGGACGCGAAGAACCTTGGGGAAAATCGAAGGATCGTCAGGGGCATTAGTGAACTCGGGGATCTCAAGGATGTTATACGGCTCGCTAACTGCCTTGAGTTTGCTATCGTCGATCAAAATGGTGTTGGTCTGGTCCCAGCGGGTCTTGTTGCCCTGAGAGCCCGGATAGGATGCTTGAACCTTCGGGTCCGCCCAGACGGTTTCTAGCGTCTTGTAGACCTGGATTTTGGCGCGGTAATGGTCGGCCGATAGGTTGAACTTGTCCCGGCCCCATTCAGCCACAAGCGCTTTTCGTTTGTCGCCGGGGAAGAGCTTATCGCAAACGGCGTCGACGGTTTCCGGCTGAGAGCTGGACCAGATCATGACTTTATAGTCTCTTAGCAATGTGTCAAGGAAATTGTCTAAGCCCGCCCGCCGTGCGAATGACGGTGGTAAGCGCCGATGTTTTCGGTAGATGAGCGTGCCATTCAGGTCAAGGATGATGAGTAGAGGCTGGGGAGAGTGAGATCCGGCCGGTGGTAACGACGATTGCGCAAGGTAGCCCCGACTTGGCGAAGGAGGGCGGGGAGCTTTGGATGGCGATTTCTTTTTCTGGCCTCTCGGCGAAGCCTCTACGGGTGGGACTTCGGGCATCGCAGGAAAACCCCCCGTGGAACCAGCATTTGCGAGCGCCATGGGGTCAAAGGGGAGGAAGGGAAAACCATTGAACATGGACCTTGCCATTGCCGGGTTCTGTAGGCCCATATTCATCATGAATGCCGGAGGCATCGGCGGGGGTAAATTCGCCGGGCTATTCATGTCATTCCATGACGGGGTGTTGAAAGGTGGTTGGTGCTGTTGCTGCTGGTCCGATGGATTGAAAGGCGGGAACTGAAACCCTTGGCCGTTGAAGACGTCCGCAGGGCTTGGGAATCCCGGGAAGGGTGGCATCGCATTGAAATTTTGGAAATCCAACGGAAACTCCGGAGCTGATCCCGTAGTATTGGAAGACATCTGTGAAGGAAAGGCTTGCGACGAAGCCGATAGCACTCCGGGAAAAGCAAACGGCTGCTCCACCTGCGATCCGTACGCCTGCGCTTCCGGATTCAAATGTCGGCCCTGATTCTTTGCATTGCGCGCTTTGCGATTCCTGCGCGAATTCCCAGCATTCGCTTTTTCAGGAGTGTGAGAGGCGCTCCTGTCCGGTTCTCGGTTGGGAGCCGATTTTGGGTTCCAACGTCCTCGATGCGGCCGCCATGCCGCCCTTGGATGATTGCCATTAGACCCGTCATATGATTCGATGTTTCCCGGTCGATCTCCGGCTCTGGAGAAGCCCTCCTTTGGGCCCCCTTGGGTTCCCATTCCTGTGTCTAAGAATTCGTTCGCACTCGCACTCGAAGTTGTGGGCTGTTGCTTTGGAGTGGCCTGGGGAAGCGATAATGATTCGGCTCGTGATATCGAAGTCGCCGTATGGACAGAGATCAACTACAAGGGTCAGCGATTGGTTGATCTGGTAGAACAATGTGGCGCAGAATCCGCAAGCACGTACCTTGGAGGACCCCCCACTGCGAGATATGCGACAACAAGATGCGGAGGTCAAAGCTGTACGAGTGGATGCAACAAAAAGACAGGACGGGACAGACATCCCAGAGGAATGCCGAGAAGGCGATCAGGGGAAGAGCAAGGACAGCGGCTCAGGAGCAGGAGTGAAGGTAAGGAAGGCAACCAAGACGTTCTGCCGGACGGCAAAATATCATCGAATCGCAACCCAAAACGGTCAAGATCGGCCAGTTGGAGAAACCCCGCCTTCCTCACCGCCCCAAGGCCCGGCAGTATCCTTGAATTTTTTTCAGACTCCGACTTCACCGCCGCAGTTCTCGTCGCATTTCTTCTCTTGAGGAATCCCGGTTAGACTTGGAATCATGCCTATTTCAGATCTTCTCAATCGCCGCGTGCGAGCTAGACCAGAGGAGGACGAAGAGGATTACTCCGACGACGCGCCATCTGAGGTCGGAGTTCAGAACGAGGACTCGCAGGCATCAGACTCGGAACATGGCAGTGGAGATGGATCCGAGGGGGCGGGCGATCAGGTTTGACCCCTTAATTCTCGCGAGTGCAGGCGCACGACAAGTTAACTATCATCAGTCTGATGATTCCCAATCGGACAACGCAAACGAAGACGAAGCGGACGACAGTGAAGACGACGAGGGAAACGAAGACGTACGAGCCTCCCTCAACAACATATCATTCGGCGCTCTAGCCAAAGCGCAAGCATCCCTAGGCTCAAAAAGCAAGCGCGGCGCCAAAACCTCCAAATCCGCCGAAGAACCCACTCCTTCGCCGCTCGACGACATTCGGGCCCGAATCCTCGAGGCGCGCGAGCAGAAACGACAAGCCTTGAAAGACATCGAGAAGGCGTCTCGATCGTCCAAACACGCCCCTATGATCCAGTCGTCCAAGAAGGCCGTTTCTCGTAAACGAACGATTGTCGAGCCCCCCTCTGTCCCCAAATCTCGCGATCCACGATTCGACCCGACGATCATGAACCGAGGCGGCCCGTCGAACACGGAAGCTGCCGAGAAGGCGTACGGTTTCCTGGATGAATACCGTGCCAACGAACTCAAGGCTTTGAAGGAGCAGCTTGCGAAGACCAAGAATGTGAATGAGAAGGAGGAGCTGAAGCGCACTATTCGGTCTACTTCCGATCGTCTACGTGCCATGGAGAACAAGAAGCGCGAGAGAGAGGTCATGGCCGATCATAAGAAACGAGAGAAGCAACTCATCAGCGAAGGAAAGAAGAGTAACCCCTACTATATGAAGAAGTCGGATCTGAAGAAGCAGGTCATGCTCAAGAAGTACGAGAGCATGAACTCCAAGGATCGGGCCAAGGCTCTGGAGAGACGACGGAAGAAGATGACCTCCAAAGAGCGCAAGGAGATGCCCATGGAACGAAGGGGTATGGGTGATGGTGGCGATGGTGAGGGCCGAAAACGCCGGAGGATGGAATAAGAGGGTTGCAGGTTGTGTAGTCTTTCTTTTCTCGCTCAAGTTCTCCATTGCATTGAAATACCCCAATATCATGACTTCTTAAGAACACTAGCTCTAAACAAGGTTGGTAGTACAACTGCATGACTCTTATGAAAATATATATGCACTCAATTTGGAAGAATAACAGGCCGACGATTAATCGAGGAAGGAGCCGGAAATTAACTATCCTCGTATTAAAACCATTTCCAACTTTCCATAAGATTATAGTCGAACTCAGACCAGGAAAGAGAAAGAATTAAGCAAAAAAGCTGGAAATTATAGATCTTCAAACAACTGATGGGACATTTATCCACAATCGTCCAAGGAAAGATGTTATGTCAAAAACTGAAAGCAATCGAATAAATGGTATCCTCGATATAAAAAAGAAACAACAATATGAGGTCAAAAATTGACCTAACAAGAAAATAAAGCAAGAGAGAAACCGGATCTGCCGAAAAAATAATGTGCGGAAGAAAGAAAAAAGACAACAACCCTAGAAACAGATCTCGACATAACTCTTGGAGGCATGATGCTTGGAAAATTCGAAAACCCAAACCAGAAACGCCGAGCACCTTGTTAAGCGGAACTGACAAAGCTGATTCCAGCTTGCAGTCGCATATGGTATAAGTAATAAAGGGATAAAAAAACAAGCCAAGAGGGAATGAGTGAGTTGGTGAATGAGCGAAGAAAAGAAAATGACCCAAGCAGAAGCAGAAACCACTATCCCTCCGGGTTCGGAGGATATTGTTCATGCCGTTCATATAGATAATCATGGATTTTTGTTTTGTTTGTGCATATCCATCATGTTCAAATGCCAGGCAGATCCTTCCCCACCCAAGAGGAGAGTCAGGCTGCCAAATACCGTAAGATTCTGTACTTCAAGCCCTCAGCACTGTTGGTGCTGTTCAATATAATCTGGGCTCAGCATATTATTTACCCTGACAGCCGCTCAGGAATGAAACAAATCCCAGGCTCTGGCACACAGGCCCAGAAATTCTTCTTTCTTTCTCCGCTGGGTTTCGGGAGAGTCTCTTCCCGCCCCGAAAGGCCCGTACGTGGCGCCCGCGCCCGAGGCCAAAGCCGGATTGGGTCGGTAGTGCGGCTCGGGACCATGACCCAACGGGGGGCTTCCGTTGTCCTGTTCATATTCACTGCGCGGGCGACGGCGGGCGGTCCCCTCCGACGGATACACCGTGGGCTGAGGTGGCGGAGGAGCGTGTGCGTTCGTCATAGGCCGAGCATCTGGTTGAACCATAGCGGATTTGGGACCATTGTTGATACGCGGCGACGGCGGAGTTGGGGGTTGATGGCCTCCATAGTGAACTATACGCGGCAACAAGTCCTCCCGGCCACCCGAAAGCTCCTGGACAGCTTCTTCGGCGGAGCGATATTCTCGAGGCCGATTGGAGGCCTGCGTGGCACTGGCAGGAATCCGAGGGGACGGCATGGGGGGCAGGTTGTTTGATTGAGACGACGTCGAGCCAGATGCACCCTGATAAAACGGGGGGCGGTTCGCCTCTCGGTCACGGGGACCCAATGCGTCAGACCCGAAGACGTCGGACAGCGGTGGAAGACGGTTATTCGTTTGGGTAGCAGGGACATGATGGATGTGAGAGGTCGAGCCCAGTGTCGGGCTCTGGTTGACGAGATGGCGGGTTAACGGCTGAGCCTGGTGCCTTCCGGTAAAGGTCTGATTCAGCGGGGCGGATTGAACGACACGCTCGTTGGCGAACTGCGCGGCAGACGGGGGAACGATGGACAAGCCGGGGGGCGGCCTCCTCTTGGAAGAGGCAGTCTTAGGGACCCCAAATGACGACTCGGACGGTTTAAGACCGTCCGGTCCGTCGTCCTTGGCGGACTTGTTCAGCCGCGACTCGATGATGGATCTCTGTTGATCTCGCACGGACAAGCTCCGCTGAAGCTGTTCTCTCATGATGGGATCGTGGGTCTGAAACCCGGGCGACAAACAGGCAATACCGACATTCTGCATGGTGATTCCCTCCCGAGCGGTCATGGGGCCGCCTGGGGGGCGAGCTGACAGGCCTCCGGAAGTCGGAAGACTGGTGGAAAGGTCTAGTTTTCGGGGTCGGGGACGAGAGTGCGTTTGCATCGCTGGAGAAGAGGGTGGTTCTTTCTTGACGATCACTTTAGGAGGGTTGTTCCCGTTCTGAGATCTAATACAGGGGAGAAAAGGGTTCGTTAGTCTCTTTCACCGATACCACCATCTTCAAAACCGGACCAGGGGGGGGAGCTTACGCCGGAGACGTTTGTTTTTTCCCAGCGGGAGAGCTTTTTGTCGAGGATCCATCACGAGAGGCACCCGACGGCCGAGGCGGGGTGGTGCTAGGCTGATTGGAGGTCATGGGAGCAAGGGTTGGGCAATTTTTCGGACTTCGATCATGGTTTATATGCGGAGAGGCCAACGGAGCGGCGGTGGCAGGTGCAACGGCGGTCGACATCATGACAACCGAAGGGAAGGAGGATATAGAAGAAGTTGAAATAAGGGATGAGAAAAAGGAGGAGCGGAAAAGCGAAGGGACTGGAGTACAAGCACTCCTTGATATAAATGAACAGGTCGCAAAGTGGTCAAGTTGATGCAGGATGGACAATGGTTCGGACGATGTGAAAGCCACCAGTGGTCCTGCATGCACAGCGCTGGGTTGTCTCACACAGCCCCCGTATATAAACCCCTTCTAGAGTGGTCGTCTCACTGTGCCACCCAAAGCTTTGTGGGAGAAACAGCAAACGCCAAACGGTATGTGGCAGAGCTGGTATCAAGCTTCTGAGTTGACGGACCTCCGGTCGGAATGGGAGGGCGAGACCGAATCAAAAAAGCGCGCGCGGGTCACAGAGCTCGGCGGGAGGGCGGCTATCGTTGGAGGAGGGGAGGAACAAGTTGGAGAAGGAGATTCGCAACCAAACCAGACCCGGTGGATACAACTGGGGGAGGGTTTTGGTTTCTTTGTATTTCTTTATTAACCCCTTGTTCTGTGACAATCAAAAGCAAAGAAAGGAATTAGAAAAAAAAAATGATTATTCTTATTAAAAATTTATGGCAAAGGCGTAGGTAGGGGGGACCAACAAAAAGGCGAGCAGGCGGATTCGTTGGTCCGACAGCTGTGACAAGGCGTGGTCGGATACTTGGAACAAGCGGTTAAGGCTGGTGGGCGGCAGTGTGACGACGCTGAGAGGCCGGTCAGACTGGTAGAACGATCCAGAGCGAACAAGCGAGCGAAATTGGACCGGGGATCTCGTTGACGTCTGGCCTAGTGACACGCAGGCAGCCTGAACGAGGGGGGTAGACCGAAGGTAGGGAGAGGAGATAGAGAGAGAGAGAGAGAAAGAGAGAGGGAGGGAGGGGGAGAGAGAAGGGAGGAGGGAAAAGGAAGAAAAGAAAGAGAGGAAGAAGCGCTGACGGGAGTAGATGGGAGGAGGGGAGGATTATTAGTACGGATGAACTGTAAGTATGGCAAGGGACCGAAAAAGCAATAATCAAATAATAAAAAGAAAATGAAAAATAAAAGACGGCAGTGGGACAAAGAATGGAGTCAGACAGGGCAAATCCAATCCGATTCAACCAGATCAATCAATTTGAGGGCCGGTAAGCAATCCCAGGCGGAGAATAAGACGCCTCAATCCTCGGATGAAATGATCAATCGACGGGGAATTAGTACTACAGGATATTTACAGAGTACGGATACAGAGTATACCTACGGAGTCTACAGATAATCAGGAGAGAACAGCTCAGTTGGGCTGCAAATGCATTAATAATGAACCGTCTGGAACGAACAATCCGATGCTCTGACTCGGTAAGAATCAAATAACAAATAATCTGTAGGTATCAGAATTCAGACCGAAAGAAAATAAAATAAAACAAAAACAAAAACTGAAACTCCTGAAAAGTCAGAAAGTCGGCGAGGTGGAGCCCGCCGCTCTCCTGATTGGCCGATGCTGAGACATGCGACGTTTCTGACTTTCTGCCCGCTCGATGATGCGACGCTTGTGTGACACCCTCGAACTCACTTTTCATTTTGTGACGCCCGCCTCCCTCACCAGTGGAATCTGGAAACAATAGTCTCTTCTCATAGTAAGAGTATATACCCGGTCCTTCGGTCAACGAACCGATGCTTTCTACGGAGTACACGGTATAACCTATCAACTTGGATAATAAATAATATTATCCAGATCGCTCGCTGGTCCGGGCCAAATCGTTCCCTCTCCCCGGTCAACCCCCAAAAGTACATGCGCACAGCCTGGAGTACTTCAGAAATCAGACATCAATACAGAGTAACTATGCTATCGCATCCCCTCTTCGCACGATGCATCGATCTTCGTGCTCGTCGCGCGGAAAGTGGATCGATTGTCTCGAGGGTTCCCCCCTTGTGACAGACCCCGATGCGGGTCAACCCTCGCATGGTAAAGAACCACATACAATACAGAACATGAACGAAATGATTCATCTTAATATGATCCATGTCCACGTTGGCAGGTGTGACGGTGATTACATTGCTTTACCTCGCAGTAGCCCCTCTCATCGTAAAATGTAAATCTCCTGGTCTGTGGTCCATCATACTCCGTATAGTCTGCCAAGTCTGCCCCAAGACTTCCCAAGCGAGTCGGCAATATTGATTTTAATCTATCGCGAGTCACGGAATCCCATCGACCGGACTAGATCTAAGCGTCCTCGTGCCGGGAGGGAGGGCTGGAGACCTAATGGATGATAGTCAGATTATCAGTTACCGTTAATTAATCACGGAATCCAGTGATGACATCTCGCGAGAACCCGCTTACGGAGTAGGGATGTCCATGATGGTTCCATGCAAACAAGCATCGTTTTTGGACCAAACAACGAGGATGGCAGGTCTTACTATCTACAGTAACTAACTACTGTGTAAAATACTAAATAGTTCCATGTCAATCCATAATCAATCTCCTGCGACATGCATCCATGATCCAGCCATCCCGGTCGAGGTTGCAGCGCCAATCTGCTCTACTTGACATACTAATCTTAGCCCTGATCATATCCCCTCGGTGGGCCCACGCGTGTTCCTTGCAAATCCAGGACCAGCTGCCACTGACTTGCCCGAGACGAACCACTAGTTTTATGGGTCGTGCTGAAATTATTGATTTCGAGTTCCGTGGTTTGGATTGGGATTTCATTTTCAATTTGCTTCCCTGCACGATATTGAATAGTACTTGTCGAACTTGCTGCTCCAGGTAGTATCGCGTTATCCGGTCTCCTACTATCCATGCATGGGAGCGAAATTAACCCGGTCGCATTCTTTGTGACTGACTCGTAACCCGGCGAGAACTACACTGCGAGCATATTATTACCGTCAGTTTATCCTAAGCAGGGATGCTACCCTAATGGTTATCCATACGAGGAAGTCTAATCCCTGCGAGCAAGTCCTTTGTCCTCCGTAGTGACTACGCCGCAGTCATGAACATCCCGAGCCGTGTATGCGTGGAATTGATGACGATTGACCATCTAAGGTTCAAAACGGTATTCTGCACGGACAAAATTGCTAATAATAAAAGCCATCATAATCTTAAGTACGGAGATTGGCATCATCGTCGTTCTCCCTAAGGCTAAACCCTCTCACCCTTCAATTCCCATGTGGACGGAAAGGTGGTCTTTGCGTCAAGCGAGCTGGTCCTGGCCGATCGCAATATTAAATTTTTTTTAAGCTTCCCAGCAGGCTAGCTTCAGAGCTGTCCATGATTCTATTCTTTGCATCGTTAGTGTCCTTAGCGTCTGTGTCTGTGATACTGATGGGGAACGTTGATATTAATATAGACATCTTCGGGGGCGCTGTCATTGTTGTTGGGTGCAAGTAACCGGTATATTTCTTGTCGTTCGACAATAAACATCCTTCGTAATGGGTCGGTCTCGGGCTCTCCTAGGGTCAGGGCCAAAAGAATGGCCTGGTCTGGTTTGTGTCTTACGATAATAATAGCAGCTACTAACCAGTAATCACTGGCGGAAGCGACGATCGGTGCTGGGGGCAGAGTCTCGTTCCAACAAGGCCTTGTGGTTGAGACATACGGGAGAAGTGTTTCCAGATGTCTTACGATTTGAACCATTGTATCGGTCTTTCGAAGGATTTGAAGGATTTGGGCTTTGGCTGTCATGATCGGGGAGCAGCAAACAACTCCCCATAGAGATACTACAGGCAGTCTATACGGTTCGTAGAGTTCCAAACATCGGGGGATTACTAATGTAGCTGCCTCAGGCCGTCAGTCACAAAATGCCAAGACCTCCGACCCCGAAGGCGGTCAGGCCGTCTATCGATAACCGTTTTTCAACTTTTTCCCCTCAGCCCGTGAAGTTTGCGACGGATTTGCATTCGCTCTACAATCTTTATCTTGACCCTTCGACCTCCTCGAGATACCAGTTGTCGCCCCTCCAGTTACCCCACAGGAACCCAATCGCTGCGCAACAATGCCCTCCTCCGTACATGAAGACCAGGACCAGTCCATGATGGACGCCGCGGCCCCGGAAGACCACTACGAGCAAGACGAGGTGTTGGAGATGGAGGAGAAGCGAATCGTTGTGGTTCGTTGAGCTGTTCCTCAACCACATTACTAGGGATGAACCCTTGCTAACGGTTCCCAGCTCCCCGGTGCCACCGAAACCGCCGCTTCGTTCCAGTTCGAGGGCGAGGGCCATACGTTGGGAAATGCGCTCCGTTATGCGATCATGAAGAAGTATATCTGCCTCTTCCTATATTTTATTTCGATCTGTTGCGATGGGACCAGCTGACATGTGTTTTCTCTGGGTAGCCCTAAGGTTGAATTCTGCGGATATACTATCCCTCATCCTTCGGAGACGAAAATGAACCTTCGGATTCAGACTTACGGTATGGGACTTTTCCCCTTTCCTTTCCTTTGTCTGCTTTGCTTTGCGTTGTGTTGCAATGCATTGCGATTGCCGCTTGTCTCTGCAAATGAAATCCTTATCCCCAAACCTATACTAACTTGCTCTTTCCTCTCCTCACCAGACACAACAACCGCCGTGGAAGCTCTGGAAAACGGCCTAGAGTCGCTGATGGACCTCTGCGATGTCGTGACGGATAAGTTCACCACTGCGCGCAATACGTTCAAGGCTGCCGAGGCGGATAGAATGACCTCGTAGTATTTGGATTTGCCCTTCTTTCTTTCCCTTCTTCCTCTTTTAAAAAGCTCTATATGGCGTTATGTATGTATGTATATCTATTTTTGTTCCTGTTATAGGTTATGCATTTTAGGCCCGGTCAGCAACTTAGCATTGGGGTTATAGAATTTGTTTTATTGAAGTGTATAAGATTTGCAGTGTATGCTGTGGGGGTTGGGGTTGCGGTTTCTAGGTGTTCGGTTTGTATACTTCGAGTAATCTCTAGATGTAGGGTGTTATTCTCGGCGAGTCTTCAGGTTCTATTAAAAATTGACTGGATCGGTTAGGAGAGCCTTGAGGCTTATGCTCTACTATTGCTACCGAGGGATGAATGACTAGGTAGAACGCGCTGTGCGGGTTGCGCTTCTGCTTGTTTGACCAAGATCGCATATATACGGTTGTCTAAAACGAGCCTGATGTCTGAATAGCTATTAACAGAGACCTTGGACTGCTGCATTCAGCTACAAACAATGACAGCCCAACTACACGGAAACCACTCAGCAGCAATTCCTATACAACGATATCAATAAAAGGAAAAACCTGACGATAGCTAGACCGACAATATTTACATAACACTTTCTACCGCCCCAGTCCGCAGGACTGCGGAGGTCCAATGAGATAAAAAAAGAAAAAAGAGGAAATAGGACACAGTTTCATTTTAGTTGCGGCCTTCCAAGAAGCCCGAGATGAAGTTGGGGGGTAGACGGGCACCGGGCTCCTCCTCTGGCCGGAAGTACTTCATCACATGTGACAGCTGCTTCCAGAAGTTGAGGGTTTCCTGGTTTGGCGGGATGAGTTAGAATATATTCGCAATTCTCCAATATCGGGATTTGTCCATAGCAAGGACAGAAAGACACATTGGACACCGTCCGAGTCATTGCGCCGACATGCAATGGACTCAGAAAGTGGAGGGTCTGGTTTAGCTCACCTGGAACTCCGAGTGGCTCTGGAACAGCAGCACGTCGACAACGCCAAGCTGCTTCACGTATCGGTGCTTCTCGAACTCCTGGCGGATCTTGGTGCGAATGGCGGACACGGGGATGTTCAAGGAGTACATGGTCTGGATCTCCGGGGACTATATAGGTTCAATGATTTTGCTAATGGTCAGCTTGCTGGCTTGCTTTCCAATCCGCAGCCACGGGAAGTCCATTCCAGGTCGAGTTTCCAGGTCGGAAAAGGCGATTGGCAATGATATGATCCATATCAGATCCGATCGAATGACCCCAGGAACCGTCCCGCAGGCGAAGAATTGAGATCACTAACCGCTCTCAGCCATTCCCTGTAGGACTTGAGGACTCGATATCTGGCATCACCCCAGTTGACGGCTGTTGGGAGCGAGGTGCAATTAGCTCTGGGTTCTCGGCCATTGACATCGCGGCAATTTCTAAAGGTCGGACCACGCCGGGGGAGAGGCTGGCGGGCACGGGGTTGAGGGACATACAGGAGCGCGTGCGCTGCGCGAGGTAGGTAGGATTGATGGTCATGGTGACGGTGAGGAATCCGCAGGCCGATGCGGGTTGAGCAATGGCAGACTGATGGAGGGGGAGGAGAAGGGAGAAGATCGCTGGAGAGGAGGAAAGTCGACGTTCCCTTCCGGCGTCAGTTTGGGTTAGCGTGACGATGGAATGCGCGGGCGGAGCGGTCCCTTTCACCGCCTGCCTGTTCCAAAAAAATTCTTCCTCTCTCCTGTTGCGATCTTTTCCTGGCTGTCTCAGTTCTAGATCTTGCGCTGGATTGTGTTGTTTATCGATTAGATCTGCATTCATCGTGACTGTGGATTCGTGAAGGAAGCATACTCTTTCTATCCTTCTTCTGTTCTATCGATTTTTCGAGTCCTTCGCGGGGACTCTCATATCCTTGAATATCTTCATCCACCGTTAAATTCCGCCGCGCGCAACAGCACAATGGCGCCGACCAAACCCTCGGCGAAAGGAAAGTCCTCGTCGGGAGGCGACGCAAAGAAGGGCAAGCCCCTCTCGTCTGGAACCAAGATCAGCAAGAAGAATGTCAAGCGCCCACCGCCACAGGAAGTCAAGGCGAAGGCCCGCACGGAACCGTCGCTGTTGAAGAAAACCAAGAAGAAGCAATACTCGGAAGCCGAATTGGATCTGCCCAAGCTGAATACGATTACACCGGTCGGAGTGGTAAAACCAAAGGGAAAGAAGAAGGGAAAGACTTTCGTCGATGATAAGGTATGTTGGTTGGGGATATCTTGGTGATCTAAATTTTGGTGCTGATATGGCTATCTATATATAGGAGGGCATGGCCACTATCCTTGCTATGGTGAATGCTGAGAAGGAAGGCCAAATCGAGTCGAAACTTATGAAGGCGCGCCAAATGGAGGAAATCCGGGAGGCGAGAAGAAAGGAGGCCGAGGCCAGGCAGGCGCAGAAGAAATCCAAGCTGGTGCGTATACGGAGTGCAGTCTCTCCGAACTCTAGGTCACAGTGCGACTAACGAAATGAAACAGGAGGATGCCAAACAGTCGATTCGCCAGAAGCGGAAGCACAAGGGCGATTCTGGACAGGATACCAAGGCCGCTCCTAAAACTGACGAGGCGGCCTCGAAGTCCAAGTCCAAGGGAAAGAGAAAGAGCGTTTCATTTGCTTGAAGAGTTTTGTAAAAAAAAAGTTTATTCTGTCTATACCAAGTCTATGTATTTAGAAGGGGTCTGGCGTTTCCATCTGCTCTATGCTTTTGAACAGTGACATGAATGACAACTCATGACGAATATCGCTGCACCATGATCTCGAGGGTCCAATCTGAAGTCAGTAACATATATTTCGGGGGTGATAGATTCTAGTTTGATGGGAAGATGTTCAGAGATAGTTTGCGGTGGACGGGGTTGAAGCTCGGCTTGGGTGCCGTGTCAAGATCCTTGCCGGGTCCAGGATGACTCTGAATATGGCAGGGTACGTTTTCTGGATCCTGAACCACCAATGGGGCGTCATGGTCGATCTCCTTGGCCATGAGGTTCAAGAAGTTGGTTACCTGCTCAGGTGTTCAGTATAGATGTAAAGTAGCGGAGGGATAGTGGGGAACTGACCGGCTTAACAAACCATCTTTCGCCTCCATATTCAAACCATCCGAGATGCCCACCCCACGATGTGGTCATCATGACACCGTAGGGGGTTTGCTCAATTTCCTGGAACGGCAAAGCTTTGACGGAGGCGATCTACTAAAGTCAGAATGTGGTGCACGCTTCCAATAGGACATATTTGTGGCTCACCGGGTCATCCTCGGCCTGGACCGCAAAAAATGGGATTTTGATATTAAGCATTGAATCGGTGGAGGTGGCATCTCGATAGTAAGCACCCTCCGTGGGATAACCCCAAAGTGCGCATTGCAAGGCCCTAGTGAAAACGAAAATTCAGCGAGAGGCCCTTTCGACATGAGTCGTAGTGACTGCTTACCGATCAAACTCATGCAAGTAAGTGATCTTCCGCACTGTTTCAACATCGATCCGAGGATTCTTAGAGACTTCCTCCACATGTCTGACAGTCTTAGGGTTAGTCAAACCGTAGGAGAGGAAGATTGATCTGGGTGAACCTACTGTTCAAAAAGCTGCTTCATGCTGGTACCCATGACCTTGCTGTATACTTCGAGTCCGATCCAGCTACTTTGCAGATTGACGGAGCTGATCTCCAAGTTCCAAGGGCTTGCGCAGATAACGGCAGCCTTCAACTGGCAAGCCTCGCCTTCTTCACCCAGGTACTGTTACAACAATAATTTAGAATAAATACCATACGCATGAGAAGTCACTTACGTTAGTAAGAATGTTGGCACCGAGGGAGAACCCGATTCCGAACAGAGGCCGGTTGGGGAATGTCTTGCGCAGCCACTTCACGGCCTGGCGAATGTCCCACGTGGCTCGAGCATTATAGAGCACTCCAGTTGTGATCTTGGTTTGAGCACAGCCTCTGGAGTTGACCACACAGGCTTCCCAGCTTTTATCCGCAACCAAGGGCGCAACGATGTGTCGCAAGTAGATTTCGTGGGAACCACCGCTTAGGCCATGGAGAACCACCAGCATAGGCTTCGTATCATCGGAGGGCAAGGCACTGAACTCGTCCTCGGAGAAAAACGAGGTTCGCTCCGGCAGACCGGACGGCTGGGTGTATTTTCTCTCTGGATCCGTGAGAGGGCCTTCTTTGGGAGCTTCATATGGATCTACCACAAAATCCATGGCGAAATGCCCGCTAAAGGTCGGGTTCTCCGCTTCAAAGACCCGGCGTTTGTAGTATACCGGCACGGGGTCATGCTTCACCGTTGTCCATGCCGTCTGCAAATGACCATTGAAGAGAAACGGATTCAGGTCGCATTTCGCCGGAGTAGCAGCCCGGCAAAGATCCGTCAGCGTTATCTGATCTTTGGCACCGAATTTGCCGGCCTTTTTCGCCAGCAGCAGACCATTGTCTTTGGAATGATAGAACGACACCCGCCCACTCGGTCGAAGCCATGAAAGCAAGCCCATTGCGAGCAGCCCCGAGACCAGGAGCGGAATAGACAATGAGCTGAAGATACCGGCTGAGATTTCTGCGGAAGCCATCAGAGGTCGATGTCGATTGGGGAGGTACGACAAGTGATCCCCCTCTCCAAGAGCCTGAAAGAAAGAGAGGGAGGCGGGGAGAATAATGAAGACGTGGCAAGGAGACGAGCGACAATGCTTGACTTGCCTGTTCTATTTTTTCTTAAACCTTCAGCATCGACAAACATGTCAAATCGCATGTGCCTCGGCATCTCTCCCGATCGGGAAGCCCATGACATAAGCACCTTCTTATCGCGTTCTTATCGCTGCTTATCTCAGCTCCGCCCATGGCAGCCTCAGGCAGCTCAGCATGTCATGGGATGCCGTCCATGGACGAGTCACTTGATGGCGCTCACGTTCCCCCAAAACGCCCAGTAGGCATGTCCGGTTTTCCACCCTCCCTTACGGACCGACCATCAGCAGCCATGGTGCCTTTCCGTGGATCGAGCGCCCCCGGTTGCTGACCCGCCGCCTGATGCGGCACTCTTTCTCCGAATGCGGAAGGACACTGTAGGATGAATTCGTCCGGATGGCTCCGTCGACGTCGACGCTCGAGGAAAGCCGTGCTGGATGAAAGATCCGCTTTCTGAAGATCGACCAGGGTATGGATGCGGTTTACATGCACTGGCCTTGAACTTAAAAGCGAGTTGTTTTTAGCTCAATGACAAAGGAAGCCGCTACGACGTCTGGTAATGCTGGTAATGCTGGTAATGCTGATAACATCGACCTCACTGTGACCCTGGCGCGTGCTCCGTTTGCGTGCAAGACTCTGCCCATATGCCAGGAACTACTACTTCAGCTGGCCATAGCCCTCCTCTCTTAACCTTTGGGTTTTCTCTTTTCTCTCGATGATGCTCCTTTGTCACGCGGTCTGCCCGTCCATAGTATTTGTATACACCATGAAACCCCAGAGCCGGCAGGCAACAAGCTGGTTTTCATTTCACTCATGAGTTATTGTCAATCTCCTCTGGAAGACTGCAATTCGAAAGCTTCGAGGCGCTGGAAGCAATTGGAAAAGGCTTTCTCCGGTCCCTTTCGCGGTCAATCCTCCAACTTCGCAATCGAAATGGCCTATGGGCTGCGTCGTGCCGGAGAGAAGCTCAAGATCATCTCCAAAATGAACCGTTGGGCTCGGAATCAGGAAGAAGAGCAGAGTGCAGAGGTCCAATCCTCTGGACGGTGCCGTCTTCTTGAATTACCCACCGAGTTGCTTCTAGAGATCATTTCGCACCTACCAGTCTTGCCTGAGGCTTGTCTGGCCCTCACCTGTAAACGCATGCACGCCATATCCGCTACCATTCTGGACTCAAAATCCCTCCACTTCAACCGAGACTTCGCGCCGTTGTTCCACCACTACCGAAATGGGCATAACTTTGTGACGCCGCGCTGGCAGTTCGTCAACCTACTCGAAACCAGCAAATGGCGCGCCTGTTCCAAATGCCTGAAACTTCATCCGCGGAGCTCATTTCCATCGAGAGAGCTGAAGCGAAAGCCCGAGGAGAGAGCTTGCAATCTAGGCTCTCTTGGCGGCATCGTCGACCTGTGCCCATGCAAGAAGCTGACTTTCGCCGACAAGTTAGACCTGATCAATCTGCTCAAGATGCGCCGGAATTCCGTGGCAATCTTAGAAGCCCAGTTTGGAACTGGCGTCCAAGAGCGCTTCTGTTGGCATTCCTGTACTGAGAATTACGGGACGACGCAGCTGCAAGTCGACATATTCCCTGAGCTGGGCGAGGAGGATCAGCTTATGATTAAAACCGAATACCATCTATCCACGGGGTCCGGGCAGCTTGGCAAAGAAGAATACATGACGCCGCGATTTGGATGCGCCCATCGCTCTGTCGACTTGTGGCTGTCCAGCGTCTGTCAGACCACCATCTGCCGCCAGTACGACAGCTTCTGTACCTCGTGCAAACGAATCTCTGTCTGCAACACCTGCAATTCCACCCTGAAATGCCCTCGCAAACAGCCGCTACGGATCGATCAGGGATCTGAGCAGGCTACGTACTATTTCTGGACCGAACGATGTCTCGGAGGCGCATCTCCTATTCCCGATCAAACGTGGGCTGCGCAACGGATTCACCCTGCGGAGAACCTGATCGATGTGGATAACTGCAGTGAACTCTGTCCGTGGACCGTCCGCGAGCACCCACCACTCCCCAATGCTCCAAACCTAGACATGGATATCCTCAACAACGGCATTCAAGATCAGTCGATGAATCAGCTGTATTCTTCGATCAATATGATCTGACACCAATGACTTTAGTGGAAGTATAAGAATGGTTTTTAAGATGACAGGCTCAGCTCGGCGTTTCCGGTATAGGACTGATAAATGAGGGAATTTGGCTTTGTTAGATATGTACTGTATTGCTGTGTGATCATGACATTTGTTCTTCATTCTTTATGTCTCGTATACTCCGTACTCTGTCAGATAATGTATTAATAGTTAACTAGTTAACTAGTTATGCAGCACTGCTGAATCATCTGCTGACCGCCCGCGGGTTTCTCCGATCCGAAACGGAAGCGGAAAAGGGCGATGATCAGATGGTCGAAGCGCAACAATTCACCTCGTTGTGTCTAACGCCAGTGCTTTTCTTATATTCCCAGGACTCGCAGAGTGCAAGAGGCTCATGGGCATCATCTGCATCCTGGGGCGATGAACTATTCAGCACATAACGGCCAGTATCCCTCGCAGTACCTGCAGCAGCCCTCCAATCTCCCGCCGCACCAGCAGACCATTCAACCGCAGCAGCTACTGTATAACAATGGCCCCTCAACACCTTCGCCATACTCCTATGGCAAGCCTATGGTCTATCCCCAGGTTATGATCCCGACATACTCGCCCTATGCGCAGTCATACGGTCAACAGTCCCAACAACCTCCATCTCAACCCCAACCGCCGCCGCCGCAACCACCGCCTCCGCAGCAGCAGCAACCGCAACAACAGCCGGCACAGCCACCGCAATATGTGAATCCGTCTGATATCTTCCAGCAGCCTCTCCCTCCGATCCCACCCTCATTCACTTCACGCACGCCCTCTCAATATGGTGTACAACCGGCAGTTTCCGCTCCCAGTAGCACCCACTCTCCCGCGCTTTCGACTGCTGCCGTTGCACCCCAACCAACAACCAATTCACCAATACTCTCTACCGCTGCTACACCCCAATCAACGTACCACACCACTCCCAGTGCTGCTCCCAGTGACGACCAAGCCAGTAAACCTCTTGGAAATGCCCCTCAGCCTCCGTCCAACCCCCCGACAGCAGCCCGGCCCAACCCTATTGCCGCAACTCCCCCAGCGCCATCGCCGAAACCCATACCTCAGGTGTTGATTCCGGCTCCATCGCCGGACGTGCAACAAAAAATGCAGCAAAAGCCGGCCCCAAAGAAACAAATTCCACGCCCCGCGGCCTCGCAACCTGCACAGAAGCCGGCGAAATCGGCCATAGATTACCAGGTATTGCTGCTGGCCATGGCGGACGAGTATCTCAATGCAGCCCACGGTCACGGGACAACAGTCGCATTGATGAGACGTGAGATGGAGGTGGATGAATACTATAAATTAGTTGCTTCCGGTCTTGGTTGTCTGGAGGCTGTGCTCAAGGTTCGTTGGCTCTCTTGCTGGTTCGGACTTGTGGAATGTCCCCGGCTAATCTTTCCTGGTTACTTTCAAAGAATTGGAGGTTGCAACCGCGCGTCGAAGCCCTTGTCCGGCTTCGATATTCCCGAATACTGTTTGAAGAGACGGAAAACGACCTTGAGGCGGAGACCGCCTTGAGTAAAGGGGTACGTTCAACTGGCCTAACATTTCTGCTTTTCGTCCCTCTAACTAGGTTACTAACTCATGTTTTCTGCTAATGGATAGATTGATCTGTGTGAACGGGTGAGTCACGCTTCGCATTTACTTCGACGCATTTTAGACTTCAAGCAAACTTACAGAGATGTAGAATCGCATGTTAGATCTCAAGTACAGTATGCAGCATCTTTTGGCACGGATGCTGCACAAGACCAACCCGAAAGCCTCGTTTAAAGCTGTGGATGGGATGATTCAGGACGTAGAAGCGTAAGTTGCATCCAAGCTTTTGAGGACTGGACTATATACTAACCGACCAAGGTATCGCCATTCTGCCTGGGAGTACGCATTTCGTTTTCTCCGAGTGTCTCTCTCATTGTCCTCTCTTTCCCATCAAGATTCGGTCTCAGCAATGCAGCATCTCCATAAGATTGCCAACATGGCTAATCGCAATGGCGACAAGGCTGTTTCCTCGATGGCAGCCGTAATCGAGGCTTTGGCCCACTTGCAACAGGGGACCAGCTTCGACTCCATCGAGCAGGCGCAACGTGCCGTGGCCATAGCACGAAGCCACCAACTCAACGACGAGCTGCGCCATATCCCACAATTGACGACCCTAGTTCAAATGGTCGACATTTGCTGCAGCCTTCTCGAATATGATATCAACCAATCTTCCCATAAGCTGAAAATCCTGCAAGACATGATGGATGAGAGGTTAAACGACCCAAACTGGCGGGCTGACGGATCATTTTCTATTCCCCTGAACGGCAAATCGGCGGGCCCCTCTTCCATCGACACGGGCGATATTCTTCAAGTTCAAAATGGCACGCTACTTTTAAGCTTCAACTGGCTACCACAGCATGACCTCTACGGTCTTTGCTACTTCCTCAGTTCCGTGACTCTGAGCTGCAAGAACTCACACGATGGCCGCAAGGCAGAAAAGTTCCTTCATGAAGGAATACGCATGATTCAAGGTTGGTTTCTATCCTTCTCTCGGCATGGTTGGAGCAGACGAGGTACTTAGCATGATTAATAGGGAGCTTCAAATCGCCACAAAATATCACCGAGTCGATGGTCAATGCCAATAGACGTGTTGAATGGCGCCGAACTTTGTATTGCAATCTGCTTCTCCAGCAGGTATTCCTTGCGTGCAGTCGTACGGACTGGGAACTAGCGAGCAAGGCGCTGAACGAGCTACGGCAGGAAGCACACAAGCTAGGCGAAGGACTTCCCAATACACTTCAATGCTTGATAGAGTACGCGGGCGGCACGATCGCCCAGGCTACTGGGGATCTGCAGACCGCTCTTGGATCTTTCCAGTCACCGTCCCTCTCACTGGCATCGTTCCAAAGCAAGGCCGCACGCAACGACCCCTGTCGCGACATTGCCATTCTCGCCTCCCTCAACACCGTCCTTATCATCCGCGAGCCAACCCATCCCGCTCATTACCAACTCCCAACCATCCTGTCCACCGTGGAGTCATTCTGCAAGGGCAGCCCTAACAAGTACATCCAAGCCGCTTACTATCTGGTCTGCGCAACCGTCCAGACCGACTCCACCATTCAGACGAAACAGTTCCTGCAACAGGCCCTGCAATCCGCCACGGCTATCAGCAACAGCCAGATCACCTGCATGACGCTCACTTTCATGAGCTGGAAGTACTTCCGCGGCGTCGTCGGCGAGCAGGCCGAGAAGAGCGCCCGCGCTGGTCGCGCAATGGCCAAGAAAGCCAACGACCGACTCTGGGTCAGCGTCACGGACGAAATGCTAGCCGAGACCCTCGAGCGACAAGGCAAGAACGAGGAAGCAATGGGTGTCCGTGAAGAAGGCCATCGCGTGATGATGGGATTGCCGTCGGCCTTGAAAAGATCCACTTGATTGAGTATGAGTGGAAGTGGAGGTGGATGGATGGGGTCGTGGCCTTTTCCTTCTTATTTTTCTTTTTTTTTTTTTTCCTTTCCCTGTACTGGTGTGTGTCTATAGGGCTTCAGTTCATGATACCATCTCAGTGTCTACGGTGTAGGGTGGCGCAATTGATATTTACAAGACATGTGAAAACGGGCTCGGTGGGAAGGGTGTAATGGGAGGTTCTTGTTAGACTGCTTCTTTCGGTTCTTTCATTTATATCTACGTGTGATTATAGTGGTGGCTGGGGGTGATTCACTTATCCTATCTAGCGGAGAGCATTTGTTCTGAGGAGGGGATAAATAAATACATAGATAGATAAGCAGTCTATCATTGGTTTCTCACCCTGGTTACTTCGTAGTAGATGCATGGATTTAAGTCATGTGGTTGTTCATTCAGGGCCTGATATGTTGTAGATGGAAAGCCTGCTCCTGTTCTATTCTATATCTACGATTTCGCATTGGCAAGGTATATACAACTTATTGGCTGATCTCTTCGCAAACTTTCAAGTTTATAGTAAACCCGATACTGGATCACGCCACACTACGAAACAAACAAACACCGTGAACGTATTACATTTACTAACTAGGCCAATTCCCTCAGCTAGGTGGTGGGCAGTCGTTGCTATACTTAATGTGTCAATAAATATCCAGGTTCTATGCATCATCCGAAATAGACCGACGCCCCTATCATTGAAATTGTATACTGTATAGTAGCAGCAGGAAATACATAACTAGTTAGACTAGTTAGACTGATCTTACAAAACAACGCAAAAGGCAGAAGATAAGACTTCTCATCAAACACATCCCGGAGCCATGACATCGGGGAAACCAAAGCAACGAAAGGAAACAATCAAACAATCACAGGTAGGCTAGACAGACAATCAGATATAGAGCAATGAGAAAGCAGACTCGAACCAGATTTCCCCCGCTGTGAAATAAAATGAACTCCGTCCTTTCCCCAAATACGCCGGTACCCCTGTTACACCAAATCAACAAGCCATGTGATTCAAACTAGATCTTCCCCGAGTCAGGTATGAGTAAGTAAGTCAATGAGTCGGGGTTTCAGAATGAACTGATGGAATTATAGTATGTTATGAGACTTTCAATGGGTTCTTGTGAAATGGAGTTGCGCGTTTCATAGCTGGCAATCCTCCTTTTTCGGTTCGTTGTGTATTTTTTGGGGGTTATTACTTCTTTTTTTTTTTTTTTTTTCGGCTTGCTTTCTCAGCATGTTCCGCTTTCCATATCTTATGTTTATGGTCGGCTTCACGAAGTTGGAATCAGCCCAAACCACCCCAGACACCACGGATTCTCCTCGCGAGTTGAATATCCTTCTGCATGATCGTGACACGCTTCGCATGCAGGGCGCACAGGTTCGTGTCTTCGAACAGGTGGACTAGGAAAGCCTCCGCAGCCTCCTGGAGGGCTTGAATGGCATGCGATTGCCAGCGCAACTCGGAGCCCACGTCGGCCGGGAGCAGCTCCAGCGCGACCTCGCGCACCAGTCGGGCGAACGGGAGCTTTTGGATCAAGAGGTCGTAGGTGCGTTGGTATTTGCGGATTTCCTTCAGGGCGACCGTTCCGGGTCTGTAGCGACGGACACGGCCGTGTGGGGTGGGGTCACCGGCTGGTTGGTCAAGATGCGTTAGTCAGTTACTTACTTAAGACAGGTAAAGATGCTGCTTGGGGGGAAATAAGAATTGATTGCGGGCAATTGAACTTGTATGTATGGGCACAGGCAGAGCACGTACGTTGAACATTGGACTTCCGAGGCGAGGTCGCCGGTCGCTTGCCTCCTCTCGATTTGCGCCCGCCTCGGGTCGCCGGCGATGCGGCCGCCTTGGAGGGGCCTGCAGCTGGACTCTCCTTTTCCACGCGACCGGCGCTAGCCTGTGCTCGGGGGGCCGAAGCTATCTTGCGACCGCGTCCTGTCTTTGGGGGCATGGCAACGGGTGTTTGGGGTGAGGTGGGATATCAATTGAATGGAAAGGGAGCTGGTATCGCGATACCAGTGAGGCGGAGAGCAGACGATTATGCGGTTTCACTCGGGTCGAAGGTAGTTTGGTAATTGAGTCTGAGTCTCTGTCATGTAACGAGGGTGGTTGAAGAGTCTCTTGTTTATTTGCGGCTAGTGGAGAAGAGAGCTTCGGATCGACAGTGCTTCTTTATTTTGCTTTGGTCGGGGATTGCGATTGAATTGACCGTCCAATTCCAGTTGGGAGGGCCGTTAGAGATGCACCATCAGCATACGGATGCGAATTTGTCCGGAGGGAACCACCAGGGGGGAGAAGAGGGGGGGGGGGGGACGAAATTCGAGGTGGCTGGGAGAAAATAGCTTCCAGCGGGCAATGCGATATCGAGGCGGCGCGTGGCGCGTGTCCCCGCGGAAGCGCGCGTCAGGGCACGTGAGACGGACATGACATGGGGTCGGGCCCAAAGTGGAAAAGGCCACCTTCAACTACTCCTCAAGCTTCTTTGTCCTCAGGATTCTGGATGGTCATAGAAATATAAACAAGTCGCAGTCCTCATCTGTCACGTGGGGGGGGGGGGGGGGGGGGGGGGGGGGGGGGGGGGGGGGGGGGCGGGGGGGGGGGGGGGGGGGGGGCGCCCCAAAGTCACCCGGCGGAGCAGGAGCGGGTGGTGGCGGAGGCGGAGGCGGCGGGCCAGGGGGGGCAGG
>JAMAHN010000033.1:0-24571 GCA_023627535.1 Aspergillus sp. S1802E
GAATATCATGACATGGACCAAGACCTCGTCCTCAACCTCAACCAAGCCGCCATCGACGGCATCCGCGCCGCAGGAGCCACATCCCAATACATCTTCGTCGAAGGCAACTCCTGGTCCGGCGCATGGACCTGGCGCGAGGTAAACGACAACCTGAAAGCGCTCACCGACCCCAACGACAAGATCGTCTACCAGATGCACCAGTACCTCGACTCGGACGGCTCCGGCACCTCGGAGACCTGCGTGTCCGGGACCATCGGCAGCGAGCGCGTCAGCGACGCCACCGACTGGCTGAAGGAGAACAACAAGGTCGGCATCCTGGGTGAGTTTGCGGGCGGCGTGAATGAGCAGTGTCGGGAGGCGTTGGGGGGCTTGCTTGAGCATCTCGCAGATAATACGGATGTGTGGAAGGGTGCCGTTTGGTGGGCAGCGGGCCCATGGTGGGGGGATTATATGTTTAACATGGAGCCGCCGAATGGTGCGGCGTATACGGGGATGTTAGATTTGTTGGAGCCTTATTTGGGGTAGAGGATTGAGGATAGTAGGTTAAGGGAGGGAGGACTGTCCTTGAATTGGTGAAGTAGATGGATTGGAGTACTGCCTGCAGAATGGACAAAGTGGAAACATACGTGGCTGACAGTCAAAGATAACTCCATATCGCCTCCGTCAGCATCTACTCCGTATGGAGGTTATCAATCTCTTCTAGATGACTAGATAGGGTCTAGGTGCAAACGTAGAACAGTTCGTCAGGAGATTCGTACGCCTGCACGGGGCACTGCTAGAATTAAAAAGGCGAAGCGACAGACCCACTGCCTGCGTCGCTAGAAGAACCTACCTCGAATCAAGGTTAGACGAAGACGCGAAACAGTGCACAGCCAGCCTTACGAAAGTAGTCTATCTAGTATTGACTACAAAATAGCAAGCACTAACCGACACCGCACTAGTCTACTTACTTGTTGTGGGGAGGAGCTAAGAAATTTAAGAACAAGAAGAGGGCAGTGTAAAGTTAGTCCCCCCGAGTTAATAAGAATCGGATTGTCCAGACCGGGAAGTCAAGAGGGAAATAAAGATGCCTAAATCTGAAGGTCAAAGTCAAACATTTCGGCAGGGAAACGTCTGGAAAGGATCTGATGCGACCGAAATAGCAAACTTGGCTGATCCCATGGTTGGACTTGGCCCCTTGCGTTGCCGTCCGTGGATTCACCCTTTCTGGAATCTGGATGACCTCACCCGTTTCTAATTTCTATCTATATCTGACAGGCCTGAAGTCTCCGTGCTGTACGCAATTATGCATAAAATGGCCGTCCGTCTGCATGGACTGTCAATAGTTCCGCAGTCCGGAGAAGACTTACGCCGGCGAAACGTACTCAGTAAGGACTAAAGAGGAAGGAAATGAAAAGTTGAATCAAAAGATTTCATGTCCGTGCTGAGAATTCTCCGGCCCAAAGAGTAAGTGCCCTACTCCTAAAGTCAAAGCCTCAGCTGTTTTGAATTTATCTGCGACGGCAAGTGTGGGTTGTATGGAGTAATTAGGCTGCCTCCTTAGGGACCCATGGATTCAAAGGATGGAGACCCACCGGGATATCTTGGCTTTGCCTGTTCTGTCAATTTTATTGTTATCATTATCAATACCATATTATCATTGTTACTCTGTACTTGGTGTCACGTTGGCCAAGAACGAACAATCTTGTCACCTGGAGAGGTTGGATGACGGGGATCTCGTGCATGTCTGTCCTGAGTAGATACTTGATGGTGTGATTGCATTACTCAGTACATAATCAATAGAAGATCAACATGAGACATCAACAGAATCATCAACAATCTGGAGAAGTATTGTATGTAATGCCGTACGCTAACAGCAGGACGCGTACGACCCCAGCCACTTATGACGTGGCGGTAGGGCTGGCGCAGTCCCCGCCACGAGCCTCGATTTGTCCTGTCTAGGACTAGCCTGGTAATATAAGATCCCGTCTTGCCTCCTCCGGACTAGCGCGTCGGTATTACGTACGGAAAGTTGCGGTGGAAACCAACTTTAGCAACGAGAATAGAAACAAAGCGTGGCGTAGTTGATCCCGTCCCGCGTTGATTGGCCCGCCGATCCCGAAAAATACCAAGTGCAAGTGCAATAAATAAAAAACAAAAGGCAAAACTGCGCCCCCAAAGTGAAAGGAGCGCCGATCAGCTGCCCTTAAAACTGTTGCGTTGACCAGCCTTCGATTATCTTCATCGGTCTTTTTCTCTCTCTCATCCTTCTCACCTGTCTGTCTCTACATTCTCGACTCCTTACCTCCAGTTGTCACCTACATCTATCTGGGGATACGCCAACCTAAACAACATCCGACTACATACTCCTCGCTTCATACAACATCGATCCACATCGTCACCATGGGTAAAGGCGGTCGCATCTTCTGCATATTCACCCCATATGCTCTCACCATCGCCTCGTTGGTGTGTATCATCATGGTTGGTCTGGGATGCACGAATTCCGGTTCCAACACGCTGAATGATCTCTATTTCTTCCGGGTATGTCACCTTGTCAATAGGATGAAGATGAAGCAACAACTAACATGTTCAGGCCAACTTGGAAAATATGACGACATCGGCCACGACAGACTCCAAGGTCTCCGACGCTCTTGAAAAGGCACACCTGAAGGTGAACGACGGCGACATCAAATCCGCCCTGGAACAGGTCCAGAAGCAGTTCGGCATCTCCGACTTCTACACCGTCGGTCTCTGGGGATACTGCGATGGCAACGTCACCGACAGCAACGAATACAAGGTCGAGGAGTGCTCCAAGCCCAAGGCCCAGTTCTACTTCAACCCGCTTGAGGTCTGGAACTTGGAGGAATCCGGTCTCGAAAACGCCCTGCCCGACAGCATCAGCAAGGCCCTGAACATCTACAAGAACGTCTCCAAGTGGATGTTCATCGCCTACATTATCGCTTTCATCGCCACCGTCGTCGAATTGGTTGTCGGAGTCTTTGCCATCTGCAGTCGCTGGGGAAGCTGCGTGACCACCCTGGTCTCTGGTGTATGTTTTCATCCGGTCTATTATTTCGATCGCATGTGCTAATTGCTTATTAGGTTGCTTTCCTTTTCACTGCCGCCGCTTCAGTTACTGCGACCGCGATGTTTGCGACCGTGACCGGCACGTTCAACGAGAACCTCAAGGAATACGGCATCAAGGGCAACATGGGCAAGAACATCTACGTGGCCACCTGGTTGGCTGTCGCTTTCTCCTTGGGAGCTGGCCTGTTCTGGATGATCAGCTCGTGCTGCTGCTCCGGCAAGTCGCCCTACAACCACAAGGACAAGGGCGCCCGTGGCGTGACTGCCGAGAAGGCCCCCTACACCTACGAGCCCCTTGGCCCCTACGGAACGCCCGCCCCCTACGGCAACACCTCCTATCCTTCCGCTGGCGGCAACCACGTCCCCGTGCAGACGAGGACCAACGCCTACGAGCCTTTCCGTCATGTCTAAATGATTGATATCCAAAATCACCATCAACCAACAAAAACATGAAAAAAAAAAAAATCACTACACGGCATCCTTGGCGTTTGTCTTTCAATAGCGAACAGTCACGATTGGTCTTGCACATCCGACCTCCCTCAACATACCTTCCTACCGACCCTACTGAGATGACCAGTCGGGCCATGATGCCTCTAATGAATCTAATGCGAAGTTGCAAAGGGATTGATTTGAATGGAATTGAACTTTGGGACTTATTTCGATCTTGTATTTTATCTGCTGTGACTTTATTGATTTTCGATCTCCGAGTCTAGACTGGCTTGGCTTGTCTGTCCGTGAGCATGGATATTTGGATATAGATAGTGTCGATGACATAGATACCCTCCTTCAATTTATGATGATATTTAAGATTAAGGATTGTTACAGAATGATTGCTGTTTCATCTTTCTTGGTTTGTTCTAGACCGCATCCATATTACGTACCTAGAAATGGAACCCTGACTTGGGCTAAAAGGCCCCTTTGTATTCCATACTACTTAATATCATGAGTAATTGACCAGCTGTTGATGTCCAGCATCTGAGGGTGCGACTCCTCACATCCACACTATCTCAATTCCACTAATAAATATAATAATCCAAAATAGCTCTGATGGTTCAAGCCCCTGAATATAGGGTCTTTCGACGAGTCTATGTAAAAAAACAGCCCCTTTCCTGGAACCAAACATCAATATCTGCACCAAAAATGATGCCTACGGTGTATATTATACCAACTTCCTAAACCGATCACTTCCTGAGCGAATTAATAAACAAGCTAATTCCGGTTTAGTTCCCCAGCTAGGAGAAGTGAGGTAAGCAGCCACTTCTCTTCCTCCTTTGCGTAGTTAGACATGGCCATGTTAAGCGAGATGAACGGCCATCCTTGGCTGGACATTTCCGGGGTTTGCCCGCGTTCTTTATTTTCGTGATCAGTTATTTGGGATCTCAATGTCGTATCTTACCTACCTAGCTACTGAGGAGAATGGAGAATGGAGAATAGGGTAGTACTTTGGTCTTTGGCGTATGTCCGGTCAGATTATAGGTATTGTTGCTCCTTACGTTGTTAAGCACTTGGTCTGACTATGATTATAATCTTCTGCAAAGAAAGAATTTCATTGTAGAGCGATTGACTGTCCTATAAGGTATTTCTGATTGAAGTGCGGGGTATAAACGCATTGGCTTATACAGGGCACTTACCTACCTACCTACTTCCTCACTACCCAACTCCATTCTTCGCTACTCGCTTAGATCTTAAATCCGTGAGTAAATCCTACCTCATTGGCAGATTAGCGATTAGTATTCTGCAGGTCTTACTTCTGCAGACTTTCTAGTTCAGGTCAATGCTGAAGCCGGATATATCGGGTGAGATTGATTTGTCTGAGGGGTAGGCAGGTAGGGTGCAGAGTCAGCGTTCTATACTATAAAAGGGGAGTCTGTTGTCTGGCACTTCTCCTTCAGGGTATATAACTGTCTCCTATCCTCTATCTCTACCTGGTGCCCAAGGAAGCTTTCTTCTACTTCTACTACGAACTGATTACACATACATACTTACATACATACACACCCTACCTACTCACAATGTCACCAATCTCCTCCCTTAAGGTAATTGATTATACCCACCTATATAGATACAGTAATCACACATGTACTGTGCTAATTCCATCTTACCTAGACCCTCCTCCCTCTCGCCCTCACCCTCACCACAACAACAGCATCCGCCCTCGCAACCGTCCAATTCACATCTTACGGCGCCCCGGACTGCGGCTCCGCGGCTATAGGTTCCGCGCGCGTCGTGTCTACTTACTGTGTGAACATCGAGGATTTCCCCATCAGTTCGTTCAGTGCGTCTGTGTCTGAGTCGTGTGAGGCGGGACAGACGGCCGTGTTGAGGTTGTTTGAGGAGGCGGGTTGTGATGAGGGGGTTTTGGAGGAGGTTGAGTTGGGTAGTGGAGGGCAGGATGAGTGTTTTGGGTTCGAGGGGACGGTGAGGAGTTTGAGTGTTCACTGTGTTTAGGTTGAGGATCTACCTATAGCATCTAGGGGATTATGGGGGAGGGTTGTTGTGAGTACTCCACAGGTTAGGACTAGAGGGATTGATGGGTTGTGGACTCGCTTTCAAGTTAAGGTAGGGGATTTAGTACACATGGGTAATTATCTCGAGCAAAGACCAAATCCAGGCCATTGAATTAATAATAAAACAATTCGTTATCAGGATATCACGGAACGTATTTAATATACAGATAGGCAACTTGTGTCGTCAAGTTAAAATAAAGCAAGCAGGCTTAACATAAATATAACCCGATTCGAAACGAAAAAAAGATCACAAGGGACATCCACGTCCACTAATATTTAAACCGTTGGATCACTCCCTTCTCGTCCACGGGGATATGCGCACCCCCGCGGCGCTGACGCTCCTTGAACACGTTTTGGTCGGCCCGCGCCCATTTTTTGAAAGGCGTGTTGTAGTCGTCAGACCATACCGGATCCGGTAGTCGTTCGTATATGTGTCGAAGGGATCGGAACCAGCCTTCGTTGATGCTTTTGGCCTTGGGTTCATTATCAGGCTGGGTGTCATGTTCACCCTCCGGATCGATTTCCGGTTCGCCTTCCGGTTCGACCTCTGCTTCAGCCTCCGCTTCGACATCAGAGGCAGGTATCTCAAGTAATTCATGCTCCTCAGGAGCCTCAGAAACCCTCACGGCTGTTGCAGGTCCACTATCGCCGAGTTCGATACTGGCCGTCTCATGCGTCTCATCCATAAAATCATCTCCCTGGTCAGACTCATCTGTATTCTCGTTTTTCTGAGTCTCCTGGATCACGTCGGCTTCTTCAATGAACTCAGCTACTCCAGATGCCTCGGTATCCTCGGCATCGTCAGTGTTTCCCCGATGGTTTTTGGAGGCCCAAGTGTCTTCAACATCCGGAGCGACCTCGTCACTCATGGTATTTTGGCTGACATCGGCTGCCTCGGCTATCTCGACGGCCTTAGACTCCTCCGCATCTTGGTGTATCTCTACAGCCTGGGTCGTGTTGGAGACTTCAGTAGCAGTTTCGACATTTCGAGTTTCTTCAGCCTCATCGGCTAACTCGGTCATTTCCACATCCCCGCGGCACTGGCCCTCTTCATTCATGCCAGGCTTTTTCGCATCGGCTTCAAGGATTTCAACCTCAATGCTTGCAACGGTGGCCTCTTGCTCCTCGTGGCCGTCTTTGGCACCTGTAGCCACTTCAGCTTCAGCCATCTCAACGTCCTGGGGATGCACAGCATTCGAATTGCTTTCAACCCCAACCACCTCAGCAGCCCCAGCGCCTTTAACTCCATGAGCAACATCATGCTCCGTATCTTGCTCGCGTTCTGCAGCCTCAGGATTTGATGCCTGAGTGTCTTCTCGGTCCCCGCGACCTGATAGATTTTCATCAGGCGTGTACCATTTGGTCCTTTCGTACGGAGTAGGTGAAGACATTGCAACCGACATCTTCTCGTCGTCGGTATCAGATTGCAGATCTTGGGTCGAAGGCCCGAACGAATGTGCTTGGAGATTCGAGAATTTGTCCGCAAGACTTCCCGTAAAGGAAGTGCCCATCTGAGGTTTAGCAGGGCTCGCTGCCGCATCTGTCTGGCCTGCGGGCATGTATTGAGAAGCAGCTACTTCGATCCCATCCGCCGTTAGACTTCGCTTTTTGAATGACGGCCTGGAGAAATTAGACGCAAAATACTCTTCGTATTCTTGTAACTTTGTGTCCTGGGACTGCGTCTGCTCAACGTGCTGTTGATATTTATTTAAATGTTGGATGACAAAATCATCCCATAAAAAAGACCTCTTCAAGTCTCCTTTAGCTCGGATGGCCCGCAGTTTGAAGCATAACTCCGTAAAATGCAGAAAGTCTCCGGCATAGAGTGGATAGTCGCTGCGGAATTTTTCATAAATCCTTTGCGCCTCCACATGGTTGCTAGAGCCGCCAATGTAACTTTGTCGACGAAATATCACGCTGGGTGTTGGCTCTTTGATCACTCGGGCTTGCTGGACAGGACGGTGTCGCTTAGCTGGAGTTTGCTCTTCAACATCGAGCTCCGACGCAAAGCGCTTCAGTGGCAATTTAGTGGTATGCTCAACGGGCGGGTTCTGTGCGGAATTGGGTATGTCCGATGCGTTTTCTGCACTTTCACCTGACGGGTTGGAAGAAAGCACTTCGTTGTGAGACGAGGACGGTTTCGACGACCCATCTGATTGGGACGTCGAAGCGGGTACGGCCATGCTCAGGTGCGGAGACGCAGCGTCATTCTGAGGTTGCCAGCTACCATTGCTTAATTGTGTCGCCATAATGTCAACTTCATGGAAACCACTTCCCTGGGAGGCGTTTGAAAACCCCTGGGTGTCTTGTGTGCCGGGTAGGTTGCTGGCGTACGTATTCAGAACGCGCGACTGAGAGGAAGACTTGGCCTGGGGGGTTGTTGTTATTCGTTCAGAAGAAGCGACTGGGCCGGCTTTGTCCTTGTTCGCGTTCGCAAGTTGGTGGCGATTAAAGTGGCCCGCAGGGGTTTCCACTACCTGTACTTGTTCTTGATGTCCGGGGAGAGATGGCCCTGAGCTGGTAATTTCAACTTCCGACTGGCTGTGAAAGTAGCTTTGCTGCGAGCCAGGAGCCCCGAGTGGACAAGGGACGGATGTATCCATCATTGAATCGTCGCTCTCTTCATCGGAGACCGGTTGGCGATCCTGGGCAGCATCTTCGACGTCCAACGGCCGTGTCTTGGCGGCAATGGTTATTTCATTGACGATTCCATGGTCTTGAGCGTTCTGATTGTCTCGTGGCGGGTCCTGTTCTCGCTGAGTATCAGGATTTGACAGGAGACTATCGTTGCCTCTACCCGCTTGCGCGACTACTACCCTCGGGGGACATCGCTCTGCTGGACTACTATCAGCTGGTAATTGCTGCCGAGGGCGAACATCCCGTTCCGGAGAGCCATCCCATGAATACGGGCCATCTGAATCCGACTCGGACGAAGAGCTGCTAGCGTCCGGCGAGGGCTCGTGCGAGTCGACCGGCTCGACCGATTGAGTGCCAGCAGCTTTCCATTCTTCCGCCTTAGAAAACCGACTTCGTTGGTAAGCGATATCGTTCCATTGCTTTAGAAGAGGTGGCGGCACATGGCCATGGGGCATTCTATCTCCTGTAGCAGGGGGGACCCAATGCAAGTTGTGCTGCTCAAACAAGGCTGCTTGATTTTTTGGTATAGTAACATCTCGCCTGTGAATCTTTGTCATACCATCCCACGGGTTCTTGTTTCTGGATTCTTGAAGGTTGGGGGATCTTTTTGTGCCAGAGGTTGTTTTATCAGCCGTATTCTTTTCAGGTTCGTTCGATGACTTTGAATGTCTATTATCCTCTTCGCTCTCAGCGACTTCCACGGAGCGTTTATTGCTGTCGTCTGGTTTACGAGGTTGTGAACTTGGTTGCTCACGCTCATCCATACTGGGTTGACGAGCCGCATTGGCGGCACCAGGATTCTCATCCATAGCTACTGACCGAGAGGCAAGAACAGGCGCAGACTTGCGCATGTTTTCCATGTTCGTGCCTCGAGTGTCACTGTCAGCAGTCTGGGACTCGTTGCTATGAGCCTGCCCCGATCTTTCGGTTTCAATCGAGCGTGCACGACCAGCAGATGTTGAGGTAGCTTTTAGTGAGTGACTTGTCGCTAATATTGGATCAGTAGATTTGAAATTGGATCCTAGAAGTCCTAGAAGTTTGTTCGAGGAAGTTGAACCGTTCTCTGAGTTTTTAGAGCCGGTCGAGAGCCTAGGAGCATGGAACATTGGTTGGACCTGGGACGCTAGAGAAGCCTGGGTATCATCCATATGGGAAACCCCATTGGCTTGTGTCTGAGGGGGCTCATTCAAACTAGACGTATCTGCCAGGCTATCGTGGTTTCTCTCCCTGGATTTAATTTCACTGAAAACCTTTCGCATGCACTTTTGCAGAGACTGGGTCCGTTTGACACCTTTGCCTTGTGGTGGTCCTTTAAATGGGCGTTCATCGAGTGCGATTTCAAAGCGCGTGACATAGAGGTGAAGCTTAGGCTGAGAGATGGAGTATTCGAAAACCACTTCAAAATCCAATAGCTTGAGGTAATGTCCTCTGACCGAGTCCTTGTCGAACGGACGATTGGGGCTTTCTCGCTTGTATGTTTCCATAGAGTCTCTGCCAAGAATCGCATCTATCTGGGTACGGAAATCGGTCACATTGAGGGTGGGTGTTTTATCGCCTGTAGCCCACTAGCAGTGAGAGTTTTGGTGTCAGCGATATGAAGGCTAATTGCGGATTAAGTGAGCAACTTACGCTGTTGATGAGGGCGATTTGCTGAGGGACATTGACGAAACGAAGATTACTTCCATCGTCTTCTACCTCAGAGGCCTTCCACCGGACAGAAAGACAGTTTTCGATCAAAGGAGCAATCCAGGAATCTATGGACGATGCCATGATGTCGATCCAATGAATGGGCCGGACTCAGTACATGCAGCATGTTAGTAATTTGGACTCAGATGGGGAGTTCGGTTATGGTATCCGGTTGAGTATGGTTAAGAAGGTAATTCTGCGGACTATGATGAGTACCGCATCACATATTCGACGGTTGTCTCAGTCGCAGGCTGCATTCAAGAGAGACATCGTCGAGCCTTCAAGATTAATTCCTCGGGTCTCCTCCTGACGCGAAATCGACGCGCCTCACCGCCTGCCGGATCCACCCGCCACTTCCGCGGTGCCACACAACACGTCATTGGGCACATGTTGCGGTCTCCTCTTGTCCAGACCGAAGCATCGAATCCTCTAAGAAAGGTCTTTGATCTGTCAGGCCTCTCTTCTTTCCCACTTCTCTTTCACCTGACTTCTCATCGTTTAACTTCGCCAGCTCAGAGGTGCCCCCCTGTGAATGCATGGTCGATCATCGATATTGAATATTGATCTTTGCGACCCCACCTCTCCAATAAGACGCATAAAGCACCACCTCGAGACACCAAACATTAGAGCTCCGCTGACAGTCGGTTTGTCGCGAATGGTTGCCACCAATCTTACCCTTTGAATCGGGGCGAGCTACTCGAACTTGGCTCCTGGCTTTGGGGTAACGGACCCGCCAAGTGATAGGCTGGATGGAGTCTCAACGGTCCCAAGGGACGTCAAGTCCGGGCGCGTCGTCGATCTTCCTCCCACTCGGCCGTCGAGGATCTCGGTCCTCGTTATCAACCCAGGCCGAGCGGCAAGGTCTAAACGCAGCTCTTGACCAGATTCACACGGCGGCGTATCAGTCGGATTCCCTCACCGTTTTCAACGATTTCACAAACCCACCCGCCCCTACATCCGCGGCGGAGGAGAAGAGCTTTTCGGGCGAACTTCAAGGAGGCCTCAGTGGGTTGTATAGTCGATTTCGGACCTCAGTTGGTGGCGTAAGGGATATTGTCAGTGGTGTGGGAAGGTCATCGGACAAAGCGTCCTCTGAAGATCACGGTCCCAAGAGCCCTCCGTTGGAGCGGTCCGCCTCGAAGCCTGCTTTCGATTCTGCTGCCTCCATAGAGTCCCAACAATACCACCCAAGTTCATCTCAAGGCTCAAGACTACACTCGCCGACTTCTGTCACACACTACCCTGCCCAGGATGGCCACCACCTTTTGGAGCCCCGGAAAGGCTCGAAGCTCTCATCAAAAACCACCAGTATATCCTCTAAAGCGTCAGTTTCGCCGTCCCCTGCGCTGAAATCTCCAGCTGTGCCCTTGCCCAAATCCACTACGAGCTCGGCCGCCGTCGATCCGACGGTCACTGAACTCCATGTCAACGCCGTCAAGGAGCCTCCTCACTATTCAAGTAATAATTCTGTCAATCTCTCTACTCATAGCTTGCAGACAACCGATTCAGTCGGTACCGATAAGGAAGAAGCGCCACATCCTCCGTCGCTGAGCTCTTCTGGATGGAGTCAGCGATTGTCGCACTCGCCTGTTTTACAGGCCAAAGCCCACAATAGCTCCACCGAAGCTCCGGGAGTCCCAGACTTTGGCAGATCGTCCACAGCGGGCAGTCAAATCTCTGACAGTAAGAAGAGACCAGATGGCCAGGGAACTCATGATCTTGATATGTCCTTACCAGGGCCGGCGCGAAAGGCCAAAAACTCAATCGACGGTTCCCAAACTGGCACCTCGTTAGCCCAGGAAAGGATGAGGTCCGATTCAGCCGCGTCTTTCCACCCCGATTGGTCCAGCGTTGTGTCCGGTTCCGGGACAAATAGTGCCTTCCAGACTCCCAATAACGGAGAAACCACCTTTCCTGACGGTTTGACGTCATCCACGGCTGCAACATCCATATCCTTAGCGGAGGGGGACGCACGTTCGCGAGAGGCACTTAAAAGTCAATACAAGGATACTAGAACCCGTCAGGAATCTGTCGCGTCCAGCTCAAGCCGCTTCCAAGGAGGTTTCACTACACCTCAAACCACCCATGCTGAGACGGGGTCTGGTCCCCCTATCGTGCCTCCCATCAATACAGCTGTGGATCGCATCCCTAGTAGCCAGAACGCCCGAGATCGGCGCCCACCTCTTAGGGAAAACTCGAGTACACAGTTCAGAAGCAAGCTGCTCAGTAAGGAATATTGGATGCGCGACGAGAATGCGAAAGACTGTTTTCATTGCGGTGAAACCTTTTCGACATTTAGGCGGAAACACCACTGTCGAACCTGCGGTCAAATCTTTGATTCTAAATGTACGCTTCTGATTTCAGGAGAGAGATTTGGTCAGCAAGGGTCTATTCGCGTTTGCCAACCATGTGAGGCCATGATCAATGGCCACGATGACGATTCGTCCGAATTCTCGGACAGTGAGCAAAGCCCGATTGCCGTCAACCCTCGCGTTTCGGAGCTGGGATCGGCAAATTATTCGCGCATGGGCGCAGACGATGATGACACGTCTTCCATCATCTCGCAGCCAATGGAGCATGTAATGAAGACGCCAACGATGGCGATTCCAGCTACGCGACGTGCTGGGGAGGGTCATAATAGACGCTCGGCTGTTCTTGAGATCAGCCCCGATCGACCCCTGCTGGCGAGGCCGACATCTTCAAGATCGCTCAAATCCACTTTGAGTGGGAGAACTCACTCAATGGGCCACAAGCGTCACCATTCTCGTCAGCAGGTCATTCGAAATTTCAAGACACATCATGATGAACGCGCTCCCTTTCAGCGGCGCAATGCCGACGACTCTGGTCGTGGGTCTAACCTCCCCGCGTTCCACAAAGACAACATCATCGATCCAGATCTGGCGCAGTATCTCTCAGATGATGCATCTAGTGGCGATGAGCAGCCAAGTCTCTTGTCAGCGGTCTCGGATGCTTCCTTATCTAAGAGCGGTGGCGAGACCGAGAGAACAACGTTCGGTGGCCTTCTGGCCGCTATGAAGAAGGGCCGCTCTGCCTTTGGAGACCGAAGCGTCACTAGCTTCAACCAAGCTGGCGGCCGTGAGCTGGACGATGGAAGTATCAGCAGCTCGAAAGCCGTCAATCTTCCCCGTCGACGACGCAACCTTAGCGTCGCTAGCAGTATCCACCGCCACTCCCCGAGAGCCTCGAAGGAAAGCGGTTTCCTTTCTCATGAAGCATCGAATGCCGCCCACGTTTTCCCTGCGGGTATTCCTTCTAGTGGTTTCAAGATGACGAGAAGTTCTTCTATGAGAGGAGCAGGCGCCCCTCCGGTGGAGCTCAACAAAGCTAGCTTGCAGCACGTCCGTAAACTGCTCCGTCAGCTCCTGACCGACTCGGCTATCCCTCACGCGCATAGCTGGGAGACAGCGCTGCTACCCATCCTTCTCAAAGCGGCAGATGATGTTGATCCAGACGTTCAGGGAGGTGATGATATGGACATTCGTCATTACATCAAACTTAAGAAGATCCTGGGTGGCCGGCCAGGCGATACATGCTATGTCTCCGGCCTAGTGTTCACAAAAAATCTCGCGCTCAAAAGTATGTCCAGGACCATCCTGAGGCCGAAAATTCTCATCATCGCCTTTCCCCTCGAATACGCACGTCACCAACAGCACTTCATGAGTTTGGAGCCTGTGATTCGCCAGGAACGCGAGTTCCTCGAGAATCTCGTTGGCCGCATAGCTGCTCTCCGGCCTAATCTGCTTCTTGTTGAGAAGAACGTCTCCGGGCTCGCGTTGGAATTGCTAGAGAAAGCCAACATTGCGACCGCATACAATGTCAAGTCCTCCGTCCTCGAGGCAGTGTCGCGGTGCACGCAAACAAAGATCATCACTTCCATGGATAAACTCGTGACCACTCCCACGGGGAGCGAATGCGGCAGCTTTGATGTCAAGACGCATGTGTTCAACGGCCGTAAGAAGACGTACATGTATCTTTCTGGCTGCAGTAAAGAGCTCGGATGTACCATCGTTCTCCGAGGAGGCGATAGTCAAGTTCTGTGCAGTGTCAAGAAGATCACGGAGTTCATGGCATATGTTGTCTACAACCTAAGATTGGAGACCTGTGTGATGAGGGATGAATTCGCTCAGATCCCAACCTCATTCGACATCGGCAGCCGAGATAAGAAGGGCGAGGAACGAATCCGTTCAAGCGCCTCAACAATCAAAGCAGAAAACCAAAGTGTCCCGGCTCTTCCGCAGGCGGACTCCACCGATAGTAAGGGTGATGGTGTCTCTCAAGACAAGAGTAGCGGAGTCACCGGCGAAGATACCGACGTACCCGACGATGTGCCAATGCCGACCTATTACGAAGACATTGTCCGTGATCATGAGACCAAGATCATCTCGGCCTCTCCGTTCGTCAAGTTTGAGCCTCCGTACCTCCTGATGCGGGCTCGAGAAATGGAACGCAGGTTGGACTACCTCAAACGCCTTCAAAATCAGGACCTTGAATCAGACCAGTCGTTGGACGAGAAGAATAAATCCCAGAAGTTTGTTCTAATTACGCCGGAAATGGTCCACGAATCACCCCAGGGCGCTTCGCCCAAAGTCAAGGAGGTACTGCGCGCGGCCCACGATGCCGAATACGACCGAGCCTTGCATCACTATCAGACCCAGAAACGCCAATGGGAGGCGTATATAGGGGGAACTACGGATATCTTTGATCCGTATACCCACCAGAATATCGTTGTACTATATAGTCTGGTCTGCACCACTTCCTCGGTCCCATGCTCTGGTCCAGATCTGATCGCCTTGGAGTACTATAATGAACACGGTGGTGAGGATGTGATCCTCGAGCCTGACTGCACCATTGGACAGTACGTGGAGGATGTCTGCCTCAATGCAAACGCCATTTGTACGGTCAATGGCTGTGAAAAGCACATGTTTGAGCATCACCGGCAATACGTCCATGGGGAAGCCCAGATCAGCGTTTTCATTCAGCCTTACCCATCCAAGCTGCGTGGTCTTCAAGACTCAATTTTGATGTGGAGCAGCTGCAAGATTTGTGGCAATGAAACCCAAGTTATTCCAATGTCAGAGAGTACATGGAAATATTCGTTTGGGAAATACTTAGAGCTTTCTTTCTGGAGCAAGAACCTTCACGCTCGGGCAGGTGTCTGTCCTCACGACCTACAGCGTGACCATCTGCGCTATTTCGGCTTCAAGGATATCGCTATACGTATTCACTACGACACGATCAATTTGCTAGAGATCATCGTTCCAAGGACCCGTGTCACGTGGAAGGTAGACAATGATCTGAAGCTCAGAAACGAGGTCTACGTCCGTACAGAGCACCGGTTGAACAAATTCATGGTCTCCGTCAAAACTCGACTCAAAGGCATCAACGTCGAAAGCGTCGTCCCCAAATTGATGGACGCGTGCAAGAAAGAAATCGAGGTCTTGAGCAAAAAGGCGAGTGAAGATCATGCATTCCTCATCCGACAATTGCAGGATAAATACACGAACTCCCGTTACTGGGAACTGATCCCTCTGAACGAAGTGCTTCGCTCCGTGCAGGAGAAGGTTGTCGAATGGGATACCGCTTTTGCAGAGTTTGAGAAAAACTTCTTCCCCTCCGAAAAAGATATCAGACGGCTGGCAACCCTACAGCTGAAGAAAATCTTTTTGGACAAGGATGCCTCCGTTACGTCGCTCAGCTCAACCGAGGATACTCCGACTACCCCGACAGAGACCGAAAACGACAACAACGAGGAGCCCACTCGATTGCGGGCAATGCGTCGCATGACACTTTCTCCAGAGAAAGCACAGGACGTGCTCGTGTCTGTTGTCGAAGAGCATTCAGGTGAGAAAGAAGGCGCCGTAGCCCAAGGAGACGAAACACCTAGAGTGGAAGAGATAGAATCTGCCGCTCCCTCGCCTACCCCCGAAGGAAGACCACGCTCATCCACGCAACCCGAGATTATCGCGGAGAAAGAGGTGCAGCATCTCGATTTGGCGGTGCCTTCGTCTCAGCCCGAAAGAACTTTGGAGCCGCCCGCCACCATTACGACTCCTGCCCGGACGGACATGGAAGACCGCCCGGGCCCGGTTTCAACCTCACCTGATTCGAACGTCTCTCCCATGGACACTAGCCCCTTGGAGCAGGTAAAATCTCGCAGGGCAAGCCAGAAGAGTATCGAAACCGAAGGGTCTCCGGTGAGCCCTGTAGTTACGCCAAGTCGCCTTCCGTCCGCCATCCCACGTCCCGCGGAGATCGCCAGTCGGCGCATTGGCAAGGCAACTTCTCCGCCGCTGTTGCGTGCCCAGTCCCAGCCTGCTCATCTCAAGGACGCAGCTAATGACACAACCCCGCCGAAGGGGTATAAATATGGCACCGGCAAACAAGGCGGCTCCGGTGGGAGCCCCGGCCCGTTCGACACGAAGTTCAAATTTTCCGACAAGAAATTGTCGGATCGATTCGGCCTCGGTGCCCTTCGAAATGGACGACTCGCCTCCGGCCCCTCTCTCATACCTCGTTCAATCCCGACCAGACGGAAGCAGTCGCGTGTGTCTTACTTAGCCAAGCATTTCGAGCAACTGAGTCGTGAATTTGAAAAGGAACGTCAACGCGAGCGAGCCCAGCGAGCTGCAAAAGGCTCACATTCCCGCGCGTATCCACTGGCCAGCTCCAAGCCCATTGTCGAAGTTTATAAGAACGTCAGGGAAGCAGTGGAAGAGCGAGAACCTGCCGGGGAAAGCGAGGACTTGTCATCATCGGCTCCGCGAGTGTCCGCAGATAGTTCGAGCCGAGGCAGCGAGGAGTTTCTCAAGAGGACCTCGGAGGAAGAGCAGCGGAAAGATGAAAGCCCACATGAACCGAGGGAGGAAGTTGAGACTGAGAGCACTGCCCCCGCAGAAGATCACCACGTCTTGTCTGAAGGTGAGGGCGAAGACGCGCATAGCGATGAAGACCGAGCCTCGACAGATGGGCTTCAGGTGATTGATTCCAACGAGGATATAGCCAAAATGTCTCCTGAGGATGAGAGCATGGACCTCAAGGAGTTGCCCAAGCACGAAAGGAGCACGCTTCTGAAGTTGCTTACCAACTTTTGGTCTGAGCGATCGGCGAGTGGATGGAGCCCTCTTGAATATCCGCTCACTATGTCCGACCACGTCTTTGCTGATTGTGATATCATCGTGCGAGAGGATGAGCCAAGCTCCCTGATTGCTTTTGCCTTGGATTCTCAGGATTACCAAGAGAAGCTCGCAAGTATACAGCAGCGCTACGAGGATCTCGATGCGACTGATGCGGGCCCGGAGAAGGACCCCGAGGCACGGGTTGAACATGCGCTGCTGAGGTCCACCGGAACGCATCTCAAGTATCAGTTTCAGGAGGGACAGGCAAAGATGCTTTGCAAGGTGTTTTATGCCGAGCAATTCGATGCCTTGCGAAAGAAATGCGGCGTCTCGGAACGAATCGTCGAATCACTTTCTCGTTGCGCTAAATGGGACTCGCGGGGAGGCAAGACCAAGTCGCTTTTCTTGAAGACCCTGGACGACCGCTTTATCCTAAAATCTCTCGCTGCTATTGAAACCCAGGCGTTCCTCAAGTTTGCCCCGGCCTATTTCCAGATCATGTCTGAGGCTCTATTCCATGAGCTACCGTCTGCCATTGCCAAGATGTTTGGGTTCTACCAAGTGATCATCAAGAACCCCGCGACGGGCGCCGAGTTCAATTGGTATCTTCTGTTGATGGAGAACTTGTTCTATGATCGTGTTCCAACGCGGATCTTTGATCTGAAGGGATCCATGAGAAACCGCAAGGTCCAGAGTACGGGAGAGCGCAACGAGGTCCTTCTAGATGAGAACATGGTGGATTTCATCTACGAGACGCCGTTGTTCGCTCGGGACCATTCCAAGAAACTGTTGAGCCAGAGTGTTTGGAACGACACCTTGTTCCTGGGACGACAAAACGTCATGGACTACTCGCTTATGATCGCTATCGATGAACAGCGGTCCGAGCTGGTTGTTGGAGTCATCGACTGCATCCGCACGTACACTTGGGACAAGAAGTTGGAGTCCTGGATCAAAGATCGAGGCTTTGCCGGCGGCGGCAAGAATCGGCCCACGGTGACCAGTCCGAAGGAGTATAAGAGTCGATTCAGGGAGGCTATGGCGCGCTACGTCCTCCAAGCACCAAGGTATGCATCTCTTTCCCCTTGTTCTACTAATGACAGTAGCTGACCAACTGCCCCAGTTGCTGGCATCAACTTCAACGAACTTCTTTCCCACCGGCGCCTCCCTCCATGAGGCAACAAATCCAGGACGGAGATTTCGATATGGAGTCCGCGGGATACTGAACGAAGGCATTACATGATGTTTTATGGATAGATGAATTTATGACCTGTGCCAATGATTGTATGACTACCATGAGGAATATGACCATTAACGACTTTTTGTTTATGGTAGCTGTGGCGTTGTTTATCTTGTTTATCTGATATACTGGGTGACACGATTGCATTCATTGGAGTCTAGCGAGTGTCTTTCTTTCAGGGGGGATGAATGGCAGAGAATGCAATTATCAACAGAATATCATCTCATAGATACTGGTACTGAATATCTCGTACCTGTGTCCATTACGTCATCATCACATGACAGTCGGTTCCTGAAGAACGGCAATTGCAGGAACACCGAAGTCTTCCTCTTTCGCTATACCATTTGTCACCAGAATTAATCTATATCAACAAGTATAGAACTACACCAACTATATAAATCTAAAAACACCTGTATAATCAACAATCCCATAACCAGAATGTGTTAAGAAGTTAGAATAGCAGAACAGAACGTACGGAGAAAACTCGCTCTTCCGTTTCACCGAAGTGAGAACGCAAAACAACCCGACCCGATCGGCGGAATTCGGGACCCCTCGGGAATTTGATTTGCCCTCATTCTTCATCGATTTCGTGAAGCCTGCAGACACGAGGGGTTTTCTCTTTTCCTTTTCCTTGTTCCTCTTTTTCTTTCTACTTTCGCTTTTGCTTGCCCCCCTCTTTGGAGGATTTTCTTCTTTTCCCATATTTCTACACTTGTCTTTTTGAGGTGTGGGTTGTTCGTGTTTTATGGGTATACCTATTGGTCTACTTACTGCGCAACTAACTTCCCGAGCAACCTGTTTAAAAAGGGACAGGGAAATGCGCGTGCGCAGATTTCGAGTCAAGTCTTCGAGTTTCATGCGACACAGCAGCGTGAGAACGAGCAGAACTAGACAAGACAGAGCTGGGTTAAGTTAATCATGCCAGAGCATGCACAAGGAAGGCCTACTCTGCTACATGCAACCTCGGTTGATGAAAGCCCCGAGGAGTCTCTTTCCCCGCGCGCATTGAGTGATTTTCTTTGCATTGGGGGGGGGAGGGAGGGAAGGAGAGGGGAGGGGAGAAGTTGTCTGCCTCTCTGCTCTCTGTCTCTCCCTGTGTCTTGTTTCGCCTCGGTTTTCACACCACTCTTCTTTCTCTTTTCTCTTTTTTTTGGACTTGCTTTCGTCTCCCCGGGTCTTGTGATGCTGAATTACGGGCCTCTTCTTTTCTTCCTTACTGATGCGAAGGGGGGACTTCTGACTTCTGGACTAACAACTAACTGATACAGACTACGGTTGAACGAACTTCGGACTATTCAACTGAATTCATTATGAACATGCGAAATCATTAATCTAGCTTTTCATCGCAGGAGATAACTATTGACTCCAAAAAGGAAAGAAATTATGGCTCAAGAATACGCAGTATGTTCCGGGAGGTAGGATGTGTCCTCGCCGCTGCGTTTCCAACCCAGGACACACTTCCAGTGGTTCGTCCGTCCGACACTGTTTCTTCGAGTCCCGGTCACTCCCTATCTAGGAGTCTCGCAGCGGAGTGACCGTCCTGAGGTCATGCTCGAAGTCGAAGAGCCGTCTACGATGCCTTGCGAAACCGTCACCCCTTTGTCCACCTCCCATTTCTATCGTTTCATGGTTCGGCGCTGTCGTTACCACGTGATCCCACTTGTTCAAGTGGTGATTCTGGTCAGGATTCGAATGTCGACATTTACTCGGTCAGACCAAGGTTCTCCTCGGCGGGCACCACACGGACGGTGTTGGTGTGACCCTGGCCACCGCGCCAGCCCTGGACGCAAACAATGTTGTCGCCCTTGTTGATGATGCCGAGCTTGAGACCGTGGGAGATACCCCACTTGAGACGGCGGTCAACATCCTCCTGCCAGATCTTGACGTTGAAGTCGGGCTTCTTCTCGGGGAAGAGGAAGGGCCAGACACCACGGTACAGGTGAGAGTACTGCGAGGCCGACATGTTAGCGAATCAACTCCCAAGAAATCGACACAAATGTTTCAAACTTACGCGAGTGGCTCTGGGGTTGCGAGAAACCATCAGGATGGGGCAGACGGGGCGGTACTTGGAGAGGAGACGGGCGGTGTTACCGCTGCATTCATGGTCAGCAATCTTGGATCCTCAACAACCTGTCGAAATATACGTACCTGGTGGTCAACACAACAATGGCACCGGCGTTCAGTTCCAGACTGGCGCTGACGGCAGCCATAGCGATGGACTCCACCGTGCAAGTGGGACGGGGAGCAAGGTTGCGCAGCTCGTCGAAGACGTTGAAGTGGGGGATGGCAACCTCGGCGAGCAAGCAAGTCTCGCTCATCATCTTAACGGCCTCGGAGGGGTACGAACCCTTGGCGGTCTCTCCCGACAACATGACACAGTCGGCACCGTCAAGAACAGCGTTGGCAACATCGGACACCTCGGCACGAGTGGGACGGGGGTTGTACGTCATGGACTCGAGCATCTGGGTGGCACAGATAACGGGCTTACCCTTGATGTTGCACTTGGCGATCATCATCTTCTGGGCGATGAAGACCTTGGGGGCAGGGATCTCAATACCCAGGTCACCACGGGCAACCATGACACCGTCGGTCTCCTCGAGAATCTCGTCGAAGTTGTTCACACCCTGCTGGTTCTCGATCTTGGCGATGATCTGGATCTCACGACCCTCCTCACCCAGAACGTCACGGATGTGACGGATGTCGCTTCCGCGACGGATAAACGAGGCGAAGACCATGTCGACGTTGTTCTTCACACCGAACTTGAGATCACTGATATCCTTCTCCGACAGAGCGGGAAGGTCGACATCAGTGCCGGGCAGGTTGACACCCTTGCGGGAAGAGATGTTGCCGTTGTTGAGACACTTGACACGCAGGGTCTTGTCGTCCACGACCTCCAGGACCTCGAACGAGAGAATACCATCGTCGACATAGATCAGCTTGCCGGGAGCGATCACCTTGGTGATGTTCTTGTAGTCAAGGTACCTTTCGTTCACACATCAGCTTTGATCCATCGAAATGCTACGAATTCCCAGCCACCGAGGCGGTCAGCTGTTTCACGAGAGGACTCACATGTTCTTGTCGTCGCTAGCGGTGGCATATTGCTCATCAGTGGTGATGTTCAGCTCGTGGCCCTCCTTGATAGGAATGTCCTGGTCGTCGGGGGTGTTTCCGGTACGGATCTCAGGTCCTTTCTGCAATGTGGAGTCAGCGCCCGTTCGGTGGAAGCGTCGGATTACGGTGCGAACTCACGGTGTCAAGAGCAATGGCGAGAGGACGACCGGTCTGGACGCGAGCGGCCTCGCGGGAGTTATCGATAACGGATTGGTGGTACTAATTGGGTGGTCAGTCCCGCGAAGAGGGGCAAGAAAAAAAAAAAGCAAGAGAAAGTCCGAAGGATGACATACCTCGTACGAGCCGTGGGAGAAGTTCATACGAACAACGTTCAGGCCGGCTACGAGATCTTGTCAGTTTCACTATCGGGAATGGTTCTTTCGAGGAATCTCTCCGTACATCTGCGGAGGAGGTTGATCTTCTCCACCGAGTTTGTCTTGGGACCTAAAGAGGGGCGGAAAAAACGGTTAGAACGGCACAATGCGAAATCAACCCAGCGCTCGACAAGGCAACGGGGAATAGAGCGCACAATCAACAGACAGGTGAGGACATACCAATGGTTCCGATGATGGAGGTGCGACGAAAGTTCTTCGCGGGGACCATCTCCGTGTTCAGCTTGGAGTGCCACTCCAGCTTCATACGGTTGCTCAAATGGTCGAGGGAGGAGCTGGCGGCCATTTTGAAAAGTTCTCTGTAGGTCTAACCTAGATAGAGAAAAAGAGTAGATAGGGGGAGAAGAAAAGGTGAGTTGGAGAAAGGAAAGGGAAGAGAGGGAAGGAAGGGAAAAAAGAGAAGGAGATGAGGTGGATGGGGGGGGGTGTGGCCAAGAGGAGAGCCGGTGAGAGAGGGGCTGCTTTGGGTTTGGCTCCCGACCGATTGGTTTTGCCTGGCAATTCCGTCTCTCTCTCTCTCTCTGCTATCTCCGGTCGGTCCCCCGCGGCTCGAGATTCTGCCTGTTCCCTCAGGCAACCAGAAAAAAACTTTACTACGGGCTTGGATTCTCTTGGTTTGCCTGGTAAATCCCCCGACTCGCTACTACTAATCTACAGACTCTATTAGACAATGAAATGTGTCCATTAAATACATCCCACTATCGATATCTGTCTTCTTCTTCTGTTCCTTATTTTCCACCCCCATGGACGTTCACAACTGTACGAAGTAGTTCCCATCACGAATCAATAGTGGCACCGATCAGGTTGGGCCGTGCTTTTGCCATCCGAGCAAAAAAAAAAAAAAAAAAAAAAAAGGGTACCTGAACCTGATTTGGATTCAATCGCCCACATGACAAAATCACTGGATTCTGTCGACTCCACCAAAAGGTCTTCCGTACATCCAAATTGCCCGTCTGTCGCAGGACAACTCATCCATCAATCATCGGTATCTCTCATCCATCATCTACCTGTCAATCCCCTGTCGCCCAAGACTCCGGTCATCAATCAGTCCGGTGGTCCGTTCGGAATTGCAGTATCGAGTTAGAGGGAGCCCGCGAAGTACATACACAGGCTACAGTACACTCCGTAGTGCCGGTGAACATCCTCCTGCCTCAGGCACTCACTCTCCGTAGGCGAAGGCGGCACCCTCAAGCCGGCCTTTTGTTATCCGTTTCCATCATTGGCCGGACCGCACATCTCCATTTTTGTTGTGGAATGGACTTTCGGTGGTCCGGAGTACGGGTCCACGGGCTAGTCCAGTCCTGACTTTTGTTGGCGTGCGTAGAACGGTAGAAGGGCAAACGGCTTCCCGGTTTTCAGCCTGGTTTGCTTACAGTGACATTACTATTATTATTGTATGATTGGCATTGGCGTTATTGACATCGTGGGGTTCTCCCACCCATGCGATTGGAATTTGGATTGCCGTCGTCGACTTTCATGATCTACCAACTCCGTAAATCTGCTTCTAGGATCTACTTTTCACCACGAAAGGTTCGGTGGATGTTTGGGCATTAGTTGGGGCCAGTATGTTTATTAATTACTACTAGTTATTTACATAGTTACGGCCTGTAGACGGGTGAGTATATAGTTAAAATTATGTATCTCCCTTCCGCTTTCAGTTCTTGGATTACGTATCCCAGCCACGTTCCCAGCCTCTAGGTTATCGGCTCTGCGTGTACGGAGCACTCCGTAGAATCTATGGGTCTGGAGAACGGAGTATGGCAGAACCAGAACCGCAGCACCCTATGATTAACCATGCTTTAGCTAGTTATACACTGCGATTCAAGTATGTCTGTATGTATGCACTTTCTCATCCCACTGAGTTCTAACCTTAATGCGAAAATGTACTATCCGAAGCGAGGGATGTCAGTGTTGCTATTTACTACTGTTCGAAAATCGGCCCGAAGGCCCGAAGAACCAGAGCTTGACACGGAGTGCTCCGTGTCATACTGTGTACAGTCAGAACTCTGAAGAGTAAGCATTGATTGATTAGCGCATGATGTGATATGACTGTCTTCAGTTAGATGACATGACATGATATGGCTATTCATAGACGGGAAGATTCTGCTACCGTCTGTCATGTGCATATTTTTGTTCTGACATCTCCGTGCCTAGATTAAGATAAGTATAGAAGGTACTCCGTAGGGAGTAGCATGATATGCATATGGGTTGATGGTGTCCATCGAATCTGGTTATCGAGTTACCCCACGTTCCTAAGCCAGTGGACTTGGTATCCCGAGTCGGCCAACTACACCACGGATAGGACTTGGTCTGGTTGGTGATCATGTCGCCTTGATATTGGAGTATCTATGCCATGTGGGAAGTTGACCGGACTATGGGTGTTTCTAAGTAGATAACTTTGTACCTCGGGGTTGATAGTACGGAGAACAACGGGAGTTTGTTGAATAAACAGCTACTGTGCTCCATGGCCTTTCCATGTACAATTATAGATCAATCCACCTACATACAGGGTTTAGATGAGCTTCAGTTTCATTATAAGTTGTGGCTGTCGTTCGGAATGCACAGATCGCTTCAGATCTAACGGACAGACATTATTGAAAGCATCAAATGAGATCCTACCGTAAGAATCAACTTCAGCTCGAATCAACAAGTCAAAGTTATATCCCACAGCTTTGAAACCACGTTCCCCCACATACCCAGTACGTCGTTATGTGTACAAAAAAAAAATAAAAATAAAAATAAAAATAAAAATAAAAATAAAAATAAAAATAAAAATAAAAATAAAAATAAAAATAAAAA